>CM042867.1:3638358-4170858 GCA_023658055.1 Thaleichthys pacificus
GAATAAAGTAAAGACCCAGAGTAGGACGAAGGAAAGTTGATTAGATAGTTGTGTAGCGGCAACGCTCCTGTTACCAGAATGCCCGCGGCAAGATGAAAAGCCTACAGAGTTAAAGGTTTAATCTTAGTTAAATAAGCATTGTTTGGAGTTTTGTTGTTGTGTTCGTTGCTGTTTGATATGTGTAATGTGATGGTCTGTAGTTTGGATACATTAAGTGTTCACCCTGAGTGTGAATGTCAGTTAGATGGTGATGTAACCTGTATTATAAATTAACGTACGGCGAGCAATAATCCTCTCCAATTCGTACAGCTAGCCGGCGCTACAGGTGTAATCTGAAGCGCCGCAATATCTGTAGTATCTGGATACTGTTTACAGCATCTGGATGCTGTATGTTGTGCACACAACTTGTTTTGAATGAACATGTTAAAACATTATATTTTATTTTGGCTTTATTGATTATTTTTATTATTGAAAATGCGGGTTTTTTTACAGAGAAGTTCAATTAAAAACAGTCATATTTCACCCCGACCAAACGAACAGCTGTAATGTAATATTACAGATATTAATCTCGTAAAATTTGGTACTGGAAATTACAATTATTTTACGGTTAATTAATGTTAATGAAAAACAACATTTTTTTGACCGTAATTTACTTATGGGTGTAATCTGGCGTCCCAGCTGCCAGATTGTTCCTGCTTTTTTTACAATGTTTTTTTTTACAGTGTAGGATGTGGTCATAAACCTTTAGGAACTCCTCATGAGAAGTTCAAAGAAATGTATACCCTGTAACCAAAAACGGCATTTTCAGGCTATAATACATTATAGCTACATGTCATTAAGCATGACGCATAGAGTTTCCTCTTGCTGATAGAAACTACCTGACCTGTGTCGAGGAAGAGGGGGAAGTCCAGATCCCTCGATGACTGACCTTATACTATTCCCTGCTGGCTGCCTTCATGGCCACAACAACGTTAGTGGTGTCTCTTCCACCTCTCCAAAATCATCTCCTACTAACCATCTCTAACCCACTCTAACTTTCTCTTACTTTCTCCTCTTAGAAAAATAGAGGGTTCCTTAAATAAGAATGAGACTGCTGTCTCATCTAGGTACATGACTTCACTCCTGGGGCCATGCAGGGGTGGAAAGGATGACTGAATAAAACTCTTTGGACATGCGACCACAGAGCATAATCTAATCTGCCCTTCAGCTGGTGGGAACATGTTACCTACTGTAGGTTTTGCTTTTGCAGGCATCACACGTGGCATCATGACTGCTTTGACACTGTTGTTCATTTTCATCATTAAGCTCAGCCAAGGAAAATGTCACTAGGGACTTTTAAAAGTCCAGGAAGGTTCTAAACATACGCTTAAGCATACTAAACAACAGTAAAGGAACATCCTCACACTGTCCGGGGTCGCATTCCTGGTGCTGTACTCATGGATTATTGCAACAACTGGAGAGCAGTGTGGAGCACTTGAGAAGATAGGATGTACTGGAGCAGCAAACAAGTCAGTTCATCTGCTACATTGTTGACTGCCAGATATCGGTGACGAAGAGATCCTACATTATGATGTGATGATGATGATGATGGCTGTACGTGAACAGAAGCTCCGTATGTATTTTTTGTGTATTAAGACTCCTCTCTTGGAGTCAAGAGGTACTTGGTGTACTCTATCTGTTTATTTATCTATCTCTCCCCTCTCTCTATATACGATATATATATTCATATATATAGCGACTTTCATTGTTCTTGTTCATTTCAGGGTATTTAAATACCTTGTACCAACCCATGTCATTTCCTTTGACCACCAAGTGCGAGCCTTGCATGGTTTTAATGATCCGAACTCGCATCAATAAACTCAGAGTCTACCCTTTTCAGTTGTTCTGCATTTCCATGGCCACCGATTGAAATATTTGCAACAATAACCATCTCTCTATTCTCCATAGGGATTGTTTTACACTATACTGTCACTTTCATGATTACGATCTTATACACATTACATCACCACCTTACTTCTTGTGTTTTCTTTACCATTCCCACATTCAATTCCATTTTCTCTTTATACAGTTGTATACTTATTGTCTACATATATCCTTTAAATTACTTGCTTCATATTTCAATAATCAAAGGGGGACTGTGGAAATGATATTTTTTTGTAATTGAAATTTTGTTAGGATCTGATTAGTGAACTCAGAGCAGAGCAGTTGAGACTGTGTCAGCATGGAGGCTTGCAGAAGGTAGATGTGTGTGATGTCTGTAGCAGGGTGCAGGTGTCCTGACATTTGAACCCACCTGTCAGATTGTCCTACCAGGGCTTATGGCACATGGCGCACACAAGGTCAGGGTTAGGTTAGTTTAGCGCTACGTTAGGAAAATCTGACAAGGTAGGATAAATTGACAGAACACTGGCCTTCTGATAAGCACAAGCCCAGTATTTTTTTATCATAGTTTGGATATGTAGGTACACGAGGCACCATTATAACAGGCCCCTGTTTCTTCACCAAACAACGTTTTCACACTGTTATAAGTCTGTTATAAGAAAAACGGACAGAAACAGAGAGTGAAAGTCTGAGACATTGCTGGATCATTGACATTGCTGGCGACTGCATTAATAAAGTCCCGTCCATAACTTGTCATCCTCAACTCTTTATTCTAGAAAGACTGAAGGATTCTAAGTAACATAATTAAAAACATCCAAATCTAACAGTACTCACACACTCAAAGGTTCATGGGCAGTATCTGTAAAACAAATAAAAGTATAGAAAATACCATCAATCACCTCCATAAAAGTTACTGTAAGAACACAGTATAGCTGCTTATGCTAAATGTTGCAGTAAGGTTGCACAACATGTAACATATCCATGTACCCAGTTAACACAGACTTGACCTGCTTTTGAATGTTTGCATTTAGATGAGATTTACGCAGAGAAATTATGAATTCAACATGAGATGAAATTGTTATGAACTAGCATAATAACCTTTTGTAGGCTAGATGAGCAGGGAAATTAGGTCCTTTAATACTTGTTCAGATTGAAAAGTGAAGGAGGGATATGTTGAATGCTTGCCATAGAGTACAGTAAGGCTGAATAAGATTTTATCATTGGTCGGAACTGCAAGCTACTGATTTTCTAACAAGGTTGTTAGATATCAAATGTATACAGTGGTAATTAAATTACTATTCTCCCCAAAACCTACAATTGTTGTCTTTACTTTAAAGACTTATTTGTTTTACTAACCGAAAATTCGGTTTCTAATCCGCCTCAGTTTAAGACCATATATAAGCGGGTTTTAAAATTGGAGGAATAACTAAAAATTGTACAGCCATAAAATTCTGAAAGTTTTGTGACACATCTGTTGAACCATATCTACTGTATAAAACCTCAAAGAATAGAGCAACTGCTACATTAATTAAGGACAACAAATGTGGCATGCAGGTCTGCATAAACTTTCCCCTATTCTCAATGGACTTCAAACATGACCTGATAAGATATACATAAGAACACACATTGAATGCTACATGCCCAGTATAGAACAGAATGGCAATATAACCCGATATGTTGTTTACTGTGGTTGAAGAGCAAGAGAGTTTAACAATAGACCAGGTTGCACAGTAGAGCTTGTCTATATGTGATCCACATAACCTCACTTTACTTGTTAAAATAGTGAGAACAGTTAATACACAGAATGTAGAGAGCCAAGGATAAGAGACTAACCAAGCAACCCTCTGCCTGGTCATAACAGAGTGATACTCCAGTGGTCTACAGATTGCCACATACCTGTCATAAGCCATCACTGCTAGAATTACAAAGTCTCCACCGGCAGAAGAATAAATGACAAAAGTTTGGATCAAACATCCTGCATAAGATATGACCTGCAGATCAGACAGTAGATCTAGAAGGAACTTGGGGTAGAATCCTGTTGTGCCAAACAGGCCACTGATGCACAAGTTACACAGGAAGATGTACATGGGCTCATGGAGGTTTTCATCCAGGACTATTGTCAAAATGAGAGCAACATTTATTAGTATAATCACACAGTAACACAGTAAAGTAAGAGAGAAGAATGTAGCTCTAAGTTCCATCATCTCATCAAACCCAGAAAGAGTAAACCATGTCACTGTGGACGCATTGTCGCTAAAGGTCATATCTGTGAAGAAATCAAAGGATTAAAAAAGTCAATGATATAGACTGACTATAGTATAACTACTAATATGTTAAGTTTACACAATATATAACGTGTCTGCAAAGAGACATACAGTGGTAACATTGTACTAGCGACCAATACAGCACAAACATGTATATTACCTGGTGCTGGGACACAGCATAGATGAGATCTTAACCCTAAAGGCACCCTACATGTAGCAGTATCTTATGCCCTCTTGCACGATTACCTCATACCATGTGGCACGGACCGGGAATTCAGGCCCTTGACACTGTTTGGATTTGAAAGGAGTGAAGGGAGGAGGGGTGTTGCTAAATGTGGTCATACTGTAAACCTTTTAGAACTCTAATGAAAGTAATGCACAGGTCTGTATCAAAAAAGATGTACTCGTCTGATTGTTGCTAATCTGAAGAGTTGTGTGGAGCACTTGAGAAGACTGAATAGGATGTACTGGAGCAGCAACAAGTCAGGTTCATCTGCCTACATTGTTGAGTTCAGCATCAGTGATGCCCATGGAAAGGGATCCTACCAAGGGCATAGGTTTGCATAGGGACATAGGGACTTAGTCACGACCAAAGTTTGGGAAAGACACAATCGTCCCCACCAATATTTTGTTAATTTTCAAAAAAATATCTATTTGCAAAACTCATTCGTCAGGGCTCGACAATAACGATGGCCCGGGGCCAGTAAAAAGTAACGTCGGGACAGTTAAACTAGCAACTCACTGGCCCGATCGGGCCACTGCAAATTATTGATTGAAAAAAAAATGTGCATTGTAAAAGTTAACATCCTTAATATGTTTTGCTATCTGCTAAATGCATAAATAACTCTGCAGCTCGTGGGGCGCACAGTTGGCAAATCAAGAGTTGAGTAGTGAGTGACGAGTGGTTGTCAAATTGTAATTCTCTTATCTCGATACATTTTTTTAACAACTGGCGCGAGCTGGCGCAAGACAATAAAGTGAAGATGCAGCAAAGTAGAGCTACGAGCTCAAACGGAAGCAATTTTTTTTTATGGAATGAAGAAGCCACTGTGTCGCCTGTCGTATGTTCCCGTCTAAAGCGGACATAAGTAGGTCTTTTTACACAGGCACCGACAATTTTCGAAAACAATCCCTGACCAGCCATGCTAGCAGACAGTACCTGGTTTCCAGGCCGTTGACCATGCTGGTCAGGAATTTAAATGTAGATGCCAATCGTGTTATTGCACGACTTATAACAACGGCATATCACGTAATTAAGACGGGCCAGCCGTTCGCCTCGTTTCCCCCAGGCTATTGAACTGCAGCAGAAGAATGGCGTTCGACTGGGTACTTAGTATCATACTGATGAAATGCTATGGAAGCTTTTTATATATTAGCATTGAGGGACAGACGGTTTCAGTTTCAGCCAGACAGAGTGCAGAGATGGCTGTCAGCAGGGGACAGAGCACGTCATGTTTGAGGTTAAAGTCAATTGTTTTTGCTGACCTATTACCCTTTTATTTTTTATCACTAGAAATGTGATTTCATTTGTGTTCTTTTATATCTGTGTTTAGCATGTTACTGTTCTGGCTTTTGTTTGTAACAATGATAAATTACAACTTTTGAGGGGGGGCCAGTAAAAATTGTCTTGGGGCCAGTAAGTTTCAAACCCACTGGCCCAGTGGGGCCAGTGCCAAAAAATGTTAATGTTGAGCCCTGCATTCGTATTATTATCTCACTTTATTATCGTATGAGAATGGAGGCTTGCAGAAGGTAGAGTGTGTGAGTCTGTAGCAGGGTGCAGGTGTCCTGACATTTGAACCCACCTGTCCGATTGTCCTACCAGGGCTTATGGCACATGCGCACACCAAGGTCAGAGTTACGGTTAGTTTAACGCTCCGGTAGGAAATTCTGACAAGGTAGGGTAAATCGACAGAACACCTGGCCTTCTGATAAGCACAGTGCCAGTAATTCATTACAGTTTGGATACGTATTTCCACGAGGCACCGTTTATACAGGGCCCTGTTTTTCTTCACGAAACACAGTTTTCACACAGTTATAAGTCTGTTATGAGTAAAGAATAGAGACAGAGAGAAAGAGAGAGAGAGAGAGGAGAGAGAAAGAGAGATGTTACACGTCTGAGACTTGTAACATCATAGACATTGCTGGCAACTGCATCAATAAAGTCCTTTCTCCATAACATGTCATCCTCAACTCTTATTCAAGAATGACAATGAAGGATTCTAAGTAACATCCTTAAAAAACATCACAATCTAACATCATTCACACACAATAGGTTATGGTGGTATCTGTAAAACAAATAAAGTATAGAGAATACTAACAATCACCTCCCTAAAAGTTATGGTAAGAACTCAGTATAGCTGCTTATGCTAAATGGTGCAGTAAGGTTGCACAACATGTAACATATCCATGTACCCAGTGTACACAGACTTGACCTGCTGTTGAATGTTTGCATTCAGATGAGATTTAATTAAAAGAATGATAAATTCAACATGAGATGAAATTGTTATGAACAGCATAATAATCTTGCGCCATGTAGGCAAGATGAGCAGGGAAATTAGGTCCTTTGATACTTGTTTAGATTTGAAAAGTGTGAAGGAAGGATATATCGAATGCTGCCATAGAGTACAGTAAGGCTGAATACAATGTTATCATTGGTCAGCTACTGCTCTCTACCAGGTTTTTATCAACTTTGTACAGTGGTACTAAAATTACTATTCTCCCCAAAACCTAATATGGTTCTCTTTACATTAAAGCATTTTTATTTCTCGTACTTATCATACAGAAACTCAAAATTCGGTTTCTAATCTGCTTCAGTTTCATACCATAAACAAGCGGGTTTAGAATGGGAGGAATAACTAAAAATTGTACTGCCATGAAATTCAGAAAGTTTTGTGATGTGTCTGCAGAACCATATCTACTGTACAGAACATCAAACAACAGAGCAACTGCTACATTAATTAAGGACAGTAAATGTGGCATGCAGGTCTGCATAAACTTTCCCCTGTCCTCAATAGACTTCAAACATGTCCTGATAAGATATGCATATGAACATATAATTAATTGTATATGTACAACATAGAAAAGTATGTTAATATACCCTAATATATTGTTTGCTGTAATTGAAGAGCAAGATAGTTTAACAATAGACCAGTTTGCACACAGTAGAGCTTCTCTATATGTGATCCACATAACCGAGTCTAGTAGTCATTACTAAAGAAACAGTGAATAAACAGAATGTAGAGAGCCAAGGATAAGACACCAACCAAGCAACCCTCTGCCTGGTCATAACAGAGTGATACTCCAGTGGTCTACAGATTGCCACATACCTGTCATATGCCATCACTGCTAGAATTACAAAGTCTCCACAGGCAGAAGAATAAATGACAAAAGTTTGGGTCAAACATCCTGCATAAGATATGACCTGCAGATGAGACAGTAGATCTAGAAGGAACTTGGGGTAGAATCCTGTTGTGCCAAACAGGCCACTGATGCACAAGTTACACAGGAAGATGTACATGGGCTCATGGAGGTTTTCATCCAGGACTATCGTCAAAATTAGAGCAACATTTACTAGTATAATAACACAGTAACACAGTAAAGTAAGAGAGAAGAATGTGCCTCTGTGTTCTATCATTTCATCAAACCCAGAAAGAGTAAACCATGTCACTGTGATGCATTGTCGCTAAAGGTCATATCTGTGAAGAAATCAAAGGATTAAAAAAGTCAATGATATAGACTGACTATAGTATAACTACTAATATGTTAAGGTTACACAATATATAACGTGTCTGCAAAGAGACATACAGTGTAACATTGTAATAGCATTCAATACAGCACAAACATGTATATTACCTGGTGCTGGGACACACCGTCGATGAGATCCTAACCTAAAGGCACCCTAAATGTAGCAGTATTTTATGCCCTCTAGCACGATTACCTCATACCATGTGGAAGGACAGGGAATTCAGGCCCTTGACACTGTTTGGATTTGAAAGGAGTGAAGGGAGGAGGGGTGTTGCTAAATGTGGTCATACTGTAAACGTTTAGAACTCTAATGAGAAGTTTAAAGAAATGTATAGTCTTCTGTGTAATGTGTAAGCTCCTGTATGTTACAAAGTTGTCTTCTAGAGATCGGGAGTAGTCAGGTATATGAAAACAGCAGGTGGTGCTGTTCACCTTACACAGACCCCCCTCATGAGCATAGATCATCGCCAATCCCAGATGTTTCTGTATAACAGAAGTGATGAGTTTTTGTGTGTATAAGACTCCTCTCTTGAAATCAATAGGTTACCTGGTGTACTCTATCTATATCTATATATATATATAGATAGATATATTCATATATAGCCACTTTCTTGTTCTTGTTCATTTCAGGGTATTTAAATCACCCTGCAACCAACCCATGTCATTCAGTTGACTATCATGTGTGAGATTTTGATGGTTGAATGACCCAAGCTTGCATCAATAAACTCAGTCAACACTTTTCAATTGTCTGCATTTCCTTGGCCATCGATTGAAATCATCACAACAATAACCATCCTCTCTATTCTCCACTGGGATTGTTTTACACTACTACTGTCACTTTCATGATTATGATCTATACACATTACATCACCACATTACTTCTTGTGTTTTCTTTAACATTTTCATATTCAATTCCATCTCTCTTTATACAGTTTCATACTTATTTATAACATTTATGTTTTTGGACTAATCGCTTTCATATTTCAATTATCATAGAGGGGACTGTGGAATTTAGCTTTTTTTGTACGTTAAATCTGATTAGTGAAACTCATAGGACAAGAGCAGTTTCGATAGGGTGTCAGCATGGGGCTTGCAGAAGGTAGAGTGTGTGAGTCTGTAGCAGGGTGCAGGTGTCCTGACATTTGAACCCACCTGTCAGATTGTCCTACCAGGGCTTATGGCACATGCGCACACCAAGGTCAGGGTGACAGTTAGTGAAGCACTACGGTAGGAAAATCCGACAAGGTAGGATAAATCGTCAGAACACCTGGTCTTCTGATAAGCACAGTGCCAGTAATTCATTACAGTTTGGATACGTATTTCCACGAGTCACCGTTTATACAGGGCCCTGTTTCTTCACCAAACTGTCACACCCTGATCAGTTTTCACCTGTTGTTTGTGTCCACCCCTCACCAGGTGTTCCCTATTGTCTTCTGTATTTAACCTCTGTTCTCTGTTCTGTCCGTTGCCAGATCGTCTTGTGAGTCATTTCCAGCGTTCCAGTGTGTTTTCTCGTCAGTGTTTTTCTCGGTGTTTGATCATACCCTGTTTTGTCTCACGACCACGGACCTGCCTGCCCCAGTGTACCTCTGCCATTCGGCCCCGGTTACGACACGCCCACGACCAACGAACCTGCCCTGCCCCCAGTGTACCTCTGCCATTCGGCCCGTTACGACCTCCGACCGCCCACCGACCAACGAACCTGCCTGCCCCCAGTGTACCTCTGCCATTCGGCCCGTTACGACCTCCGACGCCGCCCCCACCGACCAAGAACCTGCCTGCCCCCAGTGTACCTCTGCTTTGCCATTCTGTTGCCGAACCTGCTTGCCCGGACTACGAGATTGCCTTTAATTAAATAATTCGAACACAAACCACAGCTTCTGTCCGCATTTGGGTCCACCATCCGCCTTGTGTCACAAACACCGTTTTCACACAGTTATAAGTCTGTTATGAGTAAAGATAGAGACAGAGAGAAAGAGAGAGAGGGAGAGAGAAAGAGAGAGAGGGAGAGTGAAAGAGAGAGAGAGAAAGGGAGATGTTACAAGTCTGAGACTTGTAACATCATTGACATTGCTGGCAACTGCATCACTAAAGTCATTTCTCCATAACATTGTCATCCTCAACTCTTTATTAAATTAAAGACAATGAAAGATTCTAAGTAACATCATTAAAAAACATCACAATCTAACATCACTCACCACCCTCAAAAGGTAATGGTGGTATCTGTAAAACAAATAGAAGTATAGGAAAATTATGAACAATCACTTCCCTAAAAGTTACTGTAAGCACACAGACTTGACCTGCTGTTGAATGTTTGCATTTAGATGAGATTTACTTAAAAGAATGATAAATTCAACATGGATGAATTGTTATGAACAGCATAATAATCTTGCGCCATGTAGGCAAGATGAGCAGGGAAATTAGGTCATTTGATACTTGTTTTAGATTTGAAAAGTGTGAAGGAGGGATATATCGAATGCTGCCATAGAGTACAGTAAGGCTGAATACGATTTTATCATTGGTCAGTATTGCTCTCTACCAGGTTTACAAACTTTGTACAGTGGTACTAAAATTACTAATTCTCCCCAAAACCTAATATGGTTCTCTTACATTAAAGAATCTTTCTTTTTTGTACTACTCATACAGCAACTCAAAATTCGGGTTTCTAATCTGCTTCAGTTTCATACCATTAAACAAGCGGTTTAGAATTGGAGGAATAACTAAAAAATTGTATTGCCATGAAATTCTGAAAGTTTTGTGATGTTGTCTGCAGAACCATATCTACTGTACAAAACATCAACAACAGAGCAACTGCTACATTAATTAGGACAGTAAATGTGGCATGCAGGTCTGCATAAAACTTTCCCCTGTCCTCAATAGACTTCAAACATGTCCTGATAAGATATGCATATGAACATATAATTAATTGTATATGTACAACATAGAAAAGTATGTTCATATACCCTAATATATTGTTTGCTGTAATTGAAGAGCAAGATAGTTTAACAATAGACCAGTTTGCACAGTAGAGCTTCTCTATATGTGATCCACATAACCTGAGTCTAGTAGTCATTACTAAAGAAACAGTGAATAAACAGAATGTAGAGAGCCAAGGATAAGACACCAACCAAGCAACCCTCTGCCTGGTCATACAGAGTGATACTCCAGTGGTCTACAGATTGCCACATACCTGTCATATGCCATCACTGCTAGAATTACAAAGTCTCCACAGGCAGAAGAATAAATGACAAAAGTTTGGATCAAACATCCTGCATAAGATATGACCTGCAGATGAGACAGTAGATCTAGAAGGAACTTGGGGTAGAATCCTGTTGTGCCAAACAGGCCACTGATGCACAAGTTACACAGGAAGATGTACATGGGCTCATAGAGGTTTTCATCCAGGACTATCGTCAAAATGAGAGCAACGTTTACTAGTATAATAACACAGTAAACACAGTAAAGTAAGAGAGAGAATGTGCCTCTGTGTTCTATCATTTCATCAAACCCAGAAAGAGTAAACCATGTCACTGTTGATGCATTGTCGCTAAAGGTCATATCTGTGAAGAAATCAAAGGATTAAAAAAGTCAATGATATAGGCTGACTATAGTATAACTACTAATATGTTAAGTTTACACAATATATAACGTGTCTGCAAAGAGACATACAGTGTAACATTGTAATAGCAATCAATACAGCACAAACATGTATATTACCTGGTGCTGGGACACAGCATAGATGAGATCTTAACCCTAAAGGCACCCTACATGTAGCAGTATCTTATGCCCTCTAGCACGATTACCTCATACCATGTGGAAGGACAGGGAATTCAGGCCCTTGACACTGTTTGGATTTGAAAGGAGTGAAGGGAGGAGGGGTGTTGCTAAATGTGGTCCATACTGTAAACCTTTAGAACTCTAATTAAAAGTAATGCACAGGTCTGTATCCAAAAAAGATGTACTCGTCTGATTGTTGCTAATCTGAAGAGTTGTGTGGAGCACTTGAGAAGACTGAATAGGATGTACTGGAGCAGCAACAAGTCAGGTTCATCTGCTACATTGTTGAGTTCAGCATCAGTGATGCCCATGGAAAGGGATCCTACCAAGGGCATAGGTTTGCATAGGGACCATAGGGACTAGTCACGACCAAAGTTTGGGAAAGACACAATCGTCCCCACCAATATTTTGTTAATTTTCCAAAAAAATATCTAATTGCAAAACTCATTCGTATTAGTATCTCACTTTTATTATCGTATGAGCATGGATGCTTGCAGAAGGTAGAGTGTGTGAGTCTGTAGCAGGGTGCAGGTGTCCTGACATTTGAACCCACCTGTCCGATTGTCCTACCAGGCCTTATGGCAAATGCGCACACCAAGGTCAGGGTTATGGTTAGTTTAACGCTCCGGTAGGAAATTCTGACAAGGTAGGGTAAATTGACAGAACACCTGGCCTTCTGATAAGCACAGTGCCAGTAATTCATTACAGTTTGGATACGTATTTCCACGAGGCACCGTTTATACAGGGTCCTGTTTTTCGTCACGAAACACCGTTTTCACACAGTTATAAGTCTGTTATGAGTAAAGTATAGAGACAGAGAGAAAGAGAGAGAAAGAGAGAGAGATGTTACACGTCTGAGACTTGTAACATCATTGACATTGCTGGCAACTGCATCAATAAAGTCCTCTCTCCATAACATGTCGTCCTCAACTCTTTATTCAAGAAACACACTGCAGGATTGTAAGTAACATCATTAAAAACATCACAAATCTAACATCACTCACACACTCTAAAGGTCATGGTGGTATCTGTAAAACAAATAAAAGTATAGAAAATACTAACAATCACTTCCCTAAAAGTTACTGTAAGAACACAGTATAGCTGCTTATGCTAAATGGTGCAGTAAGGTTGCACAACAAGTAACATATCCATGTACCCAGTTAACACAGACTTGACCTGCTGTTGAATGTTTGCATGTAGATGGAATCTTCTTAGAGGAATGATAAATTCAACATGAGATGAAATTGTTATGAACTAGCATAATAACCTTGCGCCATGTAGGCTAGATGAGCAGGGAAATTAGGTCCTTTGATACTTGTTTAGATTTGAAAAGTGTGAAGGAGGGATATGTTGAATGTTGCCATAGAATACAGTAAGGCTGAATTAGATTTTATCATTGGTCGGAACTGCAAGCTACTGATTTTCTAACAAGGTTGTTAGATATGAAATTTATACAGTGGTAATTAAATTACTATTCTCCCCAAAACCTACAATTGTTGTCTTTACTTTAAAGACTTCTTTGTTTTACTAACCGAAAATTCGGTTTCTAATCCGCCTCAGTTTAAGACCATATATAAGCGGGTTTAAAATTGGAGGAATAACAAAAAATTGTACAGCCATAAAATTCTGAAAGTTTTGTGACACATCTGTTGAACCATATCTACTGTATAAAACCTCAAAGAATAGAGCAACTGCTACATTAATTAAGGACAACAAATGTGGCATGCAGGTCTGCATAAACTTTCCTCTATTCTCAATGGACTTCAAACATGACCTGATAAGATATACATAAGAACACACATTGAATGCTACATGCCCAGTATAGAACAGAATGGCAATATAACCCGATATGTTGTTTACTGTGGTTGAAGAGCAAGAGAGTTTAACAATAGACCAGGTTGCACAGTAGAGCTTGTCTATATGTGATCCACATAACCTCACTTTACTTGTTAAAATAGTGAGAACAGTTAATACACAGAATGTAGAGAGCCAAGGATAAGACACTAACCAAGCAACCCTCTGCCTGGTCATAACAGAGTGATACTCCAGTGGTCTACAGATTGCCACATACCTGTCATAAGCCATCACTGCTAGAATTACAAAGTCTCCACCGGCAGAAGAATAAATGACAAAAGTTTGGATCAAACATCCTGCATAAGATATGACCTGCAGATCAGACAGTAGATCTAGAAGGAACTTGGGGTAGAATCCTGTTGTGCCAAACAGGCCACTGATGCACAAGTTACACAGGAAGATGTACATGGGCTCATGGAGGTTTTCATCCAGGACTATTGTCAAAATGAGAGCAACATTTATTAGTATAATCACACAGTAACACAGTAAAGTAAGAGAGAAGAATGTAGCTCTAAGTTCCATCATCTCATCAAACCCAGAAAGAGTAAACCATGTCACTGTGGACGCATTGTCGCTAAAGGTCATATCTGTGAAGAAATCAAAGGATTAAAAAAGTCAATGATATAGACTGACTATAGTATAACTACTAATATGTTAAGTTTACACAATATATAACGTGTCTGCAAAGAGACATACAGTGTAACATTGTAATAGCGACCAATACAGCACAAACATGTATATTACCTGGTGCTGGGACACAGCATAGATGAGATCTTAACCCTAAAGGCACCCTAAAGTTTTGTGACACATCTGTTGAACCATATATACTGTATAAAACCTCAAAGAATAGAGCAACTGCTACATTAATTAAGGACAACAAATGTGGCATGCAGGTCTGCATA
The DNA here is from genome assembly GCA_023658055.1 of Thaleichthys pacificus. Classification (NCBI taxonomy): domain Eukaryota; kingdom Metazoa; phylum Chordata; class Actinopteri; order Osmeriformes; family Osmeridae; genus Thaleichthys; species Thaleichthys pacificus. The sequence continues at coordinate 3,652,784 of CM042867.1, forward strand.
AACTTTCCCCTATTCTCAATGGACTTCAAACATGACCTGATAAGATATACATAAGAACACACATTGAATGCTACATGCCCAGTATAGAACAGAATGGCAATATAACCCGATATGTTGTTTACTGTGGTTGAAGAGCAAGAGAGTTTAACAATAGACCAGGTTGCACAGTAGAGCTTGTCTATATGTGATCCACATAACCTCACTTTACTTGTTAAAATAGTGAGAACAGTTAATACACAGAATGTAGAGAGCCAGAGTTGCACAACATGTAACATATCCATGTACCCAGTTAACACAGACTTGACCTGCTGTTGAATGTTTGCATGTAGATGGAATCTTCTTAGAGGAATGATAAATTCAACATGAGATGAAATTGTTATGAACTAGCATAATAACCTTGCGCCATGTAGGCTAGATGAGCAGGGAAATTAGGTCCTTTGATACTTGTTTATAGTTGAAAAGAGTGAAAGAGGGATATGTTGAATGTTGCCATAGAATACAGTAAGGCTGAATAAGATTTTATCATTGGTCAGGTATTGCTTCTCTACCAGGTTTTTATAAACTTTGTACAGTGGTACTAAATTACTATTCTCCCCAAAACCTAATATGGTTCTCTTTACATTAAAGAATTTTTCTTACTTGTACTTATCATACAGAAACTCAAAATTCGGTTTCTAATCTGCTTCAGTTTCAGACCATAAATAAGCGGGTTAAGAATTGGAGGAATAACTAAAAATTGTACTGCCATAAAATTCTGAAAGTTTTGTGATGTATCTGCCAAACCATATCTACTGTACAAAACATCAAACAACAGAGCAACTGCTACATTAATTAAGGACAGTAAATGTGGCATGCAGGTTTGCATAAACTTTCCCCTGTTCTCAATAGACTTCAAACATGACCTGATAAGATATGCATATGAACAAACAATTAATATTATATGTGTAACATAAAAGAGAATAGCAATATACCCTATTATACTGTTCACTGTAATTGAAGAGCAGGAATGTTTAACAATAGACCAGTTTGCACAGTAGAGCTTCTCAATATGTGATCCACACAACCTCAGTTTACTTGTTAAAAGAGTGACAACAGTTAATACACAGAATGTAGAGAGCCAAGGATAAGAGACTAACCAAGCGACCCTCTGCCTGGTCATAACAGAGTGATACTCCAGTGGTCTACAGATTGCCACATACCTGTCATAAGCCATCACTGCTAGAATTACAAAGTCTCCACCAGCAGAAGAATAAATGACAAACGTTTGGATCAAACATCCTGCATGAGAGATAACCTGCAGATGAGACAGTAGATCAAAAAGGAATTTGGGATAGAATCCTGTTGTGCCAAAAAGTCCACTGATGCACAAGTTACACAGGAAGATGTATATGGGCTCATGGAGGTTTTCATCCAGGACTATCGTCAAAATGAGAGCAACATTGACTATTATAATCGCACAGTAACACAGTAAAGTAAGAGAGAAGAACAAGGCTCTGTGTCCCATCATCTCATCAAACCCAGAAAGAGTAAACCATGTCACTGTTGATGCATTATCGATCATATCTTTAAGGTCATATCTGTGAAGAAATCAAAGGATTAAAAAAGTTAACCATATAGGCTGACCATAGTATAACTACTAATATGTTAAGGTTACACAATATGTTAACGTGTCTGCAAAGAGACATACAGTGTAACATTGTATTAGCAATCAATACAGCACAAACATGTACATTACCTGGTGCTGGGACACACCATCGATGAGATCCTAACCCTAAAGGCACCCTACATGTAGCAGTATTTTATGCCCTCTTGCACGATTACCTCATACCATGTGGATGGACAGGGAATTCAGGCCCTTGACACCGTTTGGATTTGAAAGGAGTGAAGGGAGGAGGGGTGTTGCTAAATGTGGTCATACTGCAAACCTTTAGAACTCTAATGAGAAGTTTAAAGAAATGTATAGTCCTCTGTGTAATGTGTAAGCTCCTGTATGTTACCAAGTTGTTCTAGAGATCGGGAGTAGTCAGGTATATGAAAACAGCAGGTGGTGCTGTTCACCTTACACAGACGCCCCTCATGAGCATAGATCATCGCCAATTAGGGCTGGGCGATATGGCCTAAAATGTTTATCACGGTTTAATTCGTGAACACTGACGGTATCGGTATATATCACGATATATTAGTTATTCTTAAAATGTCATGACAATGCAATCCGCACTGCAGCGGCTAATCTACCGCACTCGGACGGATTAGCATTGGGTAACTCCGGTGTGTCAAATTAGTTTTCCAAATTTTGCAGTGTTTAATTGCCACGGAAGAGCGACTTCTCAGTAGCCTACGCGTTCAACAGTAGCCTACGTTTATGGGATCGCAAGAAAACTGTTAAATATTTGTAGTGAGTTAGCTCTACCTATAAACAATTATTACATGGCTGAATACTCAATTCTGTTGGCTTACAATAAACATTTCACAATTCTAACCAATTTGGCATTGGATTTGTCAAACGCATTCTGGTAGATTCATTTTCGCGCACATGCACGGCTTTCAGGTGGTGAAAAAGATTGCTAGTGTTTCCACCTTTGGCTAGCACAATTCGACGACACAACTTACAGAGTAGTGTTTGCTGGTCGATGTCGGATAACTTGAAACCAAACCATTTCCAAACGAAAGAAGAGGCCCCCTTTTTTACCAATTCGTCCGGCAAATCAACCCTACTCGCTTTATTTTCAGACATCATTAACGCTTGCTTACACTTGCCAACAAAAACATGCTTACTCTTATGAACGTTTGCTTCCTCGGAGTTGCGCTAGCTTGTTTGTTGACTTTCATTGGCCAATGAAAGTCAAAAAAAGTCAATGAAGTAAAAGATACAAATTTGAACTAGCCCGCTAGGCAGTATCACCTACTTATATTTTATACCAAACAGAAACACTTAATATTTAATACATTTATTAATATATCGTGATATCCATGATATGGCAAAATCCATATCATGGCACAACGCAATACCGGTATTTGCGTTCATACCGGTATACCGCCCACCCCTATCGCCAATACCAGATGTTTCTGTATAACAGAAAGGATGAGTTTTTGTCTGTATTTAGATTCCTCTCTTGGGGTCAAAGGTTACTTGGTGTACTCTATTTATCTATTTATAAATAGAGATAGATATTCATATATATAGCCACTTTTCTTGTTCTTGTTCATTTCAGGGTATTTAAATCCCCCTGTAACCAACCCATGTCATTCCTTCGACCACCAAGCACGAGCCTTGCATGGTTTAATGATCCAAACTCGCATCAATAAACTCAGAGTCTACCCTTTTCAATTGTTTCTGCATTTCCATGGCCACCGATTGAAATCATCACAACGATAACCATCTCTCTATTCTCCATAGGGATTGTTTTACACTACTACTGTCACTTTCATGATTACGATCTATACACATTACATCACCACATTACTTCTTGTGTTTTCTTTACCATTCTCACATTAAATTCCATTCTCTCTTTATACAGTTGTATACTCATTGTCTACATATATGCTTTAGATTACTTGCTTCATATTTCAATAATCATAGGGGGGACTGGAATTGTTCTTGTTTTGTAATTGAAATCTGTTAGGATCTGATTGGTGAACTCAGAGAAAGAGCAGTTCAGATAAGTGTCAGCATGGAGGCTTGCAGAAGGTAGAGTGTGTGAGTCTGTAGCAGGGTGCAGGTGTCCTGACATTTGAACCCACCTGTCAGATTGTCCTACCAGGGCTTATGGCACATGCGCACACCAAGGTCAGGGTGACAGTTAGTTTAGCACTACGGTAGGAAAATCTAAGAGGTAGGATAAATCGATAGAACACCCGGCCTTCTGATAAGCACAAGGCCTGTATGTGTTATCATAGTTTGGATATGTAGGTCCACGAGGCATAGGGTTAGGCCCCTATTTCTTCACCAAACACCCTTTTACACTGTTATAAGTCTGTTATAAGACAACGTACAGAAAGAGAGAGAGAAAGTCTGAGACTTTTAACATCATTGACATTGCTGGCAACTGCATCAATAAAGTCATTTCTCCATAACATGTCGTCCTCATCTCTTTATTCAAGAAACGTATATCCACGAGGAACCGTTTATACAGGGCCCTGTATAGAGAGAGAAAGAGAGAGAGAGAGAGAGAGAGAGAGAGAGAGAGAGAGATGTGTTGCATGTTGCACAACATGCAACATGACTAGGTTTATTTGCAGTTAACACGGACTATCTGTTTTTGAATGCCTTTAAATTAATCCTTCTGAGAAGAATGATAAACTCAACATGAGATGGAAATGTTCTGAACTGGAAAAATAACCTCATGCCATATGGATGAACAGAAAATTCAGGTCCTTTGACACTTGTTTGGATAAAAAAATGATTGAAGGGGGTTATGCTGAATGCTATTATAAAGTAACTATGTAGAATATCCCACAGGACTGTTGATTCATAACTAAATCAATTTTACTCATGTATCAGGTTTAATTATTTTATTGAAAGATCCATCAGTAACATGAGTAATTCAAGTAAGTATTTACCCTTAATTAGATTTCCTCATTGGTCAGAACTGAGAGTATTAAACAGGTATTACTTCTATACCAGATTGTCAGACAACAATGTTGTACTGCGGTACTTACATTACTATTCTCACCTACTATGGTTCTCTTCACATTAAAGACTACTTATTTCTTTTATTTGTCTTACAAAAACTCAGAATTCGGGTTCTAACCTGCTTGAGTTTAAGACCATAAATAAGCGGATTCATAATAGGAGGAACAACTAAAAATTGTAAAGCCATAAAGTTCCTAAAGTTTTGTGATGTGTCTGCAGAACCATATCTACTGTACAGAACATCAAACAACAGAGCAACTGATACATTCATCAAAGACAGTAAATGTGGCATGCAGGTCTGCATAAACCTTCCCCTATTCTCAATAGACTTCAAACATGACCTGATAAGATATGCATAAGAACACAGAATATAAAGTATATGCCAGAGATAGAAAACTATGATTATGAATCCCATTATATTGCTTACTGATGTTGAACTGCACGAGAGTTTAACAATTGGCCAGTTTGCACAGTAGAGCTTCTCTATGTGTGATCCACATAACCTCAGTTTACTTGTTAAAATACATTGCACATTTAAAAAGAATGTAGAGAGCCAAGGATAAGAGACTAACCAAGCGACCCTCTGCCTGGTCATAACAGAGTGATACTCCAGTGGTCTACATATTGCCAGATACCTGTCATATGCCATCACTGCTAGAAGTCTCCACAGGCAGAAGAATAAATGACAAAAGTTTGGATCAAACATCCTGCATAAGATATGACCTGCAGATCAGACAGTAGATCCAGAAGGAACTTGGGGTAGAATCCTGCAGTCCCAAACAGGCCACTGATGCACAATTACACAGGAAGATGTACATGGGCTCATGGAGGTTTTCATCCAGGACTATCGTCAAAATGAGAGCAACATTTACCATAATAATCACACAGTAACACAGTAAAGTAAGAGAGAAGAACGTGGCTCTGTGTCCCATCATCTCATCAAACCCAGAAAGAGTAAACCATGTCACTGTTGATGCATTATCAAGGTCATATCTGCAAAGCAAGAGGAAAACAATTCAGTCAGAATCAAACCACTGTGCTGCTCCTTAGATAGGCTGCAATATGTAAAATATGTGGAGGGGGAGATATTCATTCAAGGGAAAAAGAGAGTTATCATACTCTATTGTACATTACCCGTGGTTAGTTGGTTCCATAGTTGAGACCTTGTTTGAGTACTCATGAACTCAACAAGTTGCACTATTTTATGCCCTCCAGCCCAACATAATCACACCTTGTAAATGAACAGGGAATTTAGGTCCTTGGATACTTGTTTGAATTTTAAAGTGTGTGTGTGTGTGTGAATGGGAGCTTTGTGTTTGTAAATCTGATTATAATACGGGTAGATGAAATCAAGCATTTTTGATTGGTTGAGAGTGAGTCATGGCCATGGGGTGTGCTTTATTGTACGCCTGTTTACATTTACCTTAAAGGGGAGCCTTCCATTAGCCTGGTCCTAACCAGACCCTCGTACATTTCATTTGTACAGAGGGTCTGGGATCGCTCCATTGACAAGCGTTAACCTCCTTGAAGGCGGGTATTCTGTTGAAGTTTAAAACTATTGGATCTGGCAGAGCCACTCTGATCTGCCATGACCAATCGCTAGTGTTCGCTTTAGCCAACTCCTTCGACACTGTAACGGAGTTAGCTGCCGTAGCTGGAAAATCAAACTTTTCCCGAACCCCGTGGGGAGGGGGGCCACAACATCATGGCCACCAACAAAACTCAGCAAGGATTGTTCTTGCTCTGGCTTTAACTTATGGATATGAACTACAACTCAAACTAGTGCACGACATCAACGTCATCGTTCTCAGCCACTCCCTCTGTTCGCTGATTGGACCTACAAATAATTTTTTTCTGAAAACCGACTAATACACTGAAATCCCAGACCTAGTACAGAAGCAAAATAAAAAATGAGCTGAAGTATGTAGGAGGGCAGAGCCCTTGTTCCAGGTGTTCCCTGGCGTTCTGATAAAATCTTCAAATTCGGAGTAACCTTCGAGCAAGCTGTTGCTCTGTTGGCTCTGTTGCGGAAAAAACAGGGCGCTCATTTTGGCCACGGTGAGCAGCCATTGACTTATGTGAGCAGCCAATAGCAGCGTTGCTGATCAAGGTTTCTACTATCGATACATACCCCCTTTTAGACCAACGTATAACTCAATCCAGCTATACTAATCATAAACAACAAGTGTTCGAAGAACCGAATTAGCCAGATCATGATAAGCAAGATGATGTCATCTTGGATGTGTCATTTGATCTCGGATGTAATAAGCGACGTATGGAGAACGGGCCCCTGAGCGTTAAAAAACGCTGTAGTGGACACGTGCACCAAAGTAAAATCGCAGCCTTTGCGATTACAAAATCTCGTTTTGTCACATTGCGATATAATCGCAAATGCAATTAATCAGTCAGCTCTACCCTATAATATTGTTTTATATGGTTCAAGAGCAAGATAGTTTACAATAGGCCTGTTTGCACAGTAGAGCTTCTCTATATGTGATCCTTTCTTTATTAGCATTATTAACTGAGCCACTGAGAACATGAGGACAGACATGATCATCTTATTGCTGTATTTCCTTCCTGACTGTAGTTCTTAGGTTGCAGCAACAATGTTATAATGTTTTTGTATATTTTGTCTGTAGATGTGAATGGCAATTTGTCCCTTTTCAGTTGACATTTGCTGAATCCACCCTAATTCAAATAGAGCTACAATGGGTATGGCCCACTGGTCTAGAAGAGGGTTTCTATGTCAATGTATATTTTTTGTTGTCTGTCTGTGATTCAACTTCTTTCATCACCTTAATCGCAACTGTTCCCAACCAATCGTCTATGTATCCTGGTCCTATTCCAATCCTCTATGTCTATCATTTGCTAGTCAACTTTTTCTGTGTTTTTTTGTTGTTTGTTCGTGTTGGCTTTTTTAATGTCAGATGTCAGTCACGATGAGGAGACTGTCTAAACACCATGGGGAATGTTCTAGACTCTAAATCCAGTTCAAGGCTTAATAAGATCAAACATCTATAGTCTAAAAAAGTTTGTAATCTAGCTTTCCATTGATGCTCCCAAACGAAGGTGCATAGATGTTTTTTATGACAAAGACAAAATGTCAGAGCTGTAATAATGGTCAAACGAAAAATACATGTACTTGTAAGTCACAATATAGCATTTATATAATGTAGCAAGAATAGCATTTTACTGTAGATTTAGACATTTCTCACATATGAATGTAGACCGACTATAGAATTTGTGGTGTAGATTCTTTAACTACTGGTGTAAAAAGTATAGCACAATCAAATGTTTCCATACATGATGTTAAAAAAGTTAGAGACATTTCAATATCAATCTGTCTGAATTATTTGGAGTAAATCTCTCGAGCATTGATTGTCGAAGAATCAAAAATGCTAAACAACTGTCTGCTTCATATTGAGAGTAAGGGTGGGTGCAGGTCAGCATACATTTTCCCCCTTTCATTTTAGAATGTTCTTTTTTCCAGATTTTATACAAAAACTCACCATTCGAATACGAATCTGTGTCAGTTGCAGACCATAAATAAGAGGATTTAGAATTGGAGGGAATATTAAAAATTGAACAGCCATGACATTCTGAAAGCTTTGTGACAAATCTGATGATCCAAATCTACTGTACATGAGCTCAAACAACAGAGCAACTGCTACATTGAGTAATGACAGCAAATGTGGCATGCAGGTCTGCATAAATTTTCCCCTTTTCTCAATAGACTTTAAACATGACCTGAACAGATAAGCATATGAACATATAATTAATAGTATATGTACCACATAGAACAGAATGCCAATATACCCTATAATATTGTTTGCTGTAATTGAAGAGCAAGATAGTTTAACAATAAGCCAGTTTGCACAGTAGAGCTTCTCTATATGTGATCCACACAACCTCAGTTTACTAGTTATTACTATAGCAACAGAGAATAAACAGAATATAGAGAGCCAGGGATAATAGATTAACACAGTGACCCTCTGTTTAGTCATAACAGAGTGATACTCCAGTGGTCTACAGATTGCTACATACCTGTCGTAAGCCATCACTGCTAGAATAACAACATCTGCACAGGCTGAACAGTATATAACGAAAGACTGAGTTAGACATCCTGCATGAGAGATAACTTGCTGATCAGACAGTAGATCCAGAAGGAACTTGGGGTAAAATCCTGTTGTGCCAAACAGGCCACTGATGCACAAGTTACACAGGAAGATGTACATGGGCTCATGGAGGTTTTCATCCAGGACTATCGTCAAAATGAGAGCAACATTTACTAGTATAATCACACAGTAACACAGTAAAGTAAGAGAGAAGAACGTGGCTCTGTGTCCCATCATCTCATCAAACCCAGAAAGAGTAAACCATGTCACTGTTGATGCATTGTCGCTAAAGGTCATATCTGTGAAGAAAAAAAAAACTATTAAGTGTGCTCGTTACACAGAGACCATAATACCATACCTTACCATAGTATTCCTGCTCATAGAAGTACCGGTAAGTAAGTAAGAAGGTTGCGCAATACTTAAACTATTTGTAAAGAAAAATACAGTTTAACAGTGCAATGACTACAATGGTACATGAGAAATAAATTCAGCACATACATGTATATTATCTTGTGTTGGGATACACCATCGATGGGATATTTTAGGACTCACTCATGCACCCATCATGTAGCAGTATTTTATGCCCTCTAGGACGATTACCTCATACCATGTGGAAGGACAGGGAATTCAGGCCCTTGACACTGTTTGGATTTGAAAGGAGTGGAGGGAGGAGGGGTGTTGCTAAATGTGGTCATACTGTAAACGTTTAGAACTCTAATGAGAAATTAGGTCTGTATCCAAAAAAGATGTACTCGTCTGATTGTTGCTAATCTGGAGAGTTGTGTGGAGCACTTGAGAAGACTGAATAGGATGTACTGGAGCAGCAACAAGTCAGGTTCATCTGCTACATTGTTGAGTTCAGCATCGGTGAGAAGGGATCCTACATTATGATGATGACGATGATGGTTGTACGTGAACAGAAGATCCTGTATGTTACCAAGTTGTTCTTCTAGAGATTGGGAGTAGTCAGGTATATGAAAACAGCAGGTGGTGCTGTTCACCCTACACAGACCCCGCTCACTAGCATAATCATGTCCGATTCCAGATGTTTCTGTATAATCATCTCGCTATTCCACATAGGGATTGTTTAATACTATTACTGTCATTATTATGATTACAATACACACTACATTACCCTCATGACTTCTTATGTTTTTTTTATGTTCTTGTTCCATTTTATTGTCTTTCATCCTGTTTGATTGCGTAATTTATACAAGTTTTGGTTTGATTGCTTCACATTTCTATAATCATAGGGGGACTACAGGATTTGGCTTATTATGCATATTAAATCTGTTATTATCTATTTAGTGAACTCAGAGAAAGAGCAGCACCTAAAGATGGGTCGGTTTAAAATATGCTATTTCAATAGACAGTCTACGGCTAAACTCCTTGAACCCAAACCAAAAACCATATTGTGACTATACTGTATGTTACATCATTTACATTTAGTCATTTAGCAGACACTTTTATCCAAAGTGACTTACAAGAGAGAGCTTTACAAAAAGTGCATAGGTCAATGATCATAAACAACGCCCTAGCCCCAAAAACATTGCGGATAGCACAAAACATGAAGCATACATTGTGAAAAAGTATAGCCAATCATTGGCTTAAGTCATAAAACAATCTTTGATTGCACAGGAACTGCTTTGTTATTACTTACAGTACTTTGCAAAAGTCAGCAAACACCCAATATTTTGGGTATTTGTTCAGCAGTATAAAAGTGCAATGTTGCGAGTCTTTTCATTAGATTATGTTTTAAAGCATTTTTGCTTTACTTAAATTTGTATTTTTTTTTGCTTAAGGCATTTGCACAGTACTGTAGATTAAACTAAACTGCATGATTTGTTATTCAAGGTCACTGTAGTGTTGATGTATTTTATTACGTGAGATTTCTGTTGAATGAAGGCTAAAATGTAAGGAATAATGATCAAACATTCACAGCAACAATATGTTTCATTTACATCATGTGGCCTTGTTACATTAGTTGATTATCTTTTGAAAGAAACATCATTCTTACATTTGAGAATTGTGTATACTTTGAAATGTTCCATTGAAACAAACATACCGGTAGATTTCACCATTTATCAGATATGCAGGCATTTGACAGTTCTTTTTTTCTTTCACTTTTTATACAGAAACTCAAAATTCTGTTTTAATCTGCTTCGGTTTAAAACCATAAAAAGTCCACTCATGCACAAGCTACACACGAGTATATACATGGGCTTCTTTAGGTTTTTTATCAAATACTAAAATAAGAGCAAATTTAATTGTATAACACACAGTAACAGTAAGGTAAGAGAGAAGCGTGTTACTCTGTTTTCCATTATCTCATCAAACTCAGAAATAGTAAACAATTTCACTACTCATGCATTATTCATCATGTCAGTGAAGCAAAAACATTTTAATTCAAAATTCTACCACTGTGCTCCTTCCACATAGCAGTTGGACACAGAGATATACTGTCAGCACATACTGTTCCTCAGGTTGGGAGGAACTTTAGATGAGAGCTTCTTACAGTTCACGCAACATGTCATTGTTATTTATTGTCCAAAGGTAACGTTATGATCATATTCCTTGTGGATGAACATATGGGTCAGGTCCTTTGATACTGATATGGATATGAGGGGGGTGGAGGGTTACTGAATGAGGTCATAGAGTAAACCTGTTGTATCCAGATACTGTACAAATCAGAGATCTAGAGAATTTGTTTTATTTATTACTTTCATTGTCCTGGATGAAAGACATAAAAAAATGGTGTACAATCAAAGCATTATATGAAAAACTAAGAATATAAATCTTAAGTTGAAAACAAATGTTTTGAAAAAAAGTTTTGAAATAACAGTTAGAACTTAGTCTGCCAAACCCTGCTCTGCTGCTAAGTAACTCTTCCTCCTTACCAACCAAGTATCACATTGAAAAAGACAAAAGAAAACATGTACATTCATAATGCCTTCCATGTGCTGGAAGCCTCTGTTTTTGCCTTGAAATAGAAGGTAATTATCGTAACATGCAGGCAACTATTCTAGGTGTCTGTAACAATCTCAATATCATACCTCGAATTTGTGGCAGGTTTAAACCATAAACAAGTGGATTTAGTATAGGTGGAATTATTAAAAACTCAAGTGACAGAATCACAGTCACAACTGGATTCAGTTCATCATGTTTATATCGACTTAGAGATACTTCACAAAACAAAGCTATGGAATAGATAACAAATGTAACAATATGAGGTAAACAGGTTTTTAAGGCTTTCCCACGGTATTCAGTGGAGCTTTTCTGACAAACAAGTATAATTCTAAAGTAAGTATACAAAACAAAGCCCAGTGGTAAAAATACTGTTGTAATAGTAACAAGCAGTCCTGCAGCATTGTTTTGTGTGGTGTCCACACATGAAAGCTGGACTACAGGCCAGTTGACACAAAAAACCCTTGCTATTTCATTACCACATAACGGCAACCTAACAGATAGGTACAGCACAGATCCAATGGAACAAATTGGATAGGCCCAGCAAAGACCCACTAAGAGAACAACTGTATTTGAATTCATGATGCTGTTGTAATGTAACGGTTTACATATTGCAACATATCTGTCATAAGCCATGATGCCCAGAATGATGAGTTCATAGGATGCATACGTATAAATTACATAAATCTGTGTAAAACAAGCAGGACGGGAGATTAGATGCGTGTCAGAGAGGAGATCCACCATGAGTCTAGGAAATAAACCAGTAGAGCCATAAAGAGAATTGATGGACAGACATGACATAAAAACATACATGGGTTCGTGCAGTGTTCTCTCCAGCAATACGATTACTATGATCATGATGTTTAGAGACAACATTAAAGCATACAGAAGGAAACATATCATAAAAAAAAGATATCTGTACAATCCTAGGTCCTTAAAGAGGGTGAGGGTGAAATAGAATGGAGAAGTGTCATTTTCCATGTGACCTACTGGTGGTGCTGGATGTACAGTAACTAAAGACAAAACAAAGATCAGTACAGCAGCTGGTCACACAGTGGTGAATTTGCAGCAATTGCTGTAAAATATATTTAGTACGAATGAGGTATATCCAGGTTTATGTGTAAATCATTAGATACAGAACATGTTAATGGGATCATTTAAATAATCATGAAAATAGTTAAACTGACAAGGTAATGAGTATTAATAATATAACTGATATCAATGATAATGAACATCAGGTATTTAGTATCCAGTCATTGACATGTCATTCTTCACTAGTTATATATGTACATTATACAGACCCCTCTGGTTCAGAATATCTGCTGCCTCAGCTGTTGCCTCCCTGCTCAGTGGAAGTGGGGTGAGGTGGAAGAGTTTTGATGCTGTTATAGGTTAGCAGACTCTTGACAGGGAATTGAGGAGTCTGTCCCAGGGTGCTACATGACATGAAGTAGGCGTCGCCTTCACCTCTTGTTGGTTTAATGTCAAACCAGCCATCTTGATGACCTTTTCATCTGACTAAATAGAAATAGACTTCAAATCACCCCCACATCTTGTCAGTCCACAGACATAAGGGTGGTGAATGCACCACAGAAATGACTGGAAGACTACCTGCATTTTTCTACTTTTATTTATACATTGCAGTGCAAGTAAAAAAACTAGATGATACAATCTGAGTTGTACTATGATAACAAACACAATCTCATCATGTTTCATTAGGTACCTCGACTTATATATTTCAATCAAAATGCTAAAAAAAGAAATGAAAACGATTTGAACCTACAACATACTGTAGTGTCATTCCACAAGGAAAGAGATAAGCATGATGATGAGAGCAGTGTACAAACTCAGGGCCAGTATCGGTCAACAAAGGGATCTATAACAATAGAGCACAGGGGTAAGTCACAGATAAATATACCTTTATAATTATCATAAAATAATTAGTCTTATGTTTTTTTACAACATACAAATAAAGGTGGTATGTATTTTTTTTTAGTGCTGTCAGTTTAACGTGTTATTAACGGCGTTAACGCAAACCCATTTTAACGGCGTCAATTTTTTTATTGCGCGATTAACGTTCTTTTTGGCCTAGCAATCGTTGTAGTTTTTCACATGCTGTTGCAGCAACTACTGACGTTGGAAAAACTACAACACCACACCGGATCTAGCTAGACCGGAAACAAAACAACAGGTACGCCGCACACACTTGTTTGGGCTTGCGAGCCGGCTAAAGAGTATTGGCTAACGTTACGTTTTGAGTGGATGGCGAGCGCGAGACGCCGAAATGGATGCCAATAAGATTCTGAATGGAAAGTTTACTATTAAAAAGTTGCCAAATGGTCCCATTGACAAGAGCAAAGTGATCTGTGTGTTTTGTCGTTGTGAACTGAGCTATCATCGCAGCACGTCCAGTCTGAAATACCACTTGATGGCCAAGCACACAGCTGATGCGAATTCTCCGCCCCCTCGTCAAAGCCAGGCGATTGCAATGTTGTTTTCAATGTAAAAAAAAACATTTGCACTAAGCAATCCGATCCACTTTTCCATGTTGATAAGAAAATATATAAAAATGGATAAAAAATAATGGGACAAAAATAAATCAATGGACATTTGGAATAGATAAAAATGTGCGATTAATTGCGATTAATCGCGAGTTAACTATGCCAATGCGATTAATCGCGATTAAATATTTTAATCGTTTGACAGCACAAATTTTTTTATATACAGTACTTTGCAGAAGTCTTAGCCACAATTAAAAATGACGAACATTCACGTGAAAAATTATTGGGTGGGAAAGACTTCGCATATACTACTGTATATATTTTATATATATTTCTAAACTATTAGATATGTAGAAACTGAAGCAGGAAGATAAAAGTTACAATGTATTTTTGTAGACGATTTGGAACTGCTAAACTACCTAGATATGATCAATTACTTATTTGGAAATCCTCAAAATGCCTCAATATGCAAACCTGAATGTCAAGATCAGATTAATGCCTAATAATTTGTATGAATGTTCCAGAACATTGACAATCTTATTAAAATAATAATATGTGCATTAGTGACTTAATGATGTGGAGTTTTGAATTACTTTTGAGAATGTCATGTCATCTGAGAAATGTAGGTACCAAAGCTGCTCAGAAAAACTACAGTACGGGTAATAATCTCAGACCTTTTGCATAGCAGTCCAAAACCTATGTTGCTCAAGCCTTTTGATTACAAGCCGCAGTCTTTGCGGTATCTCGAGCCACAGTCTTTGTCGTTTCTGAATATAAATAAAATGTAACAAAACACAGGCCGCAATCTTTGCGGGAATCCAAAACACAATCAATAAAAACATAATACAAGTCAAAACACAAGCCAGTCTTTGCAGGAATCCCAAAAATCTATAAAAACAATAATACAACTAATAAAAGTAATAAAACCCTTCTGAGATAAAATTAGTTAAATGCTTTGGTAAAAAAATGTCCAGCGTGTTTGCTTCCCTAATATTTATGGGTAATGTGTTCCATAGTTTTGGGGCGTAACTGACAAAGGCCGCATCACCAATCTTCTTATGACTGCTTCTGGTGACCTCTAATAGGCCTGCATCTGATGATCGCAGTGTTCTAGCTGGTGTGTAGTTAGTAAGAGAGTTAACAATGTAGCTAGGTCCTTGTCCGTTTAGAGCTTTGTATGTGAGGAAAAGAACCTTAAAGTCAATTCTGAAGGTAACAGGGAGCCAGTGTAAAGTAGTTAGGACAGGACTAGTGTGTTATCTCCTTTTAGTTTTGGTTAATAATCAAGCTGCAGAGTTTTGAATGAGTTGTAGTCTTTCAGTGTTTTTTGGGGGAAGACCAGCGAAAAGTGTGTTACAATAGTCCAGCCGGCTGCATATAAAATCATGAATTAGCTTCACTGCATCATTTTGGTTTATGAATGGTTGTACCTTCACTATATTCCTGAGGTGAAAGAAAGCTGTTTTGGTCACTTTATTATATTTACATTACATTTATGCATTTAGCAGACACTTTTATCCAAAGCGACTTCCAATAGAGAGCTTTACAAAAGAGCATAGGTCACTGATCATAACAACGAGATAGCCCCAAACATTGCGAGCAGCCAAAACATGAAGCATACATTGTGAAAAACCAAATAAGTGCCAAAGGGAAGAACCATAAGAGCACAAGTTACAATTAAACAACATGAAACTCAAAAAGTGCAAGAGTGTACCTGTAGAAAAGAAGACAAAACAACAATCAACAGTAAAATATTTCACAGCGAGTACAATAATTTAAAACCATCACAACTAACCAACAGGAGCAACAAGTCTCTCAATACGAGTCATTGTGATCCTGGAGGAAACTAACATCAGGTCCAGCCAAGCATTCCTAAGTGCCGTTGTACTCCCGGAACAAGTGCGTCTTGAGCCTTTTCTTGAAGGTGGGGAGACAGTCAGTGTCCCTGATGGAGGTGGGGAGTTGATTCCACCATTGGGGGGCCAGACAGGAGAAGAGCTTGTGTTGGGACCGGGGGCTCTTGAGCGGTGGGACCACCAGACGGTTGTCAGAAGAAGACCGTAGGTGGCGGGTGGGGGTGTAAGGCCGCAGGAGAGACTTGATGTAGTCGGGTGCAGTCCCGTTCACCGCTCGGAAGGTCAGTACCAGAGTCTTGAATCTGATACGGGCCGTGATGGGAAGCCAGTGGAGGGAGATGAGGAGCGGGGTAACATGGGAGCGTCTGGGTATGAGCTAGTCTGTTATGAGTAAAGCTGAGAGAGGGAGAGAGAGAGAGAGAGAGAGTGAGAGAGAGAGAGAGAGACAGAGAGAGAGAGAGAGAGAGAGAGAGAGAGAGAGAGAGAGAGAGAGAGAGAGAGAGAGAGACAGAGACAGAGAGAAACAGAGAAGTCTGAGACTTGTAACATCATTGACATTTCTGGCAACTGCATAAATTCAAGAAACACAATGGAAGATTCTAAGTAACATCATAAAAAACATCACAGTGGTGGTATCTGTAAAACAAACAAAAGTATAAAAAATACTAAAACCACTAAACAGGTTTGTCAACATTGTTACATAGTAAAATTTGTACTGTGATACTTAAATTGCTACTCTTCCAAAAAATTACTATGGTTGCCTTTATATTACTGTAATGTCTTTTTTAATGACATTTTTTTACTTATGCACAAACTCATAATTCGGTTTCTTATCTGTTTCAGTTTAAGACCATAAATAAGCGGGTTTAGAATTGGAGGAATAACTAAAAATTGTACTGCCATAAAATTCTGAAAGTGTTGTGATATCACTGTTGAACCATATCTACTGTAGAAAACCTCAAACAGCAGAGCACCTGTTACATTAATTAATGACAGTAAATGTGGCATGCAGGTCTGCATAAACTTTCCCCTGTCCTCAATAGACTTCAAACATGACCTGATAAGATATACATAGGAACACACAATGAATATTATATGTCCAGCATAGAAAAGTGTGTTAATATACCCCATTATATTGTTTGCTGTTGTTGAAGTGCAAGACAGTTTAACTGTGGGCCAATTTGCACAGTAGAGCTTCTCTATGTGTGATCCACATAATCTCAGTGTACTTGTTAAAATACTTTGTATACCTATTAAAAAGAATGTAGAGAGCCATGGATAAAAGACTAACCAAGTGACCCTCTGCCTGGTCATAACAGAGTGATACTCCAGTGGTCTACAGATCGCCACATACCTGTCATAAGCCATCACTGCTAGAATAGCAAAGTCTCCACAGGCAGAAGAATAAATGACAAAAGACTGAATGAGACATCCTGCATAAGAGATAACCTGCAGATAAGACAATACATCCAGAAGGAACTTGGGGTAGAATCCTGCAGTCCCAAAAAGTCCACTGATGCACAAGTTACACAGGAAGATGTACATGGGCTCATGGAGGTTTTCATCCAGGACTATCGTCAAAATGAGAGCAACATTTACTAGTATAATTGCACAGTAACACAGTAAAGTAAGAGAGAAGAACAAGGCTCTGTGTTCCATCATCTCATCAAACCCAGAAAGAGTAAACCATGTCACTGTTGATGCATTGTTGCTAAAGGTCATATCTGTGAAGAAATCAAAGGATTAAAAAAGTCAACCATCTTAAATATAGACTGACCATAATATATCAACTCATATCAACATATGTTTATGAAATAAAGACATACATTGTAACTTTGTAATATCTACAATGGTACAAGAGAGAAAAATAGAGCACAAATGTACATGTGTATGTTACCTGGTGCTGGGACACACCATCGATGAGATCCTAACCCTAAAGGCACCCTACATGTAGCAGTATCTTATGCCCTCTAGCACGATTATCTCATACCATGTGGAAGGACAGGGAATTCAGGCCCTTGACACTGTTTTGATTTGAAAGGAGTGAAGAGAGGAGGGGTGTTGCTTAATGTGGTCATACTGTAAACCTTTAGAACTCTCTAAGAAGGTCGAAGAAATGTATTCCTAATGCAGAATTTTCATGCTGCATTTTATTCTATTTTCCACTACTGTTTGTTACTTAGTGTATACATATATAGTATGTTTTTGACTATTAGCTTTAAATTGTAATATTCATAGCGGGGGAATGTGAAATTTTGCTTGTTTTGTAAATATGTTACATCTGTTAAAATCTGTTTTGTGAACTCATCGTAAAAGCAGTTGAGATGTGTCAGCATGGAGGCTTGCAGAAGGTAGAGTGTGTGAGTCTGTAGCAGGGTGCAGGTGTCCTGACATTTGAACCCACCTGTCAGATTGTCCTACCAGGGCTTATGGCACATGCGCACACCAAGGTCAGAGTTACGGTTAGTTTAACGCTTCGGTAGGAAAATCTAACACGGTAGGATAAATCAACACCTGGCCTTCTGCACAAGGCCTGTAATTGTTATCATAGTTTGGATATGTAGGTCCACGATGCATCATTATGACAGACCCCTGTTTCTTCACCAAACACCGTTTTCACACTGTTGTAAGAAAACGTACAGAAAGACAGAAAGAAAGTCTGAGACTTGTAACATTATTGACATTGCTGGCAACTGCATCAATAAAGTCATTTCTCCATATCATGTCGTCCTCAACTCTTTATTCTAGAAATACAATGAAGGATTCTAAGTAACATTGTTAAAAAACAACAAAATCTAACATCACTCACACACTCAAAAGATCATGGTGGTGTCTGTAAAACGATTAAAAGTATAGAAAATACTAACAATCACCTCTCTAAAAGTTACTGTAAGAACACAGTATAGCTGCTTATGCTAAATGGTGCAGTAAGGTTGCACCGCATGTCATTTACTCAGAGGGTTGATCAATTAAACATGAGATGAAATTGTCATGAAATAGCATAATAATCTTGCACCATGTAGGCTAGATGAGTAGGGAAATTAGGTATTTTGATACTTGTTTAGATTTGAAAAGTGTGAAGGAGGGATATGTTGAATGCCATAGAGTACAGTAAGGCTGAATTAGATTGTATAATTGGTCAGAACTGCAAGCCTTAACAGGTTATGATTTTCTAACAAGGTTGTCAGATATCAAATTTATACAGAGGTATTTAAACTACTATTCTCCCCAAAACCTACAATTGTTGTCTTTACTTCAAAGACTTCTTCTTTCTTTTACTTGTCGTGCAGGAAATGTGGTTTCTAATCTGCTTCAGTTTAAGACCATAAATAAGGGGGTTTAAAATTGGAGGAATAACTAAAAATTGTACAGCTATAACATTCTGAAAGTTTTGTGACATATCTGTTGCACCATATCTACTGTAGAAAACCTCAAACAACAGAGCAACTGCTACAGTAATTAATGACAACAAATGTGGCATGCAGGTTTGCATAAACTTTCCCCTGTCCTCAATAGACTTCAAACATGACCTGATAAGATATACATAGGAACACACAATGAATGTTACATGCCCAGTATAGAACAGAATGCCAGTATAACCAGATATGTTGTTTGCTGTGGTTGAAGTGCAAGAGAGTTTAACAATAGACCAGTTTGCACAGTAAAGCTTCTCTATATGTGATCCACATAACCTCAGTTTACTTGTTAAAATAATGAGAACAGTTATTAAACTGAATGTAGAGAGCCAAGGATAAGACACTAACCAAGCAACCCTCTGCCTGGTCATAACAGAGTGATACTCTAGTGGTCTACAGATTGCCACATACCTGTCATAAGCCATCACTGCAAGAATTACAAAGTCTCCACCGGCAGAAGAATAAATTACAAAAGTTTGGATCAAACATCCTGCATAAGAGATAACCTGCAGATCAGACAGTAGATCAAAAAGGAATTTGGGATAGAATCCTGTTGTGCCAAAAAGTCCACTGATGCACAAGTTACACAGGAAGATGTACATGGGCTCATGGAGGTTTTCATCCAGGACTATCGTCAAAATGAGAGCAACATTTACTAGTATAATCGCACAGTAACACAGTAAAGTAAGAGAGAAGAACAAGGCTCTGTGTCCCATCATCTCATCAAACCCAGAAAGAGTAAACCATGTCACTGTTGATGCATTGTCGCTAAAGGTCATATCTGTGAAGAAATCAAAGGATTAAAAAAGTCAACCATCTTAAATATAGACTGACCATAATATATCAACTCATATCAACATATGTGTATGAATAAAGGCATACATTGTAACTTTGTAATATCTACAATGGTACAAGAGAGAAAAATAGAGCACAAATGTACATGTGTATGTTACCTGGTGCGGGGACACACCATCGATGAGATCCTAACCCTAAAGGCACCCTACATGTAGCAGTAGTTTATGCCCTCTAGCACGATTACCTCATACCATGTGGAAGGACAGGGAATTCAGGCCCTTGACACTGTTTTGATTAGAAAGGAGTGAAGGGAGGAGGGGTGTTGCTAAATGTGGTCATACTGTAAACCTTTAGAACTCTAATCAGAAGGTCGAAGAAATGTATTCCTAATGCAGAATTTTAATTTATTTTCCACTACTGTTTGTTAGTTAGAGTATACATATATAGTATGTTTTTGACTATTTGCTTCAAATATCAGAATTCATAGCGGGGGGGATGTGAAATCTGGCTTGTTTTGTAAATATGTTAAATCTGTTAAAATCTGTTTTGTGAACTCATCGTAAAAGCAGTTCAGATGTGTCAGCATGGAGGCTTGCAGAAGGTAGAGTGTGTGAGTCTGTAGCAGGGTGCAGGTGTCCTGACATTTGAACCCACCTGTCAGATTGTCCTACCAGGGTTTATGGCACATGTGCACACCAAGGTCAGGGTTACGGTTAGTTTAGCACTACGGTAGGAAAATCTGACAAGGTAGGTAAATGGACAGAACACCTTCTGATAAGCACAAGGCAAGTAATTCATTACTGTTTGGATATGTAGGTCCACGAGGCACCGTTTATACAGGGCCCTGTTTCTTCACCAAACACACTCTCCACAGGTAGAATAATAAATGACAAAAGTGTGGATTAAACATCCAGCATAAGAGATAACCTGCAGATCAGACAGTAGATCTAGAAGGAACTTGGGGTAGAATCCTGCAGTCCCAAACAGGCCACTGATGCACAAATTCACACAGGAAGATGTACATGGGCTCATGGAGGTTTTCATCCAGGACTATCGTCAAAATGAGAGCAACATTTACTAGTATAATCACACAGTAACACAGTAAAGTAAGAGAGAAGAATGTGGCTCTGTGTCCCATCATCTCATCAAACCCAGAAAGAGTAAACCATGTCACTGTTGATGCATTATCAAGGTCATATCTGTGAAGCAGCGACCTGATCCTGAGGTCACCAAACCGGACCCCCTCAATGCCCTGGCTGCGCCTAGAAATTCTGTCCATATAAGTTATGAACAGAATCAGTGACAAAGGGCAGCCCTGGCGGAGTCCAACCCTCACCAGGAACAAGTTTGACTTACTGCCGGCAATGCGGACCAAACTCTGGCACAACTCTGGTACAGGGACCGAACAGCCCCGATCATGGAATCAGGTACCCCGTACTCCCGGAGCACCCCCCACAGGAGCCCCCGAGGGACACTGTCAAACGTATTTTCCAAATCCACAAAACATGTGTAGCCTGGTTGGGAGAACTCCCATGCACCCTCCAGGACCCTGCCGAGGGTATAGAGCTGGTCCACAGTTCCACGGCCAGGACGAAAGTCACATTGGAGTATAAAACCTCAAACGGACACCAGAGTATTCTAACAATGTCTGGTATACTTCCACAGCCTTTACTTTTTCAATTAAGTTTCAAATAAAATGATCGTATGAATCTCTGAAAATAGCTTAATCCTCGCAAATCTTAATAACTTTTTAAAAATTGTGTCAAGAAAATCTCAAATATATTTTCAATTAAATTTCAAACAAAATTATAAGAAAATGCTAATCTCTGAAAATAGCATGAAAACCTTGGTAATTTTAATAACTTTTTCAGAATTGTACTGAAAAATCTCAAATATACACCAGATTATTCGAATAAAGTCTGGCCACTTCCACAACCTTTCAATTTTCAACGTTTTTATCAAAATTCAAATAAATTGCTCATCTCTGAAAATAGCATGAAATCCACACTAATCTTAATAATTTTTTCTAAATGGTGTGCCATGTTTTTGCACTTTGAATTTGCACTGTCAGTTCTGTTTTTGAATAAAGGTTTGGAAATTAATGCTTTTTTGTTTTTTTATCTGATTAATCAATTAATCTAAAAAATAATCAACAGATTAATCGATTATAAAAATAATTATTAGTTGCAGCCCTACTTACATACTGTAAGTTTGCGCAGTATGCAATCTGTGTTTTAATAAGATGTCTTGATACATTAAGGCGTGTAGAGATACAGTGGACCCTGACTGAATCTGCTGTTGAGTGGTAGCATTTAGATGAGACCTAAGGGAGGGATGATAAACTCAACATGAGAAAGAAAATCTAATGAATATCCATAATAGCCATGTGGATGAATTCAGTTCTTTTCATACTTATTTGGGTTTGAAAAGAGTGAAGTGGGAATATGCTGAATGCTGTCATACATTACAAGAGACATTACTAAATACATTTTGCGAATATACAAGGTTTGATGGGTAATTTAACTTTATTTTGAAATATTCAACAAGCTGAATTAAATAAAAAAGTTTAATTTATCTTGAATTAAATTTCATCATTGGTCAGAAATATAAGTATTTCACAGGTAGGCCTACTCTACCTGGGTTGTTAAACAGTGTCTATAGTTAAATTAATATTGTCACCAGAACCTACTTGAGTTATCTTTATATTAAAGACTTTATCTTTCTTTTACTTGTCATGAAGAACATCTGATTTTCTAACCTGCTTCAGTTTAATACCATAAATAAGCGGATTTAGAATTGGTGGAAAAACTAAGAATTGTAGTACTGCCATAAAGTTCCTTAAGTTTTGTGATACATCTGTTGAACCATATCCACCGCAGAAAGCCTCAAAATACAGATCAACTGCTACATTCATCAAGGACGGTAAATGTGGTGTGCAGGTGTGCATAAACTTTCCCCTGTCCTCAATAGACTTTAAACATGACCTGAAGATGCATGAAAATAGAATTAATATTGTACTATATCCAGCAAAGAAAAGTATGTTCATATACCCTATAATATTGTTTTATATGGTTCAAGAGCAAGACAGTTTAACAATAGGCCTGTTTGCACAGTGGAGCTTCTCTATATGTGATCCTTTCTTTATTAGCATTATTAACTGAGCCACTGAGAACATGAGGACAGACATGATCATCTTATTGCTGTATTTCCTTCCTGACTGTAGTTCTTAGGTTGCAGCAACAATGTTATAATGTTTTTGTATATTTTGTCTGTAGATGTGAATGGCAATTTGTCCCTTTTCAGTTGACATTTGCTGAATCCACCCTAATTCAAATAGAGCTACAATGGGTATGGCCCACTGGTCTAGAAGAGGGTTTCTATGTCAATGTATATTTTTTGTTGTCTGTCTGTGATTCAACTTCTTTCATCACCTTAATCGCAACTGTTCCCAACCAATCGTCTATGTATCCTGGTCCTATTCCAATCCTCTATGTCTATCATTTGCTAGTCAACTTTTTCTGTGTTTTTTTGTTGTTTGTTCGTGTTGGCTTTTTTAATGTCAGATGTCAGTCACGATGAGGAGACTGTCTAAACACCATGGGGAATGTTCTAGACTCTAAATCCAGTTCAAGGCTTAATAAGATCAAACATCTATAGTCTAAAAAAGTTTGTAATCTAGCTTTCCATTGATGCTCCCAAACGAAGGTGCATAGATGTTTTTTATGACAAAGACAAAATGTCAGAGCTGTAATAATGGTCAAACGAAAAATACATGTACTTGTAAGTCACAATATAGCATTTATATAATGTAGCAAGAATAGCATTTTACTGTAGATTTAGACATTTCTCACATATGAATGTAGACCGACTATAGAATTTGTGGTGTAGATTCTTTAACTACTGGTGTAAAAAGTATAGCACAATCAAATGTTTCCATACATGATGTTAAAAAAGTTAGAGACATTTCAATATCAATCTGTCTGAATTATTTGGAGTAAATCTCTCGAGCATTGATTGTCGAAGAATCAAAAATGCTAAACAACTGTCTGCTTCATATTGAGAGTAAGGGTGGGTGCAGGTCAGCATACATTTTCCCCCTTTCATTTTAGAATGTTCTTTTTTCCAGATTTTATACAAAAACTCACCATTCGAATACGAATCTGTGTCAGTTGCAGACCATAAATAAGAGGATTTAGAATTGGAGGGAATATTAAAAATTGAACAGCCATGACATTCTGAAAGCTTTGTGACAAATCTGATGATCCAAATCTACTGTACATGAGCTCAAACAACAGAGCAACTGCTACATTGAGTAATGACAGCAAATGTGGCATGCAGGTCTGCATAAATTTTCCCCTTTTCTCAATAGACTTTAAACATGACCTGATAAGATATCCATAGGAACAAACAATTAATATTATATGTGCAACATAGAACAGAATAGCAATATACCCTATTATATTGTTTGCTGTAATTGAAGAGCAGGATAGTTTAACAATAGACCAGTTTGCACAGTAGAGCTTCTCTATATGTGATCCACACAACCTCAGTTTACTAGTTAATACTATACCAACACTGAATAAACAGAATATAGAGAGCCAGGGATAATAGATTAACACAGTGACCTTCTGTTTAGTCATAACAGAGTGATACTCCAGTGGTGTACAGATTGCCACATACCTGTCATAAGCCATCACTGCTAGAATAACAACATCTGCACAAGCCGAACAGTATATAACGAAAGACTGAGTGAGACATCCTGCATGAGAGATAACTTGCTGATCAGACAGTAGATCCAGAAGGAACTTGGGGTAGAATCCTGTTGTGCCAAAAAGACCACTGATGCACAAGTTACACAGGAAGATGTACATGGGCTCATGGAGGTTTTCATCCAGGATGATGGTCAAAATTAGAGCAACATTTACTAGTATAATCGCACAGTAACACAGTAAAGTAAGAGAGAAGAACGTGGCTCTGTGTTCCATCATCTCATCAAACCCAGAAAGAGAAAACCTTGTCACTGTTGATGCATTGTCGACAAAGGTCATATCTGTGAAGAAAAAAATTATTATAATAATTGTGCTTCTTACACAGAGACCATAATACCATACCTTACCATAGTATTCCTGCCCATATAAGTAAGTAAGAAGGTTGCGCAATACTTAAACTATTTGTAAAGAAAATCACAGTGTAACAGTGCAATGGCTACAATGGTATATGACAAATAAATTCAGCACATACGTGTACATTACCTCGTGTTGGGATACACCATCGATTAGAAGCTGCTTAAATACTGCTATATGATGTAGCAGTATTTTATGCCCTCTAGCACAATTACCTCATACCATGTGGAAGGACAGGGAATTCAGGCCCTTGACACGTTTGGATTTAAAAGGAGTGGAGGGAGGAGGGGTGTTGCTAAATGTGGTCATACTGTAAACCTTTAGAACTCTAATGAGTAATTAAAAGTAATGTTTAGGCCTGTATCCCAAAAAGATGTACTGTTGAGCACTTGAGAAGACTGAATAGAACATGCAACCACAGAGCATAATCTACTCTGCCCTTCAGATGGTGGGAACATGTTACCTACTGTAGGTTTTGCTTTTGCAGGAATCACACGTGGCATCATGACTGCTTTGACACTGTCGTTCATTTTCATCATTATGCTCAGCCAAGGAAAAATGTCACTAGGGACTTTAAAAGTCCAGAAGGTTCTAAACATACGCTTAAGCATACTAAACAACAGTAAAGGAACAATCCTAACCCTGTCCGGGGTCTGCATTCCTGGCGATGTACTCGTCTGATTATTGCTAATCTGGAGAGCAGTGTGGAGCACTTGAGAAGATAGGATGTACTGGAGCAGCAACAAGTCAGGTTCATCTGCTACATTGTTGAGTTCAGCATCGGTGAGAAGAGATCCTATATCATGATGATGATGATGATGGCTGTACGTGAACAGAAGATCCTGTATGTTACCAAGTTGTTCTTCTAGAGATTGGGAGTAGTCAGGTATATGAAAACAGCAGGTGGTGCTGTTCACCCTACACAGACCCCGCTCACTAGCATAATCATGTCCGATTCCAGATGTTTCTGTATAATCATCTCGCTATTCCACATAGGGATTGGTTAATACTTTTACTGTGATTATCATGATCACAATATATATACACATTACCCTCATGACTTATTATGTTTTCTTTTATGTTCTTGTTCCATTTTATTGTCTTTCATCCTGTTTGATGCTTAATTTATACATGTTTTGGTTTGATTGCTTCACATTTTTATGATCATAGGGGGACTACAGGATTTGGCTTATTATGCATATTAAATCTGTTATTATCTATTTAGTGAACTCAAGAGAAAGAGCAGCACCTAAAGATGGGGCTTCTTAAAATCAAAATATGCTATTTCAATAGACAGTCTACGACTAAACTCCTTAAACCCAACCCCAAAAACATATTGTGACGATGCTGTATTTTAAAGTCATAAAACAATCTTTGATTGCACAGGAACTGCTTTGTTATTACTTACAGTACTTTGCAAAAGTCAGCAAACACCCAATATTTGGGGTATTTGTTCAGCAGTATAAAAGAGCAATGTTGCAATTCTTTTTCTTCAGTCTTCATTTCATTATCTTTCATTATGTAGTGTTGGTGTATTTTATTACGTAAGATTTTCTATTTCTAATCTGTTTCGGATTAAGACCATAAAAAGTCCACTCATGAACAAGTCACACACAAGTATATACATGGGCTTCTTAAAGTGTTTTATCAAATACTAAAATAAGAGCAAATTTAATTGTATAACACACAGTAACAGTAAGGTAAGAGAGAAGCGTGTTACTCTGTGTTCCATTATCTCTTCAAACCCAGAAAGAGTAAACAATTTAACTACTGATGCATTGTTCATTATGTCAGTGAAGCAAAAACATTTTGATTCAAAATTCTACCACTGTGCTCCTTCCACGTAGCAGTTGGACACAGAGAGATACTGTCAGCAGATACTGTACCTCAGGTTGGGAGGGACTTTAGATGAGCTGGATGAAAGCCATAAAATGTTGTGTACAATCAAAGCATTATGAGAAAGAAGGGTTAGGGTTAGACTATAGAAGACTATAAATATTAAGTTGGAAACAAATGCTTTGAAAAAAGTATTGAAATGAGAGTAAGAACTTAATCAGTCTGCAAAATCCTGCTCTGCTGCTAAGTAACTCTTCCTCCTGACCAGCCAAGTATCACATTGAAAAAGACAGAAGAAAACGTACATCCATACTGCCTTCCATGTGCAGGAAGCCTCTGTTTTTGCCTTGAAATAGAAGGTAATTATCGTAACATGCAGGCAACTATTCGAGGTGTCTGTAACAATCTCAATATCATGCCTCGAATTTGTGGCAGGTTTAAACCATAAACAAGTGGATTTAGTATAGGTGGAATTATTAAAAACTCAAGTGACAGAATAACAGTCACAACTGGATTCAGTTCATCATGTTTATATCGACTTAGAGATACTTCACAAAACAAAGCTATGGAATAGATAACAAATGTAACAATATGAGGTAAACAGGTTTTTAAGGCTTTCCCACGGTATTCAGTGGAGCTTTTCTGACAAACAAGTATAATTCTAAAGTAAGTATACAAAACAAAGCCCAGTGGTAAAAATACTGTTGTAATAGTAACAAGCAGTCCTGCAGCATTGTTTTGTGTGGTGTCCACACATGAAAGCTGGACTACAGGCCAGTTGACACAAAAAACCCTTGCTATTTCATTACCACATAACGACAACCTAACAGATAGGTACAGCAAACATCCAACGGAACACATAGGATAGGCCCAGCAAAGACCCACTAAGAGAACAACTGTATTTGAATTCATGATGCTGTTGTAATGTAACGGTTTACATATTGCAACATATCTGTCATAAGCCATGATGCCCAGAATGATGAGTTCATATGATGCATACGTATAAACAACATAAATCTGTGTAAAACAAGCAGGACGGGAGATTAGATGCGTGTCAGAGAGGAGATCCACCATGAGTCTAGGAAATAAACCAGTAGAGCCATAAAGAGAATTGATGGACAGACATGACATAAAAACATACATGGGTTCGTGCAGTGTTCTCTCCAGCAATACGATTACTATGATCATGATGTTTAGAGACAACATTAAAGCATACAGAAGGAAACATATCATAAAATAAAGATATCTGTACAATCCTAGGTCCTTAAAGAGGGTGAGGGTGAAGTAGAATGGAGAAGTGTCATTTTCCATGTGACCTACTGGTGGTGCTGGATGTACAGTAACTAAAGACAAAACAAAGATCAGTACAGTAGCAGTCACACAGTGGTGAATTTGCAGCAATTGCTGTAAAGATATGAAGTATAAATGAAGTATATCCAGGTTTATGTTTAAATCTTTAGATACAGAACATGTAAATGGGATCATATAAAAAATCTTGAAAAAGTTAAACTCACAAGGTAATGCGTATTATAATATACCCTAACTGATATAATTGATAATAAACATCTGGTATTTAGTATTCAGTCATTGACATGTTATTCTTCACTAGTTATATATGTACATTATACAGACCCCTCTGGTTCAGAATATCTGCTGCCTCAGCTGTTGCCTCCCTGCTCAGTGGAAGTGGGGTGAGGTGGAAGAGTTTTGATGCTGTTATAGGTTAGCATTGTGTTGTTGCAGACAGGGAATTTAGGGGTCTGTCCCAAGAAGCTACATATGACATGAAGTAGGCGTCGCCTTCACCTCTTGTTGGTTTAATGTCAAACCAGCCATCTTGACAGGGCCGGCCCAAGGCATAAGCGAACTAAGCGGCTGCTTAGGGCCCCCGTGGCAACCAGAGGGCCCCCAAGAGCACATGAAATTACAGTTTAATGTACCGTGTTTCTTCAATTAAACGCTGCTCTCGTTTAAACGCCGCACCAAAAATAGCATAGTAGCAAGTAGCATGTCCTGAAATACATAACAGCATGTCATTTTAATGAACATTCTCTTGTGTTGCACTAGGGGTCCACTGTTAGCTAAATACGTTTCAAATATCACATCAACATACCTTACTTAGGAAATTACTCTAGCTAGCTAGAGACTAGCTGTTAGTCGGCATTAGAAGGGAAGCTTACGAATAAATAGCCAGAAAACGAATAGCAGTCTAGCCTATTGCTAACGCCTGTCTAGATTATCTATCGAAAGAACTGGAGAAGCAGGTGCTCTTACGTTAGCAAGCTAAACTAGTTTACAGGCTACAGTAGGTAGTCTAGGTGTTTTCGCTATCTAGCTGTTCTTGCATTCCTTGCAAATCAGTCTTAATAAAAAGCAGATGAGATAGAGCTAGCTAGTCTAACTAACATTGAGATTTGCTCGTTAATCGGTGATTTAGAAGACGGTACTGTTCAAACTGTCTAAGAACATTTAATGTAGCGAACTAACCAGTGGCGGTTCTACATTGAATTACACCCAGGGCGAGACGCCCTTCGCGCCCCCCCCCCCCCCCCCCCCCCCCCCCCCCCCCCCCCCCAGACAAAAAAACACGCTGTTATGACGTTAAACTATACTTTGTCACGAAATATAGTTGTAGCAAATAGCAAATGTTCGTCTTTGAAACTACCTACAGATTTGAAAATTCCGTTGGATAATTACAGGGCCTAACCTAAATAATGAAAATAAATAAGAACTGAACTTGTAACAGTTTTGTTGCAAAGCACACTATTATGGTGAAATGTTATCTCGTGTTTGTTGAGTTAAAACCGAAATATTGTTGTTGCATAGCAAGCATCATAGCAAAAAAGCTAACAAACGTAAGAGTTAGCCTATACCCACCAATTAACATTAGCCCTTCATTCATGACATGGATACCGTAATAATCATACAGAGACATATTTGCATACCTTTATCTTTTTCTCGTTTCTCCTCTTCTTCTTTTCTTTTTTTTCGAAATTGGGCAACTGATGGCTTACTTGACCTTTTCCTGTCCATCTTCTTTGGCACTCAACAGTCAACAGATTTCCCATCCCCCCAACACTGTCACTCACGACCAGAAGTCAAGACTAAACCAATTCACCTTGGTGACCACAATCGTTTTGTGTTACATATTTTCATTAGCCATTTCACACAATAAAAAAAAAAACAGGAACTTTAGGCCTATATTTATAATATTCTGAATGAAATGTGCGTTATTTGGAAGAAAGTCGAGGTGCAACTGACTTTAGCCCACTAATTTAGAGTATTGCACTATACAGTGGACCCCCCCCCCCCTTGTCCGTTCCATTTGGGAGACCCAGTCAGGTGCGCTGTCTGTCCCCCTCCCCTTTTTTCACACAGCTTCTGTGCACGGCACCTTCTCAGCAAGCAGGGATGCCTGCAGCTGCCTGAAGGGGGCGCCAATTTGCCAATTCCCCACACAGTGATAGAAAAGAGAAAACCGCTTCGCGGCGCAGAGATTTTTATTTATTTATTTTATGCTTGTGCGCCCCCCACGTGACATGAAAAAATGCCGCCCCGGGCGGCTGCCCGGTCCGCCCGTGCCTAAAACCGCCCCTGGAACTAACACGTTAGCATGTTTGCGCAGCTAGCCTAGAATACCGTATTTCTTCGATTAAACGTCGCCCTCAAATAAACGCCACCCTCGAATAAACGGCGCACCAAAAATGAACAATGTGTAATAAATTGAAGTTTAATCGAAGAAATACAGTAATTAAGAAAAAATTATAACAATTGGCGACGCCGAGGGGCCCCCAAATAAATTCTGCGTAAGGCCCCATAAAGGCTTGGGCCGGCCCTGCATCTTGATGACCTTTTCAACTGACTAGAGAGAGAATCACAGACTTCAAATCACTGTCATTATATTTTATGTTCTAGTGAGGGGCTTGTCTAAGATATGTTTGGTCAATTTAGTGATTTATTTAAATGTAATAGTATTGACCATAGATCTTTACAAACTACAGATGTGTTAATGTCATGGAAGTCTGCTTGTTCTGGCCTTGCAGTACACAACACCTCCAATGTCTAATCAGTGTTTAAAATTGACAGCATTTGTGTAATTGGGTGTGTTGCCTTTGGCAAGAGCACAGCCTATTGTTATGTCTTATATATATTTATTTGTATTTGTTTTCCCCACCCCTAAATAAACCTGAATATTTGCAGTACATAGACAATGTCGGTCGGTGGCGAAAAGTGAAGCTAACGGTGGCTAACTAACACATCAGATCAGAATCAGAACAATAAACATATACAGATGTTAAATTAAGGAAAAGTACAATAGTTTTCTTAGAATAACTAATTCTAAGAAATAAACAATCTAAAACTAAAACAATAAAAAATATATATAAAAATAAGAATAAGAATGTGAATGAGCAGCATGAGTGGGCAACATAGTGCAAATGAGATAGTGAGATAAAGGTGGCTTATGTGTAGTGCAATAGGTGTCAGATGGACTTATAATAGTTAATGTCAGTGGTAGTCCTTGGCCTTGTTGAAGAGGCCAGTAGCAGACAGAAAGAAACTGTTCTTATGGCGTGAGGTTTTGGTCCTGATGGACCGCAGCCTTCTGCCTGAGGGGAGTAGCTGGAACAGGGAGTGACCAGGGTGGGAGGGGTCGGCCACAATCGTCCTCGCTCGCCTCAGGGTCCTCGAGGTGTGCAGGTCCTCGAGGGTAGGCAGATTGCAGCCGATCACCTTCTCAGCAGTGCGGATGATACGCTGCAGTCTGCTCTTGTCCTTGGCAGTAGCGTACCAGATGGTGATGGAGGAGGTGAGGATGGACTCAATGATGGCTGTGTAGAAGTGCATCATCATTGTCTTTGGCAGGTTGAATTTCGTCAGCTGCCGTAGGAAGTATATCCTCTGTTGTGCTTTCTTGGTGAGGGAGCTGATGTTCAGTTCCCACTTGAGGTCCTGGGAGAGGATGGTGCCCAGGAAGCGGCCCACACAACAGCGGTCTGTGATACATCTGTTTTCAATCGTAAAATAAACATTCCTCACAAATAAATGTTTGTTTTAGGATTTATTATGACATTAGATTACAAGTAAACGATTAATTTAAACCAGTGTAGAGGTGGTAAGAAAAACAATTCCACCGCTGTTTAACCTAAACTTTAGGAAGCCAAACAGCGTCAACATTTTTGGCACTCCCCTTACTTAAATCAAAAGTCCCATTTTTTTTTTTTCGTTTTTCAATTGGTGAAACTATCTGACTCCTAACCTGAACTTCAATGCAACAGCCTAAACTTGATGTCAATCTGTTCACGAAGGTCTCATCTACAGGGCTGTGAAAACAGCTAAAGTTTTTGAGCTACATTCTAAGTGTTACAAACTGCCCTTTCCTTTATCTAGCTAGTTAGCTTGCCACGGGCATGTCTCTCCCGTCTGCAGCACTAAGAAGATATGGACAGATGAGGGAAAATTGTGCCTCGTTTTCGCTCATTTAATCCAATCGACCTCATAATCCGTTTTCATATAGTTGAAACGTAGGCTTATATGTACGAATGTACGATGTGTCAAATATACATATATTTTAACAAAATTATTTTTTGAGGGGGCACAGCATTCCATTTGGAGTCGACCCTGATTCAAACAATCCCCTCAGTGAAGGTTTGCTAGCAACAGCAGCAGTGACTGACCTCATTGACAGGTGGGGGGAGGTCCACAAAGGACACACTTATTACTTGAAGGGCTATCTATCTTGCTTCCAACTTTTGTTTTGACCACCCATTTGACCACGTCATTTGGACCATATAATCATCTAAAAACCTGCAGGGCAACAGTAGACCCAGGGACCAGGATCAATGACCAGGATTGAGAGAGGCTGACGTAGAGGGAGTAGAGAAGCTGACAAAGTTGAATGCGCTTTTCCCTACTTACAACTTGGATAGCCGGTCACATGAGCGCCGAGTCTTCAGACCAGGGATGTTGTTACTGTCAAGTATCGCTTCCAGTAAACTTGTTATATTAGCCAGTTTTCCAAAAATAAATGTCAATCTTATTTACTTTTTTGGAGGCATATTTTCAGTTTGCAGATGGTAATGTTGGAATAGGGATTCCAGCTGAGATACTGCCAAAGTGGGTTCTTAGTGAATTAATTCAATATGAGTAAATGCTTAAAAATATCACTAGAAGGGAAAAACTTCAGCGGAAGTTTAAGTCACATAGGTTAGGACCATTTTTACACAGGATTGCCCAATTTCTTCGTTTTCATGCAACTCTTTCAACTATGGGAGGCTGCTACATAGACTATCACCATTCCCTCTTGCCAGGGGCGGATCAGTCAGAGCATACTAGGCAATCAGTCACTCACGTGCCAAGTTTAGCTTGTGTTTGTAGGCCACACATGTAAGCCTACACAAAAAAAAAAAAAGATTACGGTAAGCCTCACTTTAAAATGTTTGTTGTTGATTCATGAGTGTTCTTGTTTTGATGGCTGTGGTATTTTGTGTGTGAGTATACACTTATAGTTATGTTTTAATGTAAAAGTTCATCAAAGGATCTAACCTCTAACCTGGTTAGACCCAGATTATATATTCATGAAAACAGAGTGACCAAAAGTCTCTCCAGTTTGTGAGTACAGTACAGTGTGTGTAAGAAAGAAATTAGTTGCAATTCAGATGTAGAGACATAGTCTATTCATAGTAAATGTAGAATTTGATTAAAGTAACCCTAGTGGACCATACTAGGCCACACTGAAGAACTCAGGCTTAAGTGAGAATGCTTACTTGCATTCGGATATTAGAAATTTGCTCTCGCAAATTACACTTAGTCATTTTAGCAGACACTCTTATCCAGAGCGACTTACAGTACCTAACACAGGGACATTTCCTCCAAGGCAAGTAGGGTGAAGTGCCTTGCCCAAGGACACATCGTCATTTTGACACGGCCAGGAATCAACCGGCAACCTTCTGATTAATAGCCCTATTCCCTAACCGCTCAGCCATCTGACCCCCTTAATGTCGGACTCGGCGGAGTGGGGAGGGTGGTTGGAGTCGTCTAGTGCTGCATTCACATGCAGTGGGATATTAGAAATTCGCTCTCGCAAATGTCCGATGAGCCACAACCTTTCTTTGTTTTCAAAGCTGCCAACTGGGGTGTCAGCTGGGGTGGCAAGGCTATTTCTAGGGTGGCATTTGCCACCCCATTCCACCCCGGTAGATCTGCACCTGCCTCTTGCAGGGTATGATAAGAATCTCAGGGAAATGAGAAGAGAACACTGTTTCATTATACACTTCACTCTTATTATTTTGAAGTGTAAATGAGCAGCAACAAATGTAAACTTTTTAATCTATAATCTTCATAAATAATAAGTATGCATACTTATTTAAATTACCGAAATATCACTTTTATATCATGCACCCATCTGCAACGGACGCAAGCACATCTCACAATTTCCCCAGAAACTGTACCCTCGCTAGTGAATGTATGAAATCTGGGAAACATTTCAGGTAATCCGTTTATTACTGGTGGTACAACAAAAAGGTCAGATGTTGGTGATAGTTTTAAACACAGATGCAACTTCACCCCCACATCTTATTAGTCCACAGCCACAAGGCTGGATGAACCTGAACATTTTACTTTTCCACTTTTATTCATACTTTGCCTTCAAGTAAAAACTAAATACTAAAATCTGAAGTGTACTATGATAACAAACACAATCCATGCTTCATTAGGCCTCTCACCCCATGTCAATATTTCATTCAAAACAATAAAAAAGTAAATGAACGATGACTGTTTTTGCTAGAAGAACATATTCCATACATCATTCCACAAGGAAAAAGATGATGGTGAGAGCAGTAGTACAAACTCAAGTCCAGTATCAGATTGAGCAATAGAACAGAGGGGTAACCCACAGATAGATACATCTTTATAATTATCATAAAATAATTATCTAATACATTGCTAAAGTCTTATATCTTGCGTAGAATAGAATGATCCATCAATAATACAAAGCAGAATCTCGTGTTTTTTGTTACATATAAAAAAGGTGATGTATATACATTACTGAGCAAAAGTCTTTGGCACAGTAAAAAGATTATAATGAAAAAGTAAAGCTAAAATGCTTTAAGAAATTATTAAATGAAAAGATTAAACAAACATCTTTGCACTTTTATACTGTCGCACAAATACAGAGGACAGTAAAATAGATGTATAAAACAAAATACATGTAAAACAAAATATTGGGTGCCTAAGACCTCTGCACAGTATATTTTATACTAATTTATTAACTTTAGATATTTAGAGACTGAAGCAGGTTGCAGTTACAAGTTTTACAAATGGTTAAAGTTACAATTTATTATTATAGACTATTCGGTTTTGCTAAACTACTTAGCCAGTGTAATTTATTTTGAGTTTTTTCCCATTCATAAATCCTCTGAGAATTTTGTTTCGAAGCTGAGTCAGTTTAAGACCATAAATGACAGGGTTTAGAATTGGAGGGACAACAAGGAATTCTATTGCCATGAAGTTCTGAAGACTTTGTGGTAAATTTCTAGAACCGTATCGATTGTTCAGAACATCAAAAAGCAAAGCAATTGAAACATTGAATAATGACAGTAAATGTGGCATGCAGGTCTGCATGAACTTTCCCCTGTCCTTGATGGACTCCAGACATGATCTGACCAGATAAGTATATGAACATAGAATGAAAATAAAATGTCCAATTGAGAAAAGTATGATTATGTTTCCAACAATGTAATCTGGTATGGTTAAACTACAAGAGAGCTTAACCACAGACCAGTTTGAACAGTAAAGTCTTTCAATATGAGTTTGACATAGTTGCATTTGACAGGTAATTGCAACAGCAATAGTAAATAAAGAAAAAGTCAAAATCCATGGATAACATGTTAACTGAGTGACCCTCTGCTTAGTCATAACAGAGTGATACTCCAGTGGTGTACAGATTGCCACATACCTGTCATAAGCCATCACTGCTAGAATAACAAAGTCACTACAGGCTGAAGAATATATTACAAAAGCTTGAAACAGACATCCTGCATAAGAGATGACATGATGATAGGACAACAAATCCAGCAGGAACTTGGGATAGAATCCTGAAGTACCAAAAAGTCCACTGATGCACAAGTTACACAAGAAGATGTACATGGGTTGATGGAGATTTCCGTCCAAAATTATAGTCAAAATGAGAGCAACATTTACCATAATAATCACAATGTAATACAATAAAGTGAGAGAGAAGAGAGTGTTTCTGTAGTCCATTGTCTCACCCAACCCAGAAAGAGTAAACACTGTAATGATGGAGACATTTTCATCCAAAATCATATCTGTGAAGAAAGAATACATTTTCACTCATTATTGAGTTGCTTTATACATAAAATGTATATGTTTTCCTTACCATATTGTGACAGCTCAAGCTTAAGAAATTAAAGTGTTAAAAAATATAACATGAAAAATATTTTCTCCTTATAAAACATGTATTTAAAACATAAGAGAAAGCAGATACCTGTTTTGTGTGCTGGGTGGTTCCATAGAAGGGACCTGTGTGATCACAACACTTTACACTTTACAACACTGTAGGCACTGATAGATGTGGTAGTTTTATACAGCGGCAACTCACAAAGCCTTAGAGGATGCTGGCTTGACTTTGACTAAATGAGAGAATACCAAATGTATGTAAATATAGTCCTACGTTTGAGTCAACTCTTTGTAAACAAATTTTACCAAAGTTGAAAGTGTTACAGCACAATGATTATACGCCATCTTGCTTCTAAGATTGTTGTTGCTTATGTCACAAATATATAGACCTAAAATAGGCTTCAAGTTGGATATCTGTACACATTTAAGCCAGGGCTGTCTAATATTAGCAGGAAAGATACGGGATAATCTACTATCATACCTATACATTTTAAATTGAACGTGTAAACATAGCTCAACCAGCCTATTAAGTTGTTAGATCTTTGACCCTGTAGCTGACTGAAACAATGTTTATGACAAGATGTCTGTTATGTTCATAGGTAAAGGACCTTCACTGGTAAAGGTCTGGTGCAGGGAATGTGAGGAGGAAAACGATACTGCCAAGCCACTCTGACACTTCATTGTGGTGACATGACACATTGTTAAAGCAAGCTCATACAGACACATTCAGAGCCCAAAACTGAGTAGTTATGAAGTGTCAATGTATCTTCTGCTATCTTAATTGTATTTATTTTTTCAGACTCTGTGCCTCATTGCCAGTTTTTCCAGTTAGACAGAATGTGCATTCTCTTGTACATTTCCATGTTTCACAATTTCCTGAATAACTTTGTCAGCTTAGCCTCTACTAAAGCAAGCTGGCCATACAACTAGTTTTTCATGTGGGTAGCTTTCTTGCTCAAGTTAGCTGCTGAGAGCCAGCATTTATCCCAAACTAATGTGGTGACAAAAGCCATGCTTTACCTCTATTGACGGCTTCCTCATATAACAGGAAACCAATCCTTGACTCTTTGGTTTCTTGTGAAACCCATTCCGTATGCAGTAGCTAGTTTCTATGAGTCTTGTTGGTTTTTCAATGAATACTTCAGTGATTGTTGAAGCAAAGCTGACCAGCCAGGTGCACTGACCAGCCAGGTGCACTGACCAGCCATTTCAACGCAACCAAGGGCCAAGTTCCAGTGCTCACCAATGTCCTGGCCATCTTTTTAGCATGATTTTTGGGGGGGAGGAAACCCATGGGTGCACGGGGAGAACAGACAAGCCAGGGTGACACCCAAGGACCAAACTGTGCTCCAAGTGGGAATCGAACCATAGACCTTCATGCTGTAAGGTGATAGTGCAAGTCACCCATGGAGAAAGCATTGTTAAGTTTGTATGAGTTGAGGTTGGCAGTCAGCTCTATGTAGTTTGCCTTTACCCTTCAAATTCTTCTCTGTCAGCTTTCACCCTTTTCAAGTTGATGCTGAGCTTAGGGGATAGTGGAAAGTTAACATTCGAAGATAGAAGTTCACCGTCATGGATCGGTCCAGACTCCAGGATGTGTTGCAGCCAGGCATGTTCTACAGAAGATCTGATCGAAAATTTGAGTGGACTTCATCGTCTTAGAAAGGTGGCCTTGCATGTGTTGTCCGAGTGAAATAAAAAGTTTTGCGAACGGCATGGTAGCTATCAATTCGTCAAAAAAGTAATTTTGACTGTAATGCAGGATTCCAACTCATAGTTTATTTAAATGTTGTCTCTCTGAAAAAACTATTTGTTTTTTCAAAAAGTTTGTTTTTTTCAAAAAGTATTTGTTTTAGTGAATAATTAGTTAAAGATCCTGTAAAGTGGAATTAAAAACGAGTTTCAAGTTCACCACTCCACAGAATAATGTGTTATTAACTACCCATCCAAATTCGAATTAAAAAAAAACACTGACAGGTATGTCAAATTAGGCCTTGAAATCGTAAGAAAATCAGCAGTCTTCTCTGTTCGAGACTGGGGGGGCGTGTCGCCTGAAGGAGCTGAAGCTCCGCCCCTCGCTGGAGTAAAAATTGACACCAGAGCAGAGACAGTGAGCTCTCCAACTACTTCTAGCACATTAGCTACCATTTCACCAAAATACCATCATTCTACATTTAGTCATTTAGCAGACACTCTAGGTCCAGGTGCGACCGGAGGATGAACGGCCGGGGGGGGGGCGATGCTCGGTACGGCTCCGCGCTGCAAGAGAAGCCGTGTGTTGGTGAAACCCGTCTGTCTCTGGTCCATGTTAAAACTGTCCGCCGTGAAATGGTCAGTGCAGAGGCGGCTATTGTAGTTTATCCGAAGCTTTCCATGAGCGTGGCTCTTCACAAAATCTATCCACTTATTTTTCCTTTCATTATCAATAGGGAACTTAAAGGTCACATGACATGCTGTTTTTGGATGATTTTATATAGGCCTTAGTGGTCCCTTAATACTGTATCAGAAGTCTCTTTCCCGAAATTCAGCCTTGGTGCAGAATTACAGCCACTACTAGCAGTCCCACAAGGAGCTTTCCTCAGAACGCGCTGTTTTGGTGTCTGTAGCTTTAAATGCTAATAATGAGCGGAGGGGCGGCACCAATGTTTACAACGGATGTATCGCAATGGCTGTAACCCCGTTGCTGTAAAATACCTCGAATTTGCCCGTTCTCATCTGATAACCCTGGTTTGCAGAGGTACACACTCAGTCATTTCAATGAGGGGAAAGGTGGATATCGCGCGC
Source organism: Thaleichthys pacificus (assembly GCA_023658055.1). NCBI lineage: Eukaryota > Metazoa > Chordata > Actinopteri > Osmeriformes > Osmeridae > Thaleichthys > Thaleichthys pacificus. The sequence continues at coordinate 3,692,221 of CM042867.1, forward strand.
GCCATAACACCAACAGCAGAACGTTTATCCAAATAACAAAGAAGTGTACATCACGTACAGCATATGTATTCACACTTATACTTGATGCTATCTACCTTTCCATAGCGACAGTAACTCAGCTGTTAGCTGCAGAGCTAATGTTACAGCCACATTCTAAGGGTAGCAAGCTAGGTAACCATATACAGTAAAGCTACAAAATGATATAGCGTTAGTTAACTTACTTGTCCGAGGTTAGTAGCTGGACGAAGGAGAGTTAGTACTGATCCAGAATTTAATTTCAGCAAGGCCAGTTTTGTATTAGCTCAAATTGAGGAAACAGTCGTGGCTGAAGTGTTTGGCGCAGACATACAAAACAAATGCGCCTACAACATAAATTGTGTAGGCGCATTTTCAGCGAAAATAAAATTAAGATACTGATTGTTTAGGCTCGGATGACGGAACTACAAAAAGACTTGTGTGTTGATTTGTACATCCAAGCACTGAGCAACTGTTATGCTTCGTTCGTTTGCTAGCCATGGCATGATGTCTCTGCAGGAAAACACGATATTGCACTCGCCCTTGCACAATCGTAGCTCAATTCCTCATTGGCGGGCCAGATTATCTGGGCGGGCACAGCAGAGAGAAGGGCGGTAGCCTGGCTCCTTGTTACGTCAATAAGAGGAGATTTTCAAACCGAGCGTTTAAGCCTTCATTTTCTCAAAGGCGGAGAAGAACACCCAGGGCTTGGTTTACACCTATCGAAAATTCTAGCCACTGGGGGACCTAAGGCAGGCTAGGGGAACTCATATTAATGTTAAATAACCTCCTAAAGTGAAGTTTTCATGTCATGTGACCTTTAAATGGCGTTGCAGCGCAGCTGGAGTTCTTGCATCAGGGAAGATGCAGTTGCGGGTGGTGGGAGACATCCTGAAGATAGCTAGCTAGCTGATGTAAGCTACAATAACAGTACAGCAGGAAGACCCATTCAGTGATCTGACGTAGATAGGTCGAAATGACGTAGATAGGTAGTTTTTGGGCTCCGCCCATTAAAACCTGATCTGAAAACGGAAGAGCAACTGTTCTTCGGTCTAAGTCCACATTTCAGTGCAACAAAGTTTTAGCGCTTTGCACATGCTTTCAGGATCTTTAATGATTTGTGAATGTATCATTAGCCTATATTATGACTTTACCTGGGGAGGCACATGACTATTGACAAGTATCGTCTCAATCCATGGATGCCGCCATTGTGGTAATGAACACATGAATTAACGGTATTACCATTAGTTTACCCTGTTACCTCAGGGTTTCAGTTCACACAGTTAACTAACAGTATTAGTTTACACGTTTAACTAAAGCAGTTAACTCACTTATCAGTTCATGTGTTAATATCAATAGGAATTGATCCATGATGCCAGATTTAATTAATAGTAAATCATATTTGACTCCCTATCAACAAATGATGTGATAAAGATCAATGCATAATTAAGTACCTTTTAATTTATGTATTAACTTATGATGTTTCATGCATTAGTTAAAGCATTAATGAACGCTCATTAATGCACCCTTATTGTAAAGTGTTACCGATATATCTTACAAAATACACAATGACAGCAGTTCATTAAGTTTTTAGTTTTCTCATGGACTCCTCCACAGGTTCCTAAATAAACAAATGTCGGTAATGAAGTGGTAGATGTAAAAAACTGTCAAGTAAATGCTGTTGACCACACTTTAAACCACAGGCAGTTGACCAAATCTGATCACTCATGTTCAAACTGGTGTTGTCATGTCACAGATATTAGGCCTACATTTCACACAGATGTGAGGTCAGATCACTTTCTGCAACCTGCCATATGGAATCATTGGTATCAATTCCAGAGAGACATGATAGATGCTTAAAGACATACAGTACATTTTACATTATAATACAGGCATTTCCTGGTACAGCACATTTTTGATAAGGCAGTTACTTTTTGATAATGTACAGTTCAATTGAAATGGAACTTTATTTTGTTCTGGTACCAATAATGTTATTTGAGTACTTTGTATCCCAGACTTTCTTTTCACCAGATGATCATCTAATTTCAGTGCAAAACTTCGCAGAGATGTATAGTGTGTATATTTACACAAGAAAACATTCAGTCATTCTGTATCAAAAGACAAATCTCTTACTTAAAACATCTAAGCACATCTAAGTCTAAGACCATATAAATGTGGTACTATTTAACAGTAGAAAAACAATGGCAGCTTGCTTGCATGTTTAACGCTGGTTCGAAACTCATTCACTGAGCCTAGCTCTTGAAATTCAGACCCTTTTCAGCTGGCACAGTCAGCAAGAACAATCACGTGAAACTAAACACAGTTTAACTGATGGATAATGACAAGGTAGGTGCTTTCACAAAATTATTTTAGATAAAGAGTTAGTAATAACCTGGTAATGTAGTGTACATCATTACAAATTATGAAAATATATTTTACATTAAAGACATTTTATTTTTTTCACCTTTTGTACATAAACGAAGTATTCTGTTTTGAACCCGAGTCAATTTAAGGCCATAAATTAAGGGGTTAAGAATTGGTGGGACAACAAGAAATTCTATTGCCAAAAAGTTCTGAAGACTTAGTGGCAAATCTCTTGAACCATATCGAGTATACAATACATCAAAAAGCAAAGCAATGGTTACATTAAATAATGACAGAAAATGTGGCATACAGGTCTGCATGAACTTTGCCTTGCTTTCAATAGACTTTAGACTTGATCTGATCAGATATACATATGAACACACAATGAAAATAAAATGACCAAAATAGAAGACTATGATTATGTATCCAATGATATTGTTTGGAATGGTTGAAGTGCAAGATAACTTAACAATAGACCAGTTATCACAGTAAAGTCTGTCTATATGGGATCCACACAACCTCAATGTACTGGTTAATGTATAAGCAGCAGTGAAAAAACAGCATGTAGATAGCCAGGGATAAGAGACTAACTGAGTGACCCACTGCTTAGTCATAACAGAATGATATTGCAGTGGTCTACATATTGCCACATACCTGTCATATGCCATCACTGCTAGAATTGAAAAGTCACTACAGGCAGACGAATATATTACAAAAGCTTGAATGAGACATCCTGCATAAGAAATCACATGAGAATGAGACTGCAGATCCAGAAGGAACTTGGGGTAGAATCCTGAAGTCCCAAATAGTCCACTGATGCACAAGTTACACAGGAAGATGTACATGGGCTCATGGAGGTTTTCATCCAGGATGATGGTCAAAATGAGAGCAACATTTACCATAATAATCACACAGTAACACATTAGAGTGAGAGAGAAGAGTGTTGCTCTGTAGTCTATTGTCATATCCAATCCAGAAAGAGTAAATGAAGTGGATGTGTTATCCATCAATACCAAATCTTGAACTAAGTGTTTTTAATGTTTGAACATGTACTGATTGTTCATCATGGAAGTAAAGATACCTTGTCTTGGCTCGTTCCACAAATGTGATTCCTCATGCTGCGTGTGCCAGTTTAATGTTTCTCACTGTCCTGTTTACAAGTTGTCATCAGGACCCTTGACACTGACTGCATAGCAACAGTAAACATTGTTGACATATTCAGTGTGGAACAAGTGTTACATTTACTCTATATGCTCACAAAACGTGTCATTGTAACAGATGTGAATGTAACACTATTTGAATAGTTTGAATGTCATCAAATCTCAAAACATTATTGATACAGAGATGGTCACTGGTTGACGTAGTGTAAATTATTGCAAGGCTTCGAAAGGTTTGAACATGGCTAAATATGGCTGAGAAGGTTAATGTGGATAGTCAGTTTAAGTTGAAGTTAAATATATGCCAACAATAATATTATTAAACTTAATAATGTGGTTTCATCATCATGTAGCTGTAAGGTGATAGTGCAAGTCACCAAGGCCCTGTACCATATGCTACTGTACATGGTATGAAGCACTGAGACAGATGCCGTGATGCAGCCTGTCGGACCCCGCCAACACGCATGTGGATCAGCTCCTCTTTTATCTGGCCAAGCCTGTCCGTCAGGTTGGTTGTGGCACTCTGCTGCTCTACCGTCACCTGTAACAGGTGAGTGAGGACCGCTGTTGGGGTGGTGGGGTCCAGGATAGACCCGTCCCTCCCAGAACCGTCTTTGGGAGAGGCCTTGGGTGCTTCACTAGGGCTTGTTGATGCCCGCATTCTCCACCACTTTGTGAAGCACTGAGACAGACTCGCGAGAGAGAAGGTAAGCCCTAGGGTTTTTAATAGCACCTTTTGGTGTAAAACAAATACAGTAATAATGAAACTATGTCGGCGTGTCTCTTCGGTCGCCAGGTCTCTTAGCCTCTGGCCCTCCTGGCTCAATCTTTAAGATTCTTCTCTCCTTAAGACAAGTCTGTGTAGCATAAAACATGTCCACATCAACCAACATATCACCCCTTTTTGTCCCCTTTTGTACTCACCAGGAGTGGGGTAGATGAGCAACAGGTGTGCCTCGTTGAGCCTCTCTTCCCCAGCCCAGGAGTACAGGGCTGGGCTGAGGCTTTGCGTCGGTAACGAGGCCAAGGCTGACAAGGCCCCCTTGTCACAATGGCTTGTTTAGTCTTCAAAACATCTGAAAGTGTAGTTCACTGTATTGTCCATTTTAGTACGTGAAATGCAGAAATTCTGTGAGAGAGAGGCGTCTCTCCTTCTTAATTCAAGAGGTCATGTTGTTGACTTCACACCAAGTTCATATATATAGATTGACATCATCCTAACAGTAGGCATGATTTTGAATGTGTTCTTGGTTTATGCTGTTTCTAAAGTAGTTATGTTATGTATGTACAGTATGTATGGTGAATTGTGTGTTTGCTGTGTACTGTTTACATTTTCTATAGTCTGTGTTGCTGTGCTACATTGATATTTCATGGTTGTTGCACTTGTTTAAAATCATTTAATAGCAGGATTTATTGTATATGTTACTCCACATGTTCACGGTTAACTTTTGGGAAACAAACCACCCTGAAATTGAGGAAGCAATATAAGATATATCTCACAAAATACACAATGACTGCGTTCATTACGTTTTTAGTTTTCTCATGGACTCCTCCCCAGAGCCCTAACAAAAAATGTCGGTAATTAAGTGATAACTGTAAAAAACTGTCAAGTAAATGCTGTTGACCACACTTTAAACCACAGGCAGTTGACCAAATCGAATCACTCATGTTCAAACTGGTGTTGTCATATCACAGATATTACATTTCACACAGATGTGAGGTCAGAGAGCTTTCTGCAACCTTCCATATGGGAAAATTGGTGTCAATTCCAGAGAGACATATGCTAAAAGACATACAGTACATTTTACATTTAGCAGACGCTCTTATCCAGAGTGACTTACAGTAAGTACAGGGACATTCTCCCCGAGGCAAGTAGGGTGAAGTGCCTTGCCAAAGGACACAACGTCATTTGGCACGGCCGGGAATCAAACTGGCAACCTTCAGATTACTAGCCCGCTTCCCTAACCGCTCAGCCACCTGACTCCCATTTTATATTTTGGTATATTTCCTAGTACAGCAAATTTTTGATAAGGCAGTTACTTTTTCTTAAGGTACAGTTGTTATACTTCAGTTGAAATGGAACTTCATAATGTTCTGGTACCAATAATGTTATTTGAGTAATTTGTATCACAGACTGTCTTTTCACCAGTTCATCATCTAATTTCAGTGCAAAACTTTGCACAGATGTATAGTGTGTATATTTACACAAGAAAACATTCCGTCATTCTGTATATCAAAAGACAAATCTCTAACTTAAAACATCTAAGCACATCTAAGTCTAAGAGCATAGAAATGTGGTACATTTAACAGTAAAAAAACAATGGCAGTTTGCTTGCATGTTTAACGCTGGTTCTAAATTCATTCACTGAGCCTAGCTCTTGAAATTCAGACCCTTTTCAGCTGGCACAGTCAGCAAGAACAATCACGTGAAACTAAACACAGTTTAACTGATGGATAATGACAAGGTAGGTGCTTTCACAAAATTATTTTAGATAAAGAGTTAGTAATAACCTGGTAATGTAGTGTACATCATTACAAATTATGAAAATATATTTTACATTAAAGACATTTTATTTTTTTCACCTTTTGTACATAAACGAAGTATTCTGTTTTGAACCCGAGTCAATTTAAGGCCATAAATTAAGGGGTTAAGAATTGGTGGGACAACAAGAAATTCTATTGCCAAAAAGTTCTGAAGACTTAGTGGCAAATCTCTTGAATCATATCGAGTATACAATACATCAAAAAGCAAAGCAACGGTTACATTAAATAATGACAGAAAATGTGGCATACAGGTCTGCATGAACTTTGCCTTGCTTTCAATAGACTTTAAACTTGATCTGATCAGATATACATATGAACACACAATGAAAATAAAATGACCAAAATAGAAGACTATGGCTATGTATCCAATGATATTGTTTGGAATGGTTGAAGTGCAAGATAACTTAACAATAGACCAGTTATCACAGTAAAGTTTGTCTATATGGGATCCACACAACCTCAATGTACTGGTTAATGTAATAGCAGTAGTGAAAAAACAGCATGAAGATAGCCAGGGATAAGAGACTAACTGAGTGACCCACTGCTTAGTCATAACAGAATGATATTGCAGTGGTCTACATATTGCCACATACCTGTCATATGCCATCACTGCTAGAATTGAAAAGTCAATACAGGCAGAAGAATATATTACAAAAGCTTGAATGAGACATCCTGCATAAGAAATCACATGAGAATGAGACTGCAGATCCAGAAGGAACTTGGGGTAGAATCCTGAAGTCCCAAACAGGCCACTGATGCACAAGTTACACAGGAAGATGTACATGGGCTCATGGAGGTTTTCATCCAGGAATATAGTCAAAATGAGAGCAACATTTACCATAATAATCACACAGTAACACATTAGAGTGAGAGAGAAGAGTGTTGCTCTGTAGTCTATTGTCATATCCAATTCAGAAAGAGTAAATGAAGTGGATGTGTTATCCATCAATACCAAATCTTGAACTAAGTGTTGTCTTGGCTCGTTCCACAAATGCGATTCCTAATGCTGCGTGTGGCAGTTTAATGTTTCTCACAGTCCTGTTTGCAAGTTGTCATCAGGACCCTTGACACTGACTGCATAGCAACAGTAAACATTGTTGACATATTCAGTGTGGAATCAAGTGTTACATTTACTCTATATGCTCACAAAATGTGTCATTGTAACAGATGTGAATGTAACACTATTTGAATAGTTTGAAATGTTCATCAAATATCAAAACATTATTGATACACATTAATGTACTATTGACTAACCTTCACCCTAACCTCAACCATTTGTTGCATACAAATGGTTGAGATTGACAGCTGGTTGACGTTGTGTAAATTATTACAAGGCTTCTAAAGATTTGAACATGGCTAGGTATGGTTGAGAAGTATAAAATGAATAGTCAATTTAAGTTGAAGTTAAAGATACGCTTACAATAATATTACTAAACTTAATAATGTGGTTTCATCATCAATAATGTTGTAATACCTGCATGTGTGTTTTAGTGGGATTAACATCCAGACTTCAACTATAAGGTTCTCAGATACAGAAACTTTACTGTGAGAACTGGTCTGTTGTTAAACTTGCTTGCTCTTCCACAATGACAAATAACATTGTTGGATATATTGTCATATTATTTATTTTTGGGCATGTCATTTTTATTGCGTGTTCATATGTATATTTGATCAGGTCATGTTTGAAGTCCATAGAGAGCAGGGGTAGGTTCATGCAGACATGCATGCCACATTTACTGTCATTACTAAATGTATTGTACACCCGATATGGCGTGTTAATCCCATTCTACATCCTTCACATCTAAAAGCATCAGCGGGCAGTAAGAACCCTGAGTGGTTGTAGAGAACGACCCCTTTGCTTCAGCCAAAGAGGAAATATTTTCCAGATGGATGCTTTTATTTTTTACTCCCACATTTTTTTGTGTTTCAGTTAACCATGTGTGTTTTAGTTCATCAACATGGGAAGGTTATACAAAACATTTTGTATTTCACATATTAATTCACTATTTTAAACAGCCTGGATTCATAAAGGGCTTTACAATGTTATTGCAATATGTAACTGTCAACTGTAGCGGTCAACATCAGTAACTTCAAAGACTATCCTGTTATTCGTCTTATTTATTTCTGCTAAAATGTGTCATTAATCAAATACAAATAAATCCAAAACCTAAAACCAGGCCTCAGTTATTTGAATTGTGTTTAATGTATCAACACATGTGCCATTGGCTGCTAATCTTGTACGTTTTTCTCCAGAAACCTTTGTGCTTTTCTTTTGTATTCAAAATATGGAAAAATGTGGTTCGTTAGTTAATGCAACATACTAATATGAGTAAACACACTATTTCAATAGCAGTTACAGTAACCATTAGGTCTCTGCAGTGGTGAGTTACTTATAGTACAATGTAGAGTGCAATAACTAATATATGTATGACACATTTAAAGACAAATTAAAGCCATACTGTTGTTGTAGATATACATATTGAATACTTTAAATCAGAATTATCTAGACCTTGTATATAAAAATCATAGTTTAATAGTTTGTGTATCAAATCTCAAAACATTATTGATACACATTAATGTACTATTGACTGGATAGGGTGGTAGAGGTGGTTTTAATTATAATAAATAGTTGTATATATAATCAAGGAGGTCTGAGTTGTTAGTTTATTAACCTCGTTAGCTATATTACATCATTGGTTGGGAGGGGGGGAGGGGGGGTTGGAGAAAAAATTATGCAAATTGCATTTCTGACTGCTCACCCTTTCATAGAATTTTAGAACTGGCAAACATACCTGATCATGTTGTTTGAACCCATGTGACTGAGGTCAGGTTATGGTGACCTCAGAACCCATGTGACTGAGGTCAGGTTATGGTGACCTCAGAACCCATGTGACTGAGGTCAGGTTATGCTGATCTCAGAACCCATGTGACTGAGGTCAGGTTATGGTGACCTCAGAACCCATGTGACTGAGGTCAGGTTATGGTGACCTCAGAACCCATGTGACTGAGGTCAGGTTATGCTGATCTCAGAACCCATGTGACTGAGGTCAGGTTATGGTGACCTCAGAACCCATGTGACTGAGGTCAGGTTATGCTGATCTCAGAACCAGGCTACGGGCCTGGTGGGGTGCAACACAGGAACATACGGGAAAACTTTTTATGTGGAATGTAACAGTGTTAAACGTATCTGTGTGTAAAATTCATCTCAGAAGTTAATGCAACAACTTTGACTGTCCAGTATATGTGTATGTAGTGGCATATCCAACACACATCTGTATGTAATCACATAGCCCCTGTCTTATTGAGCATTATGGACCTGCCCTGTTAAAAATGACTAAGTTACAAAGTTACTAAGTTATATTAAATTTCACACCAAAATGAACAGATACAGTAAAAGAAAAGACACGGACTTGAGAGTTGATAGTTCTACTCATGACGAAAAGACAGCTAACAGTCTAATCAGTACCGGACAAGTCATCCGGTGTCCCTGAAGTGATGCAACTTTACAGTAATGAGTGTCATTAAGCTTCCCTCATCCCCAGTGAAGGCCTCGGCTGTGGGTCCGTGTCCCTGCTGGACCAACCCTTCGGCCTGAAAGCAAACGCCTCCGGGACCTGGACCGGCTAAAGCGCCTAATTGTTGATGATAGTGGCCCTTGGAAGGTCATTACTGTAACTAATAAGGGTTTCATTCAAAACATGTTGTCATCATCATTTCAGGGAAAACAACTCAAACAGAAACTCTTATGATGTAATCGCAGAGTCTCCAGGTACTAATATGTATTTTAGAAACGCAAGAACAATTGTAAATGTTTCCATTTTGTTTAAAAAGGTTTGATTTAAGCTTAATAAATCCATGTATGCATAATGCTCAGACCTTCTCTTGTATCATCTATGTAAAGCTAAACATACCCAGTTACACAACAACTGTCAGAATAATTATACCTAGCTATCAAATAAGAACAAATGTTGGTGAAAAGGAGTGTCATGGGTCCAAATTAGTTTAAGAACTTGGAAATGAGTTGTTGTTGAAAACAACTTAACTGGACAAATTGGGCTTAATTAACTGTCCTCTCATGCAACCCCCCCCCCCCCCTTTGTGTTAACTAGGAAAGCATAAACATGCTTATTTGCTCATCGGGTCATTAGTCCTCAATCCCTTGACGTCAATTTGGATACTACAGACCTGTGAGACCAAATGGGCACAAGACAAAACAAAGATCTTTGTTGCCAACTGCCACTAGACCCACAGAGACCCACAGAGGGTCGGAGTGGTGATGCTGACCTCCCCCAAGACCAGCAGAAAGGTCATGTGCAGACGGGGCCTACAGAAGCACCACTACAGAGAAACTTTACAGGTCATTCTGAATAGATGCATCTGAAAATAAAACTGTGAATGCCCATTTAACGAAAGCTAGCAATTAAATACATGTATTGTGCAATAGCGTATAACTGTTTATACTTTTCAGTTGGTTGACAGTTGACCATATAATGTTAGTGAGATTGCTGCTTCACGAGCCGTGAAATACATGTAATTTAAAGAAAGAAGCTTGTGGCTGAAGATAGTAGAATGGCACTGAGAACACTGTGGGGCAAAGCCAAAAAGATAACTGCCTCCAAACTGCTTAGCGAGACAACTGCTACAGCTGAAGGAGCCTTTTCCAAACCATCCACAACAAATATAGGGCTAAGACGGGTAAAAGGCCAGACATGTTATGCAATCTAAATTAATATCCAAGACAAATCAATCTGCTTGTGATACATACATCTAATATAACTGACTCACTAGAATCCTAAAGTTATTGAAATCACAGGAGTTGGCACCATTGCTCTCACTCAACACAGAAACTATTGGAGGCTGAGCGGTTAAGTTCAATTGCTGTCATTAAGAAACCTGCTGTGTCACTGGTGATATGCACTCAGTTGAAATCGTTGCTTCTCAGTGCTGATGCAATGATAAAAATGTTATAAGTAATCCTGTTATTGCATTATATCTAGGCAGTTTAAGGAATGGCTAAAACAAAATGTAGTAAAGCGAGAGCTAAACCAACATAATTATGATTTCTTAACAGTTTTATAAGCATTTGTTAGAACAGGCACTGTGTAATTTAGTTAAATTGAGTGGATGACCATAAATGACACATGGTTTTCCATCCCTGGTCCCAAATTCTCTGTGAGTCAGGTTTAGCTCCTTATGTTATGTTATGTATGTACAGTATGTATGGTTAATTGTGTGTTTGCTTCAGAGCCGGCCCAAGGCATAAGCGAACTAAGCGGCTGCTTAGGGCCCCCGTGGCCACCAGAGGGCCTCCAAGATCAAATGAAATTACAGTTTAATGTAAAAAAATATATTTATATATATAAAAAAGCGACGCAGAGGGGCCCTCCAAATCAATTCTGCTTAAGGCCCCATAAAGGCTTGGGCCAGCCCTGGTTTGCTTTGTACTGTTTACATTTTCTGTCGTCTGTGTTGCTGTGCTACATTGATATTTCATGATTGTTGCACTTTAATAGCAGGATTTATTGTATATGTTACTCCACGTCTTCACAATTAACTTTTGGGAATCAAACCACCCTGATATTGAGGAAGCAATTTAAGATATATCTTACAAAATACACAATGACAGCATTCATTAAGTTTTTAGTTTTCTCATGGACTCCTCCCCAGGGCCATAAATAAACAAATGTCGGTAATGAAGTGATAAATGTCCAAAACTGTCAACTAAATGCTGTTGCCCACACTTTAAACCACAGACCGTTGACCAAATCTGATCACTCATGTTCAAACTGGTGTTGTCATATCACAGACATTAGGCCTACATTTCACACAGATGTGAAGTCAGAGAACTTTCTGCAACCTAGCATATGGGAAAATTGGTGTCAATTCCAAAGAGACACGATAGATGCTAAAAGACACAAAGTACATTTTATATTTTGGAAGGCATTTCCTAGTACAGCACATTTTTGATGAGGCAGTTACTTTTTCATAAGGTACAGTTGTTACACTTCAGTTGAAATGGAACTTCATGTTGTTCTGGTACCAATAATTGAGTACTTTGTATCCTTGACTGTCTTTTCACCAGTTCATAATTTAATTTCAGTGCAAAACTTCGCACAGATGTATAGTGTGTATATTCACACAAGAAAACATTCAATCATTCTGTATATCAAAAGACAAATCTCTTACTTAAAACATCCAAGCACATCAAAGTCTAAGAGCATAGAAATGTGGTACATTTAACAGTAAACAACAATGACAGCTTGCATGTTTTACTCTGGTCCAAAAACTCATTCACTGAGCCTAGCTCTTCAAATGTAGACTTTTTTTTTCAGCTGGCACAGTCAGCAAGAACAATCATGTGAAACTAAACACAGTTTAACTGCCATCACTGCTAGAATTGAAAAGTCACTACAGGCAGAAGAATATATTACAAAAGCTTGAATTAGACATCCTGCATAAAAATTCATATGAGAATGAGACTGCAGATCCAGAAGGAACTTGGGGTAGAAGCCTGCAGTCCCAAACAGGCCACTGATGCACAAGTTACACAGGAAGATGTACATGGGCTCATGGAGGTTTTCATCCAGGATGATGGTCAAAATGAGAGCAACATTTACCATAATAATCACACAGTAACACATTAGAGTGAGAGAAAAGAGTGTTGCTCTGTAGTCTATTGTCATATCCAATCCAGAAAGAGTAAATAAAGTGGATGTGTTATCCATCAATACCAAATCTTGAACTAAGTGTTTTTAATGTTTTTACATGTACTTTTGTAGAATTTTAGAACCGGCAAACATACCTGATCATGTTGTTTGAACCCATGTGACCATGTGACTGAGGTCAGGTTATGGTGACCTCAGAACCCATGTGACTGAGGTCAGGTTATGGTGACCTCAGAACCCATGTGACTGAGGTCAGGTTATGCTAATCTCAGAACCAGGCTACGGGCCTGGTGGGGTATCAACATAGGAACATGCAGGAAAGCTTGCGTTTCATGTGGAATGTAACAGTGTTAAACATATCTGTGTGTTAAATTCATCTCATAATACAACAACTTTGACTGTCCAGTATATGTGTATGTAGTGGCATATCCAACACACATCTGTGTGTAATCACATAGCCCCTGTCTTATTGAGCATTATGGACCTGCCCTGTTAAAAATGATTAAGTTACAAAATATAAGTTACAAATCATTCAATTTCACACCAAAATGAACAGATACAGTAAAAGAAGAGACAGGGACTTGAGAGTTGATAGTTCTACTCATGACGAAAAGACAGCTAACAGTCTAATCAGTACCGGACAAGTCATCCGGTGTCCCCGAAGTGATGCAACTTTACAGTAATGAGTGTCATTAAGCTTCCTCATCCCCAGTGAAGCTGGTGTCCCTGCTGGACCAACCCTTCGGCCTGAAAGCAAACGCCTCCGGGACCTGGACCGGCTAAAGCGCCTAATTGTTGATGATAGTGGCCCTTGGAAGGTCATTACTGTAGCTAATAAGGGTTTCATTCAAAACATGTTGTCATCATCATTTCAGGGAAAACAACTCAAACAGAAACTCTTATGATGTAATTGCAGAGTCTCCAGGTACTAATAGGTATTTTAGAAACACAAGAACAATTGTAAATGTTTCCATTTTGTTTAAAAAGGTTTGATTTAAGCTTAATAAATCCCTGTATGCATAATGCTCAGACCTTCTCTTGTACCATCTATGTAAAGCTAAACATACCCAGTTACACAACAACTGTCAGAATAATTATACCTAGCTATCAAATAAGTACAAGTGTTGGTGAAAGGGAGTGTCACTAGACCCACAGAGACCCACAGAGGGTCGGAGTGGTGATGCTGACCTCCCCCAAGACCAGCAGAAAGGTCATGTGCAGACGGGGCCTACAGAAGCACCACTACAGAGAAACTTTACAGGTCATCATTCTGAATAGATGCATTTGAAAATAAATGCATCATAATTATGATTTCTTAACACTTTTAATAAGAATTTGTTAGAACAGGCACTGTGTAATTTAGTTACATTGAGTGGATGAGCATAAACGACACATAGTTTTCCATCCCTGGACCCAAGTTCTCTGTGAGTCAGGTTTAGCTCCTGTCCTTCTGTGTTATGTTATAGATTTTTGTATCACACTGAGATGAATACTTTTCCTCTATTTTGATACAGACATAATAGGATTCATCAGGGGCTTCAAAGCAAAAATGCATTTCAATTACATGTTGGAAAACACACTTTAGGTAGAGTAATGTAATGTTGCCATACTTGGTGACACAAACATTTGCTGCAGGGCTTTTCATTTATTCAAATGTATCGACACTCCTGAGGAAATGCTCTAAAAATGCTCACACAGTAAGTGCTGAAATTTGCTAAAATATTCTACCTTTAAAATTTGCTAAAATATTCTACCTTTTTCTTGAAATAAGCCTAATGTAAAAATGGGCAACGAGTGGAATGCTTAATACCTTTAACCATGTCCTAATCTTACCTACTCCTGTGAACCAGGATGATCACACCATTACAGGGTACTATACGTTTACACAACCTATGAAAAATTACAAAATATATGAATTGCGCACAACAGTTTTCATACATGCTCATTGAGAATATACCAGCATGTTACTTATTAGTTTTCTTTCATTGTCACATCAATAGGTTTGTATTCTGTTATTCACTGATAATTGTCTCTCATGAACAACTGATGACAGATCAAACATGGAGTCATTGATTGGAGCAGAGCTCAGTTCAGGCAACGGATCTCTCTGAAGTCCCAGAGCAGTAAGATGCTGCCATAACGGAGCTGGAGAGACTATAAATATGGTTAACAGGTGAGATCTGATGGTGTAAGGCCAGAGATGCCCATTACTGAGAAAATGTCAGACAAGTATGTTTTCCTATATGGTCATATTGATGTTAGACCACGTTTGAATTTTTGAAGAACCAGTTGGCTGATTTTAGATGTAAGGTACAGGTAAATATGGTTTGGGATCTCATGGATAGTGTAAATTGAAGGACACACATTATTGAAATGAGATTCATCAATATATAGACAATATTATTGTAGGTTGTATACAATGGAAAATGCATCCATTATTACAGTGTTTACTCTTTCTGGGTTGAATCAGACAGTGCACTATAGAGGCGTACTCTTCTCTTTCACTTTATTGTGTTACTTTCTGATTGTTCTGTTAAATGTTGGTCTCATTTTAACTATCATCTTGGATGAGAATCTCCATGAACCTATGTACATTTTTTTGTGTAATATCTGCATCAGTGGACTCTATGGTGCTACGGGATTCTACCCCAAGTTCCTTCTAGATCTGCTGTCTGATGCTCATGTCATCTCTTATGCAGGATGTCTATTTCAGGCTTTTCTAATATATTCTTCAGTATGCTGTGACTTTTCTATTCTAGCAGTGATGGCTTATGACAGGTATGTGGCAATCTGCAGACCACTGGAGTATCACTCTGTTATGACCAGGCGGAGGGTCTGCCTTTTAATTGTTTTGTCATGGTTGAGTCCTCATATCTGCATGACCGTTTTAGTTGGATTAACATCCAGACTTCAACTATGTGGTTCTCAGATACAGAAACTTTACTGTGACAACTGGTCTGTAGTTAAACTTGCTTGCTCTTCCACAATTACAAACAACATTGTTGGATATATTGTCATATTTTTCTTTTTTGGGCATGTCATTTTTATTCTGTGTTCATATGTATATTTGATCAGGTCATGTTTGAAGTCCATAGAGAGCAGGGGTAGGTTCATGCAGACATGCATGCCACATTTACTGTCGTTACTTAATGTAACAGTTGCTTTGTTTTTTGATGTATTGTACACCCGATATGGCTCAAGAGATTTACCACAAAGTCTTCAGAACTTTTTGGCCTTACAGTTTCTGATAGTTCCTCAGATTCTTAATCCCCTCATTTATGGCCTTAAACTGAGTAAAGTGAGAAAGAGAATACTGAGTTATTGTGAGAAATTCTAATTGAATGGAAATAATACATATGTATATATATGTATGTATTGAAATGGAAATAATACATAGTTCCTTATGCAAGTGTTAATCCCATACCACATCCTTCACATCTAAAAGCATCAGCGGGCAGTAGGAACCCTAAGTGGTTGTAGAGAACAACCCCTTTGCTTCAGCCAAAGAGGAAATATTTTCCAGATGGATGCTTTTATTTTTTACTCACACATTTTTTGTGTTTCAGTTAACCATGTGTGTTTTAGTTCATCAACATGTGAAGGTTGTACAAAACATTTTGTATTTCACATATGAATTCATTATTTTAAACAGCCTGGATTCATAAAGGGCTTTACAATGTTATTGCAATATGTAACTGTCAACTGTAGCGGTCAACATCAGTAACTTCAAAGACTATCCTGTTATTCATCTTATTTATTTCTGCTAAAATGTGTCATTAATCAAATACAAATGAACCCAGAACCTAAAACCAGGCCTCAGTTCTTTGAATTGTGTTTAATGTATCAACAAATTGTTACGGTGTGGTACAGAGTGGACCCAAATGCAGCACAGATACAATTAGGTGATTTATTGGGTGTAATCCTGAGTTGTGGTCTTGTTTGGTGAATCAGCGGGTCGGCAGGCAGGGACTGGGCTCACGGATGATGATCCTGGGCACAAAGAAAACAGGTTTACAGAAGGCAAGTGAATCAAGCAATGCTTGAGGGTGAAAAGCGCATACTACCACAGTAGCTGTGACAACGATCTGACGAGGAGTGGTTGGAAAGCCGGGTTGAAGTATGCAGGATGATGAGGTAATGGGCGGCAGGTGTGTAGGGTCTAGGCAGGATGATACAGGAGAACCAGCAGGGTGTGTAAAAGGGACAGGGACCCCTGCTTTTCTTTTGTATTCAAAATATGTAAACATTTGGTTGTTAGTTAATGCAACACACTAATATTAGTAAACACACTATTTCTATCGCAGTAACCATTAGGTCTCTGTCTGAAAGTCATACCATGTCATACCATTAGGGCTGCATCTCTCCCGGGGGATTTCTTCATCATCACATATGACAAGAGCTGTAAGATAAAATCCCTTTCATTACATTTAGTCATTTAGCAGATGCTCTTATCCAGAGCGACTTACAGTAAGTACAGAGACATTCCCCCCGAGGCAAGTAGGGTGAAGTGCCTTGCCCAAGGACACAACGTCATTTCGCACAGCCAGAAATCGAACCGGCAACCTTTGGACTAATAGCCCGATTCTGTTTATAGTGATGCTCCTCCAAGTACATACTTCTGCTGTCTCCAGTTTCTGCTTGTTTTGGGAGCTTTTTGCTTTTGTCTTAGTTTCCAGTCAAGCATGTCAAACACCCACTTATAGTTTCTCACTTTTTGGCACTGAAACACTTTTTGGAACCGAAAACCTTTTCTGGCAGTACATTGTCTTGCTGCATGCTATCAAATGATTTTGCCCATGTCCTAAGTCAAGTCAAGTCAAGTTCATTTTATTAATCCCAATAGGGGAAATTTGTTTCTAGACAGGTATTACAGTTAAACACATTCAATCCATCATAAATACTACATAAACAGCATACCTGACACCACACAGAGACAACAACACAATACAGTACAGTACAAGGATCAATTCATGTTGAAACCCAGAAATAAGTTCCGTCAATGAATACTTAGTGCCATTCATTTATGCAAATGTAGCCTCCCAATAGCAAAACAAACAAAAGAGTCCCCAAATATTTTAGTTCTGTGGGTGGAAACTCAATACCTTCTTCCTGAAGGCAAGAGCTCAAACTCCCCCTTCAGGGGATGGTCAGTACAAGCCAATATGGCCTGGGTCTTCCTTACAACCTGCCTAACATAAAGCTCAGAGAGCTAAACTTGGTTTACCCCAATGACTTTACTGTCCACTCTGACAAGCCGATCAAGCCTGTTCAGATTCAGATTCCCAAACCACACCACAACACAAAAGGTCAGCACCGACTCAATAAAAGTTCTATAAAACAGTCATCATTTTGGTGCACACCTTAAAAGAGTTAATTTTTCTCAGGAAATAGAGACGTTGCTGTACGTTTTTAGAGATGGCATCTGTGTTGGTCTTAAGTTACAGCCTGTTATAATTCTCAGCTAAATCAATCTCAATCCCCTCAATAGTTTTGAATCTAGGAATGGGCACACAACCTTGTGGTGAGACAATGGATGAATGGAGCTTGTGTGAGAGGATGCCAGTAACTCTCACACACTGTAATCTTTCTGTCATAAAATCAAAGATCCATCCAATAATATTAATATCGAGATTGAAGTCAGAGAAAAGTTTCTCTACTAGCAAGTGTGGTTGAATAGTGTTAAAAGCAGAAGAAAAATCAATGAACAGTCTGGCATGAGTTAGTGGGCCCTCAAGGTGATGATACAGGCTGTTCAGCACCATCAGAGAGGCATCCTCAACACCACAACAAGCTCTATAAGCAAACTGCAGGATCCAGAGAACCCTGGATCTGCTGCCTAACAGCCCGTCCCACCACCTTCTCTAAAACCTTCAGAAGTAAAGATGTAAGCGCTACCGGTCTAAAATCATTTAAGGACTTTGGTTTTGTACACTTAGCGACATGGACAATAATTTAATGTTTCCAGAATCTTTTGTAACTCCTGAGATTTCATAAAAATAACCTGAAAAACATTGCAGAGCTGATCAGCACAGGTCTTTAGTACTTTACCACTTATCAGGGCTTGGGCTCTTCCTACTGTTGGTGTGCCTAAACAGTTTCGCAACAAAGTCAACATCAATGGTCAATGTTTGACTCGACTTAGTATTGCACCTCATCTCGTCTATCTGTTTATTAAAATCTTGTTTATCAAACTTTAAATAAAAATCATTCAAACTATCAGCTAATTGACTGTCAGAATTAAAACCCTCCAGACTGGCTGCCTTATTGCCCCTCACATGACATCCAGTCATCTTTTTCATGCCATTCCAAGCTTTTCTTAGATTATTACTTCTAAATTCTGTCTTTATTTTGTCTCTGTAGTTAAACTTTGCTTTCTTCATTTCAGCCCGTACCTCTTTTCTGAACTCTCTAACCTTGGCTATAACTCCTCTATTACTTAAATGCAGCTCTCCTTTGACTTAAAAGACTCTTCAAGTCTTTTGAAACCCAGGGTTTATTATTTGGGAATATTCTAACTTCCTTGGTAGGGATCAAAGAGTCCGTACAGAATGTAATATAGCTACAGATCACATCAGTAAGTTCATTTATGTCATCAGAGGAGTCCAGGAACACTGACTAAAGACCATCAACACGCCAAAGCCATAACATTAGCACTGCTCCAATTTGTCACATGCTTTCCAAAATCATTATTATTATTTATTTCATACATATGCAATTTACTAATTCAGCTAATGTTTTGTACTGTATATACTTGAACTTCCGTTCCATTGAGAACAATACGGTGGATATTTCAACACTGTTTTGGCCTCATGTTCAATGTTGGATAACAGTACTAAAGGAGGAAGACATATATGAAGCACTCTAGAATAAAACAATGAAACAGATTAACTACTTATTAACCATTTTCCCCTCCAAGTCTTTTATACAACCTGAGAGTGTAATATGTCTCTTTTGCACCTTCATCAATAAACATACATTGTGACAAATAAGAAGAGAATGAACAAAAAGGGATTTGTGAGCAATTTATAACCTTCCTACAATACATGTGTGTGCAATATGTGTGAATTGTTATGAAACCAGATTTTCTGCTATTTTCTTTATTTTTAAAGTATTTTCTGATCTAACTGTTATAACATTTACACTTTTACAAAGGCAGTGCATTAAGCAATACCTCCTAGATAGTGAAGAATACAAATAAAACACAGCTTTAAAATAGACAATTGAAGGATCAGTATCTGATGTACTGTTCTGTATTGGTATTGTAACTATCTGGATAAACATAGTATTTGACCATTGCAAAGAGATACTAATACAGATTCACAGTAAAACCCCATAGTAATTGATGAGCACTATATTCCATCTGGGATATATTCCACCTCGCACACTAGATGAACTACATAAAACGACGTGTCAAGGGTGAGTGCACTATCACTAACACTAGCAGTAGTCATCTGAACGTGAATCATCTAAAGTGGTAAGCTCATTCATTGTTCATTTTCCAAACACAATATTTTGTGGTACTGACTTTCTTTTTTAGAGCATCATCTACTGACCAGTTTTTTTCACCAAGGTTTTCCTCTACTAAACATTAATGACATGGAGAATGGAACTTCTCCATTTTATTTCAACTTCATCATGTTTGAGGACCAAGGACTCTACAGATATCTTTACTTTTGTATGTGCTTGCCTTTGTACATTGCTATAATCACATCAAATATTATTAATAATAATTGTAGTTTCTCTTGAGGAAACATTGCATAAACCCATGTATTTTTTAATTTCATGTCTCTCAATCAATTCTCTTTATGGTTCTGTTGCTTTCTTCCCAAGATTCATGATGGATCTTCTTTCTGATATTCATCTAATCTCCCGTCCTGCTTGTTTCACACAAATATGTGTAATTTACTTGTATGCATCATATGAATTTAGCATTCTGGGGATCATGGCTTATGACAGATATGTTGCAATATGTCAACCGTTACATTACCATAACAATGTAACTTTAAAGATCCGTCAGTTAATAGCCTTTGCCTGGACCTATCCTATGTTCATTGTAGGATCAGTCGTGTACCTTTCTGTCAAGCTACCATTGTGTGACAACAGAATAGCAAGAATGTTTTGCTCTAATTGGGCTGTGGTTCGATTGTCGTGTGTGGACACAAGACTGAACAATGCTATAGGAATGCTGGGGACTATTGCTTCAATATTTCTACCATTGGTCTTTGTTTTGTATACTTACTTAAGAATTCTATTAGTTTGTCGGAAACGTTCCACAGAGTATAGAGGAAAAGCATTACAAACCTGTTTACCTCACATTGTTACATTTGTTAACTATTCAATCACCACATTCTGTGAAATTACTCTGAGTCGTTATGAACCTAATGAACTGAATCCTTTTATACTAGTAATTTTGTCATTGGAGTTTGTAGTTATTCCTCCCATTTTGAATCCTCTTATTTATGGTTTGAAGTTGCCAGAAATTAGAAAACACATTTTTAAATTGTTGTCATTTCAGAAAATGATCTCTTAAAATATAATCTTTAAAATATCAGGTTATACTTTATAACTACATTTCCATTACTTTCAATGACTTAATTAGATAGTTCAATTATCTTTGCAAACTACGTTCCTTTAAATGAAAGATTGTTTGTTATAGATGAATCTTAAATATTTGTTAGCGGTATCATTGACTTTGGGGTTTTGAGTGTATGTTAAAATTGTCAGGTCATTGTTCAGCTGGAAGGTCCTCTTGACCTCTGCTCCTCTGTTGCCTGTCACTTGTTCTTGCCTGTATTCCAGGTCCGTTCCGGTCCGGGTTTCACCTTTCACCTGCTTCTCTGGCCTTGCTGCTCCAACCGTCTAACCTGCTGCACACCTGTCCTGCATTGTTCATTAGTGTTGTGCTTGTGTATAACCTGCTGCACACCTGTCCTGCATTGTTCATTAGTGTTGTGCTTGTGTATAACCTGCCTTGTAGTTTCTGCCAGTTCATTTCATGGAATGTTCTGCCCTCCGTGAAGCTTCTCACGACCTCACCCCCGTCTGCTTTGAGGCTTGTTATGAGCCTGATAAAAACAGGGCATGTTGCAGATTGCTTGTGTATAGCTCTTCATGTGTACTCTAAAGTTATTTTAGAATTATACAGTACTTATTTGATAAATACATGTACGCTAAAGTTATATTTGGTGTTTGCATCTGTACCACATAATTAATACATTTGATATAAATTAATGTGTTCTCATATAGATTGACCACAAAGTCTTCTTTACGATCCAAAATGTACATCAATCTGAGTAAGAGTCTTGTGAAACATTATTCAAATGTCATTCAATTATAAATAATGAGTAAGGTTTTAGTATGTGATTGTATATTTATATACAGATAACACTTTCTAACAGTGTTTCATACAGATAATGCATGAGATACTGAATGCGTAGGCCTCAATGTTTTAATGTACAATTATTAAATAATAATGAGTTAACAAAATGAGTACAAATGCTCTAGACTGTGCAGTTATTTTACAATTGTAAAATATAATATACTATTATGTTTCTCCATTATCAGACTTTATAAATACTGTATTAAGTATTTTCTATATAAAATATAAGCTGTAGCAGATATTGGCTACAATCATAGCAGAGTCCCTAACAGGTGTACTATTTTAATTCTTCTGGAATAATGAGCATCACATTTGCACCATGGAAACTAAAGATAAACACAAGACATGCTGCTTATTAGACATTTCCTTAAGACAAGTACAATAGGTTGTAAATAATTACATTAATGTCCACAACGCAATTGTATTTTAGACACTTTCATCTACCACACATTAGATGACATGTAAGAGAACACATATATTACATATTTGTTACATATTGAATAGTGTTAACTTAAAGGCAGGGTAGGTAATGTTAATGAGAAGCACTTCATGATATACAGTAGGGCTGAACGATTAATTGCATTTGCGATTATATCGCGATGTGACAAAACAAGATTTTGTAATCGCAAAGGCTGCGATTTAACTTTAGTGCACGTTACACTTTACCCTGACCTGTACGATGGCCTCAGGCTCGACAGAACCTGACACTACAGACACTGCCAATTTTGCCTTTAAAAAAGATTCTGCGCAGTGTCAAGTATGGTGCAAAACCTGCCTGGCTAACGTTGCTAGCTCACGGGGCAACACCACCAACCTAATTCGGCCCTAAAAAAACACCACAAAGCCATGTACGATGCATAGGTAAAATGCTGAACACCAGTGTGTCAAATAAGCCAAATAACACCCGACAGGATCACTGATCGAAATGTTTCAAAGCCTAACTCCATATTCATGTACGAAAATACTCAAGCAGTAACAGCGTTCATCACGAAAGATATGATGCCTCTCGGTGATACACATACAGTATAATCACTATGGCTGTCAGTGCCATTGTTTCTGTTAGGCTACTGACTGGATCAGAAATGTTCAGACAGTGTTTCTTTTTCTTTTAAGATTTAACCTTTAGATGCGTGAGTTCTAAATATTTCCGACGGCCCCCACAGCGCAAGTTTCTTTTCTCCAAAACGGTAGCTAGCTTTAGTTAAGAAAGTGCAACGCACATGTTATTAGCCTACGTTTAGCTTTGATTCACCAAATGTTTTCCTTAATTTTTCTGAACTTTGTGTGTTATGTTGCTGACTGGAGATCACTAGTAGGCCTATCTATAACTGTATAAGTCATACTATACAGTTATTCGCCTGTCTCTGTTGAATATTACAGAACATAAAAATCAATCAAATCAAATAATCGCATAAATAATCGCAAATGCAATATTGGTAAAAAATAATATTATAATTATTTCCAAAATCGTTCAGCCCTAATATACAGTACCAGTCAAAAGTTTGGACACATTTTGCCATTCGGGAAAATTACCGAAATTCAGCCTTGGTGCAGAATTACAGTCACTATGAGCAGTCCCACAATGAGCTTTCCTTAGGACGTGCCATTTCTGTGTCTGTAGCTTTAAATGCTATGAGGAGGAAAGAGGTGGGGCTAACTGCCATGCTTCAGTCGTTTACAAGCCATGATGTCTCTTGAGGAAAAACCTCATTGGCGGGCCAAATCTCTGGGCGGGCAAAGCAGAGAAAGGGGAGGTAACCTTTCCCCTTATGACGATGTTATGGATCCCAAGGCTGATGGGCCACAGCAACAAATTATTTTGTTGGCTGTCTTTCAGTTCCTGGTCAATACAGAAATATATTAACAGCAGCAGCAGAAGACAGCAGCATATTTTCTCTCTTCCCAAATCTTCTCTTTTATTACATCACATTGTTTGTTTCACATTACTAGTTGGTAATTCACTAATTTATACAAAATGTTACACTTTTAGAGTCAGCTACTTTATGTAGGTCAGGAAAATGTTAATGTTCAGCCGGCTCTACGCTTAGAAGTACACCTCATAATATCTAAGTGCATTCTTTTAGTAAGCATCTCCAACGATTATATCAAAATTAAAACACAGTAAACCTGTCTCAAACACTCAGGACCCCAGCGTGTCAAACATAGCTGTAATATATATATATATATATATATGCTACTCCCTTCATCTCGCCGTAACGGTCGCTACTTATACAGAACATGCTGCGAGGTGCAGTGCTAACTTTGTGTTTTAAACTAGTCATTGACCATCATTCATAACAATACTTTTCGAGTACTACAAAGAAATACAAAGTTTATCTTTTAAAGGAGTAGGTAGTTGACCTCTTTACCAAATACTGACCTGGTCAATTAGGCCGCAAGGTGAACCACGAAAAGTATTTTAGAAAATGATTCCCGCTCCACAGTCTGGCATCTACACAGTCTTTAGCTCATAAAAAAGAACGAGTCGTGCTAAGCTACCAAAAAAAAGTTTGTCGCTAAAATTCCAGTCGATTGTCGATGCGTCTATGTTTTATGCAGAACTAGTTTCTTCAGAGCGTAATATCATTTTGGTGGCACGGTTCGACACGTGATCGTTCTACACCAATAAGGTAGCTGCTTTTTGTCAACATGGATGGATATGATTGGCAAATAGAGGATGGGACCTTGCACGTCACCTGGATGACCAGAAATTCGGCCCCTGGCAGTGTTTTGCATGTGATACACTGCGGCGATTGTCCAGGATTGGTTTCAAACAGGAAAAATTCTTCTATGAAAAAGCTAGTAGTATGAGCCAGGTTCGAGAATCGAACAAAAATTATTGGGGGAGATAGTTTTGTAAATGTTGACTGGAGTTAATAGAATAAAAACGACCGGAAGAGCCAGAAGTCTAACAAGACATGCAATACCACCTACATCCACCGGGGCCGTTGCTTCAAGCCGAGGGGCGAGGGGTGGGGGCTTGGCACGAGGTCTTGGAGCTAGGGAAAAATAGAGCCACTGTTTAAAGCTAAACCGGAAGAGTCGGAAGTGGAAAGATGGCGCGGTCCAGTTTCGTACTCTCGCTTGCCTCACTGCGCCACTGAGCACTTTTCATAGAAATTAATGTTGACGCCATCTTGGAAGACAAAAGTTGCTTACTCTAGTTATATTAACTCTATGGTTTACACCTATCGCAAATTATAGCCACTTGGGGACCGTAGGCAGGCTAGGGGAACTCATATTAATGTTAAAAAACATCATAAAGTGAAATGTTCATGCCATGGGACCTTTAAGGACCGAATGCAATGACTGGACAGGCTACTTGTCTGTCTGCCTCCTGTCAATAGTGAGGCAGCGTTATCATGAGTTTTGGAGGAGTGAAATTGCCTATGACCTACAGGTTTCCGAGCACAAAATCAAAACTATGCAACTACGTGTCGTGAGTGACTGACCACGAACGATTGGATGTGTCCCAGGGTGTGAAGAGGTCTGTCCTTAACCACTGATCAGTTAAAAATAATTAAAGATAATGATTATTTTATTACTTCCTCGTTCAAAGTTCCATGGCATTATACACTTTGGTAATATTGTGACCTCTGATCTACACTAGTATCACAGGCATTTCCTAGTCGCACCTTACAAAGAACTAACTTATGAAGGCATGAGCAAACCGCATAATGACAGTTTATCAATGATACAAGCAACATAATTCATAGATAGGCATATTTCTCTCCTAGACATAACCAAAGAAGGGTTATGTTCTCATGAGCTTAATATAGCAGGGTATCGATCAAACATTGTTTATTATATTCAGAGCATTCCAAACAGTGAAAAAGTAATAAAGTAATCCTTATCTTTAAATATTGTTAACTGATCAATGGTTAAGGACAGACCTCTTCAGGTGTAAACCATTTCTACACTGACCAGCCCACCTCTTAATCTGCTCAATCCAACAGGGACAGCTGACTGCATCAAACATTAGGTTATCTAACTATTAACTTACATCATCTAAAGAAGATCATTGGTTGGCCACCTTGAATCCCAGAGCAACGTTGTCTAGTGTTTATATATGTAGGTATAGTGTACAGTATACTGACAGTCAGCAAGGAGTGAGACCAGAGGAGAGTGCTTCTGTAGGCTACAGCACAGGCTCATAGAGTAATTACATATATACTTTTTGTGTAATGTCTGTATTTTTAATTTGTTGTAATCTTCAGTGTTAGACAGTATTAATCCGTATAGCTATGGATATCTCATTTAGTTGTGTTGTTTAGTGTAAATAAGACTATCAAGGGAGGGAGAGGACAGTAGATGTCTTTTTGATCATTTTTTACAGATTTGTTTTTCCCTTATAATGGAAAATGTGACATCTGTAAAAGAATTTACTCTGTCTGGGTTTGATGAGATATTAGACTACAAACTAACTTTCTTCTGTCTCACTTTACTGTGTTACTGTGTTATTATTATGGTAAATGTTGCTGTCATTGTTATTATTACCATGGATAGAAACCTCCATGAGCCAATGTACGCCTTGCTTTGTCATTTGTGCATCAATGGACTTTTTGGGACTGCAGGATTCTATCCCAAGTTCCTTCTGGATCTACTGTCTCATGCGCAGGTCATCTCTTATGCGGCATGTATGTTTCAAGCTTTTGTAATATACTCTTCTGTGTGCATTGACATTTGTCTGTTATCAATGATGGCATATGACCGGTATGTAGCCATCTGTAGACCCCTGGAGTATCACTCTGTTATGACCAGGCAGAGGGTTGCTCAGTTACTCACCTTCTCATGGCTTGCTCCTTTGGGTCTTTCATCTTCTGGTATAATATTTGCTTCCAGATTGAATTTGTGTGGCTCCCACATACAGAAATTATATTGTGCTACTTGGATGGTTGTTAAACTCTCATGTGCTGCAACCAGTTGGATGACTTCTACCATACCAACTAATATTAATGCATATATAATGATTGTCTTCTATACAATTATTGGCATTTTTATTGTTGGCACTTATGTGCGGCTAATCAGTTCGTGTTTTAAGTCCTTGGAGAACAGAGGAAAGTTCATGAGAACTTGTGTCCCACATTTCATTGCATTATTTAATGTGATAATTGCTACTCTTTTTGATGTTATGTACATGCGATACGGATCATCAGATTTACCACAAAGTCTTCAGAACTTCTTGTCTGTAGAAATGATTATTGTTCCTCCATTGGTTAACCCCCTCATTTATGGTCTGACACTGACTCAAATTCGTAACCAAATATTGCATCCATGTTTGCAGAAGAAAAGTTGAAGTGTGTTTAATTTATACCAAAGGACACAGAAGAGATTGAAAGAAAAAGGCAAAAGGAAATCTTACTCATCAAATTATCCTATAGAGTGAGAAAAATGTGCAAAGTTTGACTTTCTAATTGAGTCGATGCTACAATGAAACATGTTTCAAGATTTATTATGTCGAATTGTGCACCCCTGTTATTCAAAACATACTTTGGAATTCTTATTATATAACCGATGTTTCTGAGACTTTAGATGCTAAGCCTTAAATAATTGTTATTCCATTTTTTAAGAACTGAAATTAACAAACAATAGTAGAGTCAGTAGTTTTTTCAACAGGTTTGAAAACATTAAATCACATTATTCAATTACATTATGAGTAAAGTTTTATTACATAGTCTACTGTGTATCAAGTGAACAAGGGTTCAGGGGTTCCACCTGGGCATTGTAGTGGAGTACAAGTCCGATCAAGAAGCAGATATATAATGTGAACTTTACGAAAATCTATGATATTAGTGTAAGAGGGGTTAAAGAAAGCTTGCTCATAATCCAGTCTTCAACGTAGGTTAGAAAGATGATGCAGGCACACAAAATAAAGCTGTACAGACTTAATTTATTAGCCGAGCCACATTTGTTAACATTTGACACAGACACGATTCTACCCGCGCTCTCTTCTGCGCATGTCTCTAATCAACCTCAACTTAATACGTCACTTCCACATATGTGTAAAATAAAATACAATATTTAAAACTCTAATTGTACAAAATATTAAACAGAAAAGTAAATCTCACACTTTCCCCCCCCCTGAGAAAAAGAAATGTCCTCATTTCCAATAATAGAAAAAAAGTATACAAATATATATATGATCATACTTGCATATATATATTGCCTTTCTATGGCCACTAATGTGCGTGCCATATTATAAGAAGAACACAACATTGTGTAACAAACAATGCTTACCACTTAAGTATCAGTGTAACCTGTATGTAACAGCAACTATGTTATATAACAGGTCATATAAACTTCCTAGGCCTTTTGCTAATCCGCCCTGAACGAGTTACTACCCCCTCAGTTGACGAGGGCTCTCCCACTACAGAAGATCCACCTTCCAGCCCTTGAGATGGCTGTTGTATCGGCTGCTGAACAGGAGGTAAGCGTCCTGATGGCCTACGGATGTAGGGACGAGCTATCAGGGTTGGAGTGCTATTCTCTGCAGCCTCAGGTACTTGTGCCGTCAAAGGAAGAGACCCTGATAAAGATGTATATGTTGGTCTTGCTTCGGGTACCTCTTCCTCTCCATTCTGACCATTACCGATGGACTGGTTAGTTTGAATATTCCAGCTGGATCTATACGGCTTTAAACGATCATAGTGCACAACTTTGAGTCCTACTTTTTCATCCCTTAAGTTTAACACTGAGTAAATTATACCATCCATGTCCACAGAAATGATACGATATGGCCCTTTCCTTGCGCTCAACCAGAGTAGAGCCATAGTTCTGAGGGGTCTCCAAATTAACTCCCATAGGGGAATCAATCTATACGTGTACAGGCAAACGAGGTTCCCTACCATGAGCTAGGAAAAATGGAGAGTAACCACTGCTAGATTGAGGTGTAGCATTAAATGATAGTACAACTGCCGACAAATACTGGTCCCATTCACCATCCTTGTTGAAGAGAACTTTGGACAACTGATCTTTCAGCGTCCTATTGAATAGTTCTACCATTCCATTACCACGTGGATGATACGGGGTGGTCCTTTTCTTTTTTATTTGTAGTCTTTGACAAATGTCATGTATGATCTCTGACTCATACAGCTGTGCTACTGTGCTGGCCTTCTGATCTACCATGGAATATTCATTAACATATTTAGTGAAATGATCTTGTACTACCAACACATACCTATTTCCTCCAGAAGTAACAGGCATTTCGGTAATATCAGTGCACACAAGCTGAAAAGGCCTATCAGCACTAATAGACTGAAGAGGTGCCCGTCGTTCAGGAACCGGCTTCCTCCTAGATTCACAAGCTTCACATGACTCACAATATTCAATTGCACTTCTCATTCCTGGCCAAAAACACCAACTCCGAGCTCGTTTAAGTGTGCGCTCAGCACTATAGTGTCCGGCACAAGGATCACCATGTAAGCAATGCAAAGTGTCTTGGACAAGAGCCTCAGGAATCACTACTTGGTACATTTCAGGTTGACCTGGGGCCAGGTGAGCAGCACGACATAGCACGTCACCACGTAACACCAGGCGGGGAAACTGCCACCAGACTTGTCTTAATTTCCCTGTAACCTGTCTAAGATTAAGTCTCTTTTTGTTCTGAAGCCACTTAAAAACCTGTGAGAGATGAGGATCTTTTCTGGGACTGTGAAATGTCCTTTCCCTCACTAGTCTTACAGTAGACTCAATGTTTGTGTCATCATTACCACCCGGAGTCAAGCAACTTAGAGGCTGCAAACTAGTACGACTGTCCAAACGACTGACTCCAGAAACAACACCTGTCCGAGAGATGTCAGTTAACTCTTCAGTTTGTATAGCCACTGTCTTTGTAAGAGCGTCCAGTGGTTTAGATAAATCCACAGGAATTCTAGACATAGCGTCTGCATTAGTGTGTTTCCGTCCTTCCTTATGTACAATAACCCATTCATACGGGTCTAGGTCCATAGCCCACCGACCTCTACGTCCTGTGGGACCAATGTCAAACTTTAATTTTCTAAGAACAACAAGAGGTTTGTGATCCGTCACGATTGTAAAAGGGCAGTTGCTCAAGTAATGACGAAAATGCCGAAACGACCAAACTATTGCCCATAATTCTTTATTGTAAGTGGACCATTTTCTTTCTGTAGGAGACAGTACATGGCTAGCATATGCCACAACACGTTGGATTTGGGACTAAACAGCACCAATTGCCAGATTAGATCTGTGCTCAAGGTAAATGGCTGATCAAAGTTTGGAAACACCATGACAGTAGGCGAAGTCAGAGCATCTTTCAGCTGCTGAAATGCCACTGAGCAGTCATCTGTCCATTCAAAGAGGACATCCTTATGAGTCAGTCTGTGTAAGGGTTGAGCTTTAACAGCATAGTTTGGAACAAATCGCAGATAAAAACGACACAATCCCAGAAAAGTTCGTACCTCAGTGGGAGACCTAGGTGTTGGCCAATCTCTAACGCGCTGACTATGAGCTGGGTCAAGAGCCAAACCCTCCTTTGACACAATGTGAGCCATGTACTTCACAGATGCCTTACATTTTTTAGGGTTGAGCTTGAGACCTGCTTCTCTAAACCTGGTCAAAATCTCTGTGAGATTTGCCATATTTGAGATTTGATTTGCCATATTTGAGATTAGATTTTTCCTCAGGGTTGCCTCTATCCCACTGCCGTCATCAAGCCTTCGTGGGTCCCTCTTGATCGGTAGTGCATTCACTGCATGAAATAGAGGAATATTCCTCCCTAAGAGGCTGTATCCATCCTTTACCCTTCGGGCAGGATTTGCAAGTGGAGATGTTAGGCATTCACTGTTCTCTGTTTGACAGAGGCAACACTTGGTCCAGTTGGTCTGCCATGATGCAGTCTCACATTTGGTGTTTGAAGCCATTCTGATGACCAGGGCCGAGGGTTTATCCTTTTACCAACCTGTATCATAAGCACTTTCCTGTATGGGATACAACTAGGTTCATGCATGTCTGCCCTACACCTAGCCCAATCGTTCATCCAATGTCATTTAAGTCCCGTGCAGGGCTGTCGTTTTAGGGGTGAAAGGTGATGACAATTCTAGGGGCCCACAGCCCAGGGGGGCCCACAAAAACCCCAGTGGCCTATTATGTAGGCTTCCCTTTCTATTACTAAATTATTATGCATAGGCCTAACTAATACTCATACTAATGCATCAGAGTTAAAACAAAGCCACAAAATCAAGCAAAAATAAATAAATAAATAAATATTTTCCAAGCAATAACACCCTTCTTTAAAAAAATGGTTTGGTCATTGGTTTGCTCGTCTTTTGAAAATTTGCGCGTAACGTTATTGCTCACGAACTGCAGCAGCAGCCAGCTGGTTATCAATAGAGAACTGACAATGCCAAAACAGAAACATAAATCGGGATGCCAAAAAAGAGAGGAGAGGAAGAAAAGAGGAGGCGCACATCAGGAGCCCAGAATATCAGCAATTTTTTTTCGAAGAAAGGTGAGTGTTAAGCTAGCTGCACAGGCGCCCTGTGGTTCACGAGAAATAGCATAGCTCGCCTCGTCCAACGTCACAATGTAGGAGTGACTAATGTTAGGAGCTAGCGCTTAGCCAGCTACTAACAATACTGCGTGCGTTAACCGAATGAAACAACGTTAACTAACGTTTAACGTTACGTGTGGTCAGCAGTGTAAATATAATCGCCTGACATTACAAATTTATCCACTAAATATCATCCACAGAAAAGATCAGTAAGGTCATAATTAGCCAAACATTATAATACGCTGTCAAAAAATTCCAGAAGCAGTAGGACACCATTTTCCATTTTTACATGAGTGTTTACTAAAACTAAACTGCTATGGTAGCCTGTTGACATGAGTCTTGTTAATGTTAAGCAGGGGCTAATCTTACAGTTTGCCGTCCTCATACAATAATAAAGTGAAGCTGTTTCTCTAGAGCTATGGCATTAATAAGCCAATTCTTAAGTCTACAGTCTTACATACCTAGTCTTAAGCCAAGACTAGGTATGTAAGTTGGGTGTGTTACACCAGGTGCTTGAGTTTTACATAATAATACAGTGACTCTTTGTTGAGTGGTTAATTGAAAAAAATAAACAAATTGGGTGCATTGCGTCAGGCACTGTCAAGAAATAGAGAAACAGAAAAATAAAGAAAAAATGATAATACATATAGTCTAAGAAAAAAAGTGGTGTTAAATTGATCTTTGGCGATGAAAAGTCGGGGGGCGGGGACCCACACCAATATTCTTTCAGGGGGTCCAGAATTCCTAGCAACGGCCCTGGTCCCGTGCGATCTGTACACCATCCAGATAAGTTTGAAACCCCATTATCCTTGGCTCGGCTCTCCCGCGCTGGCACCTCCTGTCAATACAGGTGCGGTTGCTTAACAGGTCTGTCGGGTAGGTTAAGCAACATTTGGGACACTTAGTATGAGATGCACTCATCCTTAGCTGACATTGAACCCCATGCTGAGTTTCACAGCAGTAATTGTCACCAGTGTGCCATGATAGTGTCGACAATCACTCCTTTAGAAAAATGGCTTCATGGATCAATCAGGTCTGGTTTGTTGACTTCATGCACTTTGTATTTGGAGCATGGCATACTCCCTCACACACAGAGCCATGCCATGCACTAGCAACTTCTTGGAGCCATAGATGAGAGTTAGGTAAGTATTGAGGACCAGTGCCAGGAGTCCATCCGGAGGATGTGGCTGACTGATGAAACAAAGGAACTACCTCTATTACTACACCCTATGCACTAATTATAAATATTGTTCTATACATTTAGAAATTAACATCATGCACATAGTAAAAAATATTTTTTTTAAATGCTGAAAAACACTGATCTAAATATCCAAAAAGTGTGAAAAATTGGAATCAGCATGCAATAAAACATAGAAATTGACACCATATCATTCAAATCCATCAAGTACATGCATTTCTATGAGCAAAACCATTTCCTGCCATCTTGGATTTTTGAATGGCACGTCAGGCAGATTTTCGAAGTAGACCCTTGGGAACCACCATGCCAAAGTTGGTGCTTGTATCACATTTTGCTAGCCTGGCTGCCAGCCCAACTTATCCCCGCCCACAAAAAAATTTGGTCGGGAAGTTGGGTCTGGGGGGGGGCTCGGTTGGGGAACAACTATGTCCGAACAGGAGCTGTTCGGACCAATGAAATTGTCAAGGCGGGCTTTATACGATGATGGACAGATGATCAACAGTAACGTAATCAAAAACGTCACCAAAGAGCGCTTTGGTTGAATTCGTTTTCAACAAACAACATACTACGTTGCTCTGATTGGTTGTAGGTCTATCCAATTGAGCGAAGAGGCATTTGTTTTCCGGGTTCGGTTGAAACACGCCCCATAGTCACAGCCCAACGGAGAGTTCTCAGACTCATATTCTGACTAGAATTATGAGTATGACAACGTCAGGCTAACATTTTGCACAATTTCAGTGAAAAATTGCTGTTATCTGCCCTACTATATTTAAAACAATTTAAAGGGGTCATAGAATGCAAAACCGAGTTTACCTTAGTTGAATAACGACAGTTCGGTGGTTAAAATGGACATAGCCTACAGAGAACCTCAAGTCCCATTGACACCTCTTTCCTATGCAAATCTCACAATTTGAAACTGCCGCTGTAAAACAGGCAATTCCTAAAAAAGCACAGAATTGTCAACTCATGAGCATACCATGAAAGGGAGAAAACCTCTCATTTCATTCTAGGGCTATTTCAGAGGGTTGCATTATGGCGCAAATAACAGCACCCGTGCCATTTTCAGCCCAACCAATGTTACATATCCCTATTACGGGGGGACTTGACCCCCCTAATTAAGACTATTATTTTTTAATTGGCCAATGACCGGCCCATAAAGCAGGGACAGACCGTTTTTACTGGGGCAGTTTAACCGAAAACACAAACTGACGCGTGACCGCAGAATTACATATCCATGCGCTCTTCGGTGCTTGCCATAATAGCCACTGCAGCGCACACACAAAAGTCCAGGTGTCGGCACGTAAGTCAGAATCAAGGTAGGCTAAGAAGACATTACGAAACTAAAGAAAGTTTCTATACAATAGGCCAACTGATCATCTTATTTTGACTTAAACAAAATAATAACATGAGTCCAACGTATCATAATACATGAAAAAAAAGAAAATGGGCAATAATTATTGATGTCCCTACCAAAGCTGATATAAAACGTACGTCCCTGAACTGTACGTATTATGAGTTGGAGCCTGTGCTCCCGTAGATCTCTCTGTCTAGCAACGTGTCTGCATTAACTCCATCCAACAGGGACAGCAGAGTACAAACACATCTTCTTCAGGCTATGTCATGCTAAACAGCTCATTGAACTTAATAATCTAAATGGAAATCACTGGGCACCTTGATTCCCAGAACACCTTGATTCCCAGAACAACCTGCTCATGTGTTTATACGATTAGAGAGACACTGACCTTCACAAGGGGGAGAACATTTGATGGAACTACACAGCAGACTTAATATGCACTATACTGTATGGACACTATTGTGTGTTTCTAGAAAAGCGACCTTTTTATTATATATACCTTTTATATATAATGTTCAGTTTAATTTAGCTTGAGATATCTTATTTAGTCATATTATTTAATGTAAATAAGAATATAGGTTCGTAACAGTGACAGATACAACAAGGTATATTTTATTTTACAGATAGTTTGGTGTTCCCTTGGAATGGAAAATGTGACATCTCTAATAGAGTTTACTCTGTCTGGGTTCAGTGAGATATTGGATTACAAACTAACGTTCTTCTGTCTCACTTTACTGTTTTACTGCATGATTTGTATAGTAAATGTTGCTC
Source organism: Thaleichthys pacificus (assembly GCA_023658055.1). NCBI lineage: Eukaryota > Metazoa > Chordata > Actinopteri > Osmeriformes > Osmeridae > Thaleichthys > Thaleichthys pacificus. The sequence goes on from CM042867.1 coordinate 3,727,176, forward strand.
TCATTGTGACCATTATCATGAATAGAAACCTCCATGAGCCAATGTATATTTTCCTGTGTAGTTTGTGCGTAAATGGACTTTTTGGAACTGCAGGATTTTACCCCAAATTCCTTTCGGATCTATTGTCTCATCACCAGGTCATCTCTTATACAGGATGCATGATTCAAGTTTTGGTAATATACTCCACTGTGTGCATTGATATTTGTCTGTTATCAGTGATGGCATATGACAGGTATGTAGCAATCTGTAGACCCCTGGAGTATCACTCTGTTATGACCAGGCAGAGGGTTGCTCAGTTACTTACCTTCTCCTGGCTTGTTCCTTTAGGACTTATATCTACTATTATTATTTTTATTTCCTGGTTGAAGTTGTGTGGCTCACACATACAGAAACTATATTGTGCTCCTTGGTTGGTTGCTAAGCTGTCCTGTGCTCCGACCAGTTGGATGACTTCAACCACACCAATCAATGTAGTTGCTAATGTGACAATAATGTTTTATGTTATTCTCAGTATTTTCATTGTTTTCACTTATGTACAGTTGATCAGATCATGTTTGGTGTCCTTGGAGAACAGAGGAAAGTTCATGAGAACTTGTGTTCCACATTTAATGGCATTATTCAACGTCGTCATTGCTGCTCTATTTGATGTCATGTTTATGCGATATGGCTCCTCAGATTTATCACAAAGTCTTCAGAATTTCTTGTCAACAGAAATGATTATAGTTCCTCCAATAGTCAACCCTGTCATGTATGGTATTACACTGACTCAAATTCGTAACCAAATACTTCCATCATGTTTGAAAAGGAAAAGACAGATTTGTTAATGGCATCAAAATATAAGGTTCGGTAAATATGAAGAAACTTGATTCAACACTCGGAAGTATGTCATAGAACAAACGCTGCAAAGTTGTAGCATTGATTTGGGGTTGACTGTTGTATGAAATTCATAATTTTGACGTTCAAATGTGCTTTGCCTCACATAAAAAAACAGGACGCTTAACACAGTTAAGCACTGCATACCACATAAAGTAAAGTCAGCACTTATAAGATCTCTTTAAGAAAACGATGAGATTTTAAGACCACAATGTTTAATGTTATTCTATCATGATTCATTACACAGCCTTGCTCGAGTTGAAATGTGCTTACATCATGGAGGTCTGTTCCCATAATTAGGCCTATGTTGAAAACAATTGACAGAGGAAGATATGATGGATGGAAAAGAGAATTGTGTCATTTGTGTCATTGCATTTTAATGTAACCCTGCAAGTCTGAAACATGAAAATTCCCATATTCATAGCCTTACCTTATATTTGTCATTAAAATAGTACCTGTACTCAGGCGATTTAACCGTGGGTGCAGGGGGTGCATTTCAGTGGCGATTTCTTTAAGACTGCAAGGGAAGCTCAGCTTCCCCTAAAATGTAAAAAGAAATCTATGGTCAAATATTTAATATTGTGTTAACATTTTAAATGCGTTAGAACACGTTCATATGGAAGACGAGTTTGTTCAGAATCAGCCGGCGTGATGATTGGAGGGTCTGTCGAAAGATCTCCTTTTGATTGACAGCGAATCCCTTGCCATCGCTCGCCTTCCCACAGTTCACCACGCGCGGGGGCGTATCAAACAGATTAATGTAGTTCTCTAAAGTCACTGTTGTAGTTGTCATGGCCAAGTGTGCAGACTTGGGTTTACGTACTCGCAACATCGATCAAAATACAACTTGTATACAAAATACAAAAATGTTTAATAAACATACACGTTGACATGTGTAAAAAAACGTTTTATTATATTACTCAAAGTCTCTGCTAATCTGTCGATACGATAGGGAGTTCCAGCCGGGCTAGCTAGCTACCATAGAACTAAATTACGTAATGTGACTAGACTGAATTTGAAAGTACAAGCACCAACAACTTCGGCAACCTTGCGCCATGCATCGTTTAAAAAAAATTAAAATCTCTGTACGAATACAGCTATGTATCGTACAGGGTAAGCAGCCACACAAACGATTAGTTTCTCCTCCACCTTGAAACCTAGAAAGCTAGAAATGTTTACCATGGTTGCTACGTTACGAGAAACAAGAAAACACTCATCGCTAGCGAAAATCGCTCCTCATTTGCATAAAGTTGAGAAAATCTCAACTCGGTCGCATCGCTACCCACAATGCACCACGCATGCGATTCGCCTGGCTCCATAGAAAATGAATGGAAAACATGTTGTCGCTCGCATTGCGTCGCTGCAGTGTGAACGCACTGGTGCAACCTATTTCTTGGTATTTGCTTGACGGAATTGCTAGCCAATTTTCATCATACATTTCATACAATTTTACACCACATTCCTTGTTTCAGTTTAACCCACATTTCCTTCGAGTTTAATAGTTAGATCGTTCGTTCATTCATACATTAGGCTAGGCTAGTGCCGTAGGGATGAACTAGCCAGTGAACTAGCAAAATAAATGGAAAATGTATATGATGTAGGCCGAAAATGAGCTTCCCCTATTTGAAAGGCCAGCAGCCGCCACTGGTGCATTTACATCCCCTACTGTTGGGATGAAAACATTAACATTCTCAAATTAATGTAAAAAAAACAATGAAATGTTTTTGAGTATGTTTTTGTAAGCAAAAACTAATTATTTACTACCCTTTGCACCCCCAGTTTTAAAACCTAGAATCGCCTCTGCCTGTACTTACTCTTCTAAGTGTTCTGAATTTGCATGATTTAATCCAGCAACATTTTTATTTACATGATGGTTTGTCTTTTTCCAACTCTTGTGCTTTTTGATAAACTGACTTTTTATTTCTCCCTGTTTGTCATGATGTTCCTAACACTTCAGATGCAAAGTATCCCACAAATAAAAGTAAGGGATGATGCCCGACAAGGTGTTCATTATCAGGAAAGGACAATGGGGAGGCCAGAATGGTTGCCTCTCCGAGTTCATTATTTCCTGATAATGGACACCTCGAAGGGCAGTATCCCCCTTATACCATGATCACTTGCCAAAGAAAGAAAAAAGTACCAACATTCAATTATATTTTCATGTGTTGTGCAATAGAAATCGAAAGTTTTTCACAAGCCATAAAGTCAGCGTAGATTTTGCTAGTCCGCTCAGCTAATGGAACTTTTTGGCTCAGCTATGAGCCAGAAAGCTAACGTTATGCTAGCAAGATTCAAAAGCAAAACCATTACGTACTATAAATTGACAGTCTGTTTATCAATACTAGCTAGCAATCCTCTATATTTAGTATACATGTGTGACCTTTGCTAGATTGTGTCTGAATATGTACTTGCGGTGGGAAATGAGGGAAGCAACACTGTGGTTGAACACAACGGCCTCAGAGAGGCAGGTTTATTGGAAGAGCTCAGGCGGTCAGGCGTTGGGCTGCAGGGGAACAAGGGTTTACCAACGGTCCTTGGCAGTCGAGTCTCATCGGTAGAATACCATGAAAACAATAAATTAGTTCAAAATGAATGTGTCCTTATTGCATTATGAACAAGGATAAACTACTGGGGTGTTGATCAGTAGGCAGCTCTGTACAGGACACAGTCCAGGTATTCTAGAATCTAGATAAATCACCAGGCTCTTCTATTCCAGGGATTAAACAATTACTTCTATTTCTTTCTGTTACTTTTCAGTATTCAAAAAGGGACATCTAAACAAGTAGTCCATATGTCCAGCAGTTACATGCTTAAAACATGTGTAACATACATGACCATTTAGCATCAGTGTCATACAGTATTCTACTCTTTCATCACATATTGTCTTTAGTCCACATTGATGATCTACAATATGTAAGGGATAATGCCCGACGAGGTGTACATTATCACCTGATAATGGACGATGCGTTTGGGATGATCCATTATCAGGTGACAATGTACACCTTGAAGGGCATTATCCCGCTTATACCATGGTCACTTGCCCATTTTTTTTTTCTTGCAAACATTAATTCATGTTTTCGTACGTTTTGCAATAGAAATATAACGTTTTTCAACGTTAGCCAACTCTGATATTTCTAGTCCGCTCAATTCATAGAACCAACACCGGCTTTCCCTTGGCTGAGCTATTAGCTCGAAAGCTAACGTTATGCTAGCAAGATTCAAAGGCAATAACATTGTGTACGGTTGACAAACAGTAAATATAATTTTACAGTATGTTTGACAAGAAGACTAGCTAGCTAACCAGCCATGTCATTGTCCCGAAATCAATATCAAAATGTTCGCAAACAAAGTATTGGCCGCAGCCTTTGTAGCGAGTTGAATAGCAAATGGTTGTGAGATGACCGCATCAAAGTTGACATATTCTCCAAACAGTAATTATAATTTGACAGTATGTTTACCAAACAAGACTAGTCAGCTATCGAGCCATGTCAATGTCCCCAAATCGAGATTTTTGCGCAGAAAAAAATGTGCATGACGTGTTTGCCGCAGCCTGTCTTAAGTACTGTAGATTGACTAGTAGCGAGGTGAATAGCAAATGGGATGTGAGATGAGCGCGGTGTTGCCAACTCCTCAGTAAGGAAAGTAGCTATTGGCTGTCCTAAAAGTCATTAATGACGTCATCGCCTAATTTGCATAATGGTAACAGCTAGCTAGCTAGGGTTTCACAATATGTAACAGAGAGGCACACACACAGTTGAGGAGGTGAGTAAGTGGCTGAGGCTGTGTGAGGTAAAATGCGGTGAATTATTTCAGTGTGACAGTGAAGACATTTTTACATTTATATATATTAATGTACAGTATTTATTTTGCTCTGTAAGCCAGGGGGGGACCAATGGTGGCTTAGCGCATGCGTGATTCATTTGCAGTCTGGATGCAGAGCATGTGGGTCTGCTCTGACTGCAGCTGAGACTGCTGTGCGAGGCTATTGTGAGACTACCGCGTTTGAGTGTGTTGGGATGGTGGAGGAGCTCACGGCAGCACCCGCTGATCGTTGATGACAGTACTGCAAAAAGATCCGTGCTTTCACGTCAGTCTCCAAAACACCGGAAAAAGTCGCTAGATTTGTCGCTAGTTGCTTTTGATAATAAAAGTCACCAGGAGGGTTTAGAAAGTCACCAGATATAGCGAGAAAGTCGCTAAGTTGGCAACACTGGATCGGTTACGTGACACTGACAGTAAATTTAAAAAAGTAGTCTAACAATTTCCAAGTAGGTTAAAAGAAATATTGAAGTCACTCATTGTTATAGCTAATTACATGCTAGGCTTTGACTCCGTCCCTGTTGTTATGGTTACTTATTTCAGACACTTTGTACAGGCTCATACTATGTAGCCAGCGCAATAATTTAGAACGGTGAACAGACAGTTTTGCTGGGACTACTTAGTAGGTGTCCATATATCACCTGTTAATGGACACCCCTGCAGCCAATCAGAATCGAGTATTCACCCAGACCATGGTATAATATTAACTATTCCACAGAGTTCTTTACCTCAGGCTACAAGCTCACTGAGTCTAGGAAATGACGAAAGGTCAGATCACTGATGGGACACCTTGAATCCCAGAACAACATGTTCATGTGTATGTGATTATAAACTAGAGAGGGTGGGGTGTGCTCTTGTATTTTTGTAGGCCCTTTGACTGGTTAGCTCCTGCGATTCCCACACAGCAGAAGTGTAGTAGTTAGCTAGTTCTACAATTTACCGGGTCTAGATCTGAATCTAGGAGAAAAACAAAGCACAGCTGCCAGCTGTAGGTATATGCAGGTAGCAACGCTAGTCCTAAATAAGTATTTAGCTGGGCGGCTCTATGACGCCGGGTAAGTAGACTGCTCACCAAAAGAACAAAGGGGAACCAAGTAGCCTCAACTTTCCTTGACTTTGAGCTACGGTACTAATGCTGAGGGCTCGCTGATATCGCTGTCTGTCTTACTACAACGTTGTATCTATGCGTCGTTGCTAACGTGTGATGACGTTGTGACAAAGGGAACTCAGGCTAGCACTGAGTTCCCTTTGGCCACACAAGGCACTTTTTTCCACAAAAACATAATTCAAGCTTAAACCGTCAAACGGAACGTTCGCACGAATACAAGCAACTCAATCGGGACCAAGACAAACATTCGTACACCGACGTTGTCTATGTAGTGCAAATATTCAATTTTTTTTTAGGGGTGGGAAAATAATAAATATATATGAGAGAGAACAACATATATCATTTAAAAATAAAAGGCTGATGGAATTCTATATGTAATTCTTGTGATGAGGTGCATCATTTTTTAGTCTATATACCAAACATTCTGAATCTGTCTCCTCACCCCCTCTCTCCCTCACCCAATCCTATAATTTCAAGGGAGTATCATCTCCTCAATTGGTTATCAGGCCCCTCGCATCCCTGCAGTTGGAGAGCGGGGTCAGCGGAGAGGGGGGATGGATCAAAGCTTTTTTTATTTCAGCTTTCAGCATTCCAACACATTTTCTGCAGGAAATGCACTTTCTAGTTAACCATTTTCTCCTGCAATTCTTGTATAAAACCTGAGAGTATGTCTCTTTTGCACCTTCATCAATAAACACATTGTGGCAAATGAGAAGAAAATGAATAAAAGGTGTTTTTGAGCTATTTATAACCTTACTACAATACATGTGTGTGCAATATGTGTGAATTTAAAAGAAGCCAGATGTTCTCTTTTGTTGTTCAGATGTTCTCTCGTTCTCTCAGAAGTCTTTTCTGATCTAACTGTTGTAACATTTACACTTTTACAAAGGAAGTGTATTGAGCAAGGCCTCCTAGATAATGAAGAATACAAATAAAACACAGCTTTAAAATAGATAATTGAAGGATCATTATCTGATGTGTACTGTATGGGTATTGTAACTATCTGGATAAATATAGTATTTGACCATTGGAAGGAGATACTAATTCAGATTCACAGTAAAACCCCATAGTAATCCAATCATCTTCTATTGATGAGCACTATATTCCATCTGGGATATATTTAACCTCGCCCACTGAACTACATAAAAAGGCACTCATGTGTCAAGGGTGAGTGCACTAGCACTAACACTAGCAGTAGTCATCTTAACGTGAATCATCTAAAGTGGTAAGCTCATCCATTCATTCTTCATTTACCAAACACAATATTTTGTGGTCCTCACTTTCTTTTTTACAGCATCATCTACTGACCAGTTTTTTTCTCCAAGGTTTTCCTCTACTAAATATCAATGACATGGAGAATGGAACTTCTCCATTTTATTTCAACTTCATCATGTTTGAGGACCAAGGACTCTACAGATATCTTTACTTTTGTATGTGCTTACTTTTGTACATTGCTATAATCACATCAAATATTATTATAATAATTGTAGTTTCTCTTGAGGAAACATTGCATAAACCCATGTATTTTTTAATTTCATGTCTCTCAATCAATTCTCTTTATGGTTCTGTTGCTTTCTTCCCAAGATTCATGATGGATCTTCTTTCTGATATTCATCTAATCTCCCGTCCTGCTTGTTTCACTCAAATATTTGTCATTTACACGTATGCATCATATGAATTTAGCATTCTGGGGATCATGGCTTATGACAGATATGTTGCAATATGTCAACCGTTACATTACCATAACAATGTAACTTTAAAGATCCGTCAGTTAATAGCCTTTGCCTGGATCTATCCTTTGTTCACTCTGGGATTAGTTGTGTACCTTTCTGTCAAGCTACCATTGTGTGACAACAGAATAGCAAGAGTGTTTTGCTCTAATTGGGCTGTGGTTCGATTGTCATGTGTGGACACAAGACTGAACAATGCTATAGGAATGTTAGTGACTATTATTTCAATATTTCTACCATTGGTCTTTGTTTTGTATACTTACTTAAGAATTCTATTAGTTTGTCGGAAAAGTTCCACAGAGTATAGAGGAAAAGCATTACAAACCTGTTTACCTCATATTGTTACATTTGTTAACTATTCAATCACCACATTCTGTGAAATTACTCTGAGTCGTTATGAACCTAATGAACTGAATCCTTTTATACTAGTAATTTTGTCATTGGAGTTTGTAGTTATTCCTCCCATTTTGAATCCTCTTATTTATGGTTTGAAGTTGCCAGAAATTAGAAAACAAATTTTTAAATTGTTGTCATTTCAGAAAATGGTCTCTTAAATATAATATATATTAATATATATATATAATAGAATATTTTATACTCTATAACTGCATTTTCATTACTTTCAATTATTTAGTTACATGAAGTTCAATTATCTTTTCAAAATATGTTCCTTTAAATGAAAGATGTTCGTTGCATGTCTTAACTGTCTGTTAAGACACAGACAAAGCCTTGTTTGGATGGCTTTCATTTCCAGATCTGATTATATAACTCAGGAAAGGATACTTTAAGGATATTATTTATATATATATATATATCATTAAGTAAGATGGTGAAAGGAACAAGAGATGTAATTTTACAGCACAGGTTTAACGTGATAAATTATCTTTGCTATTACGTAAGATTAGGTTTAATCTTGGGTATCATTCTAGTATTAAGACCAAACCTAACATTTGTATAGCAAATAAAAGGGGCTGTTTTCCAGTACATTACAGATAGCGTGGTCTTAAGTATCTTAATAGTAACGGGTTTACACAGTATGGATTGTGTGCTGGTTACTGTTACCGTCGTCATGACCATCTTCTTCAACAAAAATACTCCATGACCATGTGCATCTTTCTTTGTAAATTGTGTATTACTGGACTTTGGGACTGTTGGTTCTACTGTCTCATTCGCCTGCTATCTCTTCTGCACTTTCTGTGTCAGCCTGTCTTAATAAACTCTTCTGTGTGCACTGACATTTATTTGTTAGCAGTGACGGCATATGACAGGCATGTGGCAATATGTAAACCACTCGTAAACCACTCTGTTATGACTAAGCAGTGGATGGCACAGTAGGTCTGTTTTTCCTGGATTACTATTTTTTATGTTATATATCAGAATATATTTATTATGAGCGAAATGTACAATCTGCACAAAAATTTGCCTAGGTTATACAGCTGAAAATAGCAGAGTAAAGTCAAAGTAAAGACAATGTGGAATAAATAACAATTAAGTAACAACAATAAAATAGGAACGCATATGATAAGTTAACAAATCATGATTCACTGCTAGACATTGCACAGTCCTGGCATGACGACAGGTCCAAAGTAAGGGGTAACATTGTCACGGTCTTAAGGGGAAAAATAATTCAGGAGTGAGTCGCATGTCAAGGGTTTGCCACTATCCTACTAGCCCACTTCCTGGTTCTAGCATCTCTATGTCTCGGCCCAGCCCCACAAAACAGGTACACTACCTACAGCATAACATGCTAACTCGGCATAGTGATATTGTCCTACAGCATAACATGCTAACTCAGTATTGTCATGCTGTAGTACATTTATGCATTTATCAGACACTTTTATCCAAAGCGACTTCTAAGAGAGAGTTTTACAAAAGTGCATAGATCACTGACCATAACAACGAGATAGCCCCAAACATTGCGGGTAGCCAAACATGAAGCATACATTGTGAAACCAAATAAGTCCCAAAGGGAAGAACAATAAGAGCATGTAGTTAGACAAGTTACAATTAAACAGCAAGAAACTCAAAAAGTGCAAGCGTGTACCTGTGAAAAAAATAAAAATAACAAGCAACAATAATATATTTCACAGAGAATACAATAATTTGAAGACAGTTTCAACAAACCAACAAGAGCAACAAGTCTCTCAATAAGAGTCATTGTGATGTGATCCTGGAGGAAACTAACATACAGCATAACATGTTGCAGGACTGTTTGTGTAAATGTTTGGCGTTGTAACATCATGTTTTTAAAACGTTTTTTTGTTATTCTACTTGTTTACCAGACAGTCCTGGGACTTCAGATGCAAGGCATCACACAAATGTCCCTGTTCTCCTTTTGTTGTTTATGCAAGGACATAACTTGAAATCTGAGAAGTAGACTTTCCGCCGTCTTGTACAAACAATATTGTATGAGACAAAACAATATTTGTTTCATAAGGTTGTATTACTTATTGCATTTTCATATCATATCACTATGTTGTCACATTTGGTATGAAACGTTTATGTATATTTTCCCTTGTAAATAAGGGAAAGCTACAATAAAGTATCTCAAAATTTGTGTCCATATTACAATTTATGCGTTGCCCAATCCAACTGTATTACATCCTCTCCATTCATTAGGTACAGATTTACATTTAGTCATTTAGCAGACGCTCTTATCCAGAGCGACTTACAGTAAGTACAGGGACATTCCCCCCAAGGCAAGTAGGGTGAAGTGCCTTGACCAAGGACACAACGTAATTTGGCACGGCCGGGAATCAAACTGGCAACCTTCAGATTACGAGCTCCCTCACCGCTCAGCCATCTGACTACAGATGAATATGTTGTTAAATAAAGAAATTTTGCCCAATTTACTTGCTATAATACCGTTTTAGGATACACAAGCATCACCTTCTAAGTTCTTATAGAATGTACAGTACTGTGCAAAAGTCTTCCACACAAGATTTTTTACATTAAACTTTTTTTTAATATATATTTTGCCTTCTGTATTTGTGTGGCAGTATAAAAGTGCTTTATTGAGAAACTTTTGTTTAGTTTTTTCATTCAATTATTTTCTTAGAGCATTTTCGCGTAACTTTTTTTTTCTTCATTTGTGCCTTAGACTACTGCACAGTACTGCATATTGTATGTTTTTCTGTATCCAGTCTAGATCAATGTTCTTGCAATATTATCATCTATACTACTGGGTTGTTTCTCAGGCTACGCTGAAGATGACGGAAGCTCAAATCACTGACTGGACACCTTGAATCCCAGAACAACATGATCATGTGTTACTTTGACTAAAAAGAGAACAAATTGGGAGTCAGGAAGGATGGAGAGCAGTGGCTGGATATGCACATCACAGGCTTAAAGGGGTCATTGACTGATTTTATAGTGTATTTAACACTGTTCCTTAAGGTCTCTGAATAGGGTATGTAAGATTAGTTGGGCTGAAAATGACCCGGGTGCTGTTCTATGCCCCCGGTTGCACCCTGTGAAATAATCCTGGAATAAAACGAGAGGTTTTCTCCCTTTTATGGTATACTCATTAATATATAGATGAGCTGATTTACATGACAACACCGGTTATTTATTTGAATGAAACACAGTCAGGAAAATGAAATAACGTTAGCGACATTGCCAATAAACTTAATCATCACACATTCTACCTATGCTAGATATCGGGGACTTTAGCTTTGCTAATAACTGTTCGCAACAAAATCATACCAGAGCCCGTCTACGGAGAGCCTGTCCACTCCCTATTAAGCCCCATTGTACCAAATTTGGTTGCAGTTCCACCAGAGTTCCACTGTGGGTGATTGCAGGCAGGTGAAAAATGAATGGGAGTCTATGGAGCTAGACGGCTAAATTTGTCTCTTTCGTCTGATTGTCGCTGAGAAATTTTATTGCAGTTTTTGCAAGTTCAACATGGATTATAGGTCGAAAGTTGAATGAACGAGTACTTATGTCGATTTCTTTCAGGGTGAGTCGTTGTTGCCCATAACACACTAGCATTCTGCTAATGAATGCTGATTGGTTAGTGAAGGACTGATTACGACCAGAGATCCCGCTTGATGGCATTCGAAGTGTGTGTATGTGAACATTTCGGCGTGGTCTTTAAAACATTAGCAAACCAAAACTCTTTCTAGCACGTGTATTGACAAGGAGAGCCTAACCTGTCAGCTGTGTTGTCGATGCCTCGAGAGAAAAAAGGAAGTGACCAGAGCTTGCCGTAAAGCAGTATCTCTGGCCGTACGATGTGTATGACGTCATTGACATTTTAATAGGCTTTTTAGAAAAAAAAGCGACTTAAAAAAAAACACCCATCAGTGTGTATTTTCTTTGCCTCCCCTTTCGAATACAACCTTCAAATTACTAGACAAAAAATTATATCCTGAGAAAAGTGGATTTTGAGGGGTATAGCTCCATAGACCTCCATTCATTATGCACTCGCCGGTGAGCGCCCTCATATGGAACCAGAGTGGAACTGCAACCAGTTCAGAAGCCGGAGGTTTCCCGAGAAACGTTCTCCCCTTATTTGCCATTCTCTGATCATACTTACAGCTTGTGCTTGTCATGAGCATACGGTTGGAACAGCACATCTTTTCAGCAACAGCTTCTTAGCAAATCTCTGGCTTTGGTGAAATGGTTCGAGCAAATGAATAATTGAGTGTCGAACTTCACAGGGATCTTCTCATAGACAAACATCAGCCATGCCCGTCAAGTGTTTGGTTCCTTGGGAAGACTATGAAAAGTGACAGCATTCCCTGTACAGCCTGGAACACTGCATTTACTGCATTAAACTCGGTTTTGCATTCTATGACCCCTTTAATTTTCTACAGTGGGAGCAAGCGGAGATGTTGCCCCTTGGTCTTGACCAAGCCCCCACCCCTCGCTCTTCGGCTAGAGGCAAAGGCCCCGGTACATGTTGGTGAATTTCCGATTAGGTACCCGGCTCCCACAATAACCCACAATATTGTTATGGCTATGCAACGTTATGTCAGTTAACACCACAATGATGGAATTAGCGATAACAGTAAGCTAGTAATAATATAGCAACCCTCATCATCATCATAATAGAAACATATATATATTTAACTTAGCTTGCTTTGGCGAGCTAGAACAACAACAGAGCCAGGTATTAAACTTTACAGTTTATTTAATTTGACACGATAGGCCTACTAGGCAGTCATACTAAAAACAGGAAGCAAAAATAACAATTGATGTTGTGAGTTCCATCCAGAGACATATTATATTACATGAAAAAAATGAAAATTATGTTTGATGTCCCTACCAAAGCTGATATAAAAGCTATGTCCCTGAACTGTACGTATTATGAGTAGGGGCCTGTGCCCCCGTAGAGCTTTCTGTCTAGCAACGCGTCTGCATTAACTCCATCCAACAGGGACAGCAGAGTACAAACACATCTTCTTCAGGCTATGTCATGCTAAACAGATCATTGAACTTAATAATCTAAATGGAAATCACTGATTGGACACCTTCAATCCCAGAACAACCTGCTCATGTGTTTATACAATGAGAGACACACTGACCTTCACAAGGGGGAGAACATTTGATGGAACTACACAGCAGACTTAATATGCACTATACTGTATGGACACTATAGTGTATTTCTAGAAAACTGTTCAGTTTAATTTAGCTTGGAATATCTTATTTAGTCATATTATTTTGTGTAAATAAGAATATCAAGGTTTGTAACAGTGACAGAAACGAAAAGGTATATTTTATTTTACTTTTAGTAAAAACTAAAAAAATTCAGTTTGGTGTTCCCTTGGAATGGAAAATGTGACATCTCTAACAGAGTTTACTCTGTCTGGGTTTGATGAGATATTGGATTACAAAGTAACGTTCTTCTGTCTTACTTTACTGTTTTACTGTGTTATTTGTATAGTAAATGTTGCTCTCATTGTGACCATTATCATGAATAGAAACCTCCATGAGCCAATGTATATATTCCTGTGTAGTTTGTGCGTAAATGGACTTTTTGGAACTGCAGGATTTTACCCCAAATTCCTTTCGGATCTATTGTCTCATCACCAGGTCATCTCTTATACAGGATGCATGATTCAAGTTTTAGTAATATACTCCACTGTATGCATTGATATCTGTCTGTTATCAGTGATGGCATATGACAGGTATGTAGCGATCTGTAGACCCCTGGAGTATCACTCTGTTATGACCAGGCAGAGGGTTGCTCAGTTACTCACCTTGTCCTGGCTTGTTCCTTTAGGTCTTGTATCTACTGTTATTATATTTAGTTCCCAGTTGAAGTTGTGTGGCTCAAATATACAGAAACTATATTGTGCTACTTGGTTGGTTGCTAAGCTGTCCTGTGCTCCGACCAGTTGGATGACTTCAGCCATACCAACCAACGTAGCTGCATATGTGCTAATATTATTCTATATTTTTCTTGGTATTTTCATTGTTTGCACTTATGTACAGTTGATCAGATCATGTTTGGTGTCCTTGGAGAACAGAGGAAAGTTCATAAGAACTTGTGTTCCACATTTAATGGCATTATTCAATGTCGTCATTGCTGCTCTATTTGATGTCATGTTTATGCGATATGGCTCCTCAGATTTACCACAAAGTCTTCAGAATTTCTTGTCTACAGAAATGATTATAGTTCCTCCAATAGTCAATCCCATCATGTATGGTATTACACTGACTCAAATTCGTAACAAAATACTTTTATCATGTTTGAAAAAGAAAAGATAGATTTCTTAATGGCATCAAAATATAAGGTTCGGTAAATATGAAGAAACTGGATTCAACACTCGGAAGTATGTCACTAGAACAAACACTGCAAAGTTGTAGCATTGATGTTGGGGTTGACTGTTGTATGAAATCCATAATTTTGACGTTCAAATGTGCTTTGCCTCACATAAAAAAACAGGACGCTTATCACAGGTAAGCACTGCTTACCGCATAAAGTAAAGTCAGCACTTATAAGATTATAAATATTCTTATAAGAAAACGAAGAGGTTTTAAGACAACAATGTTGAATGTTATTCTATCATGATTCATTACACAGCCTTGATCGAGTTGAAATGTGCTTACATCATGGAGGTCTGTTCCCTTAATTATGTTGAAAACACGTGACAGAGGAAGATATGATGGATGGAAAAGAGAATTGTGTCATTTGTGTCATTGCATTTTAATGTAACCCTGCAAGTCTGAAACATGAAAATTCCCAAATTCATAGCCTTACTTTATATTTGTCATTACGATAGTACCTGTACTCATAGGCAATTTTACCGCGGGTGCAGGGGGTGCATTTGCACTCCCGACTGTTTGGTTTTCATTTTTAGAGTAATGTAAAAAAAAAAAAAATGTTTTTGAACATTTTTAGAACATTTTTAAGTCATCTCAGAGTTGTATGTTCTATCATGGTTTGTTGTACTCTAATGATTAATTTTAAATTTTAAGACCTAGTATTAATTTTGAGCATGTTTTTGTCAGCAAATACAATTTATTCACTACCCTTTGCACCCCCAGTTTTAAAACCTAGAATCGCCTCTGCCTGTACTTACTCTTCTAAGTGGTCTTAATTTGCATGATTTAATCCAACAAAAACATTTTTACATGATGGTTTGTTTTTTGCCAACTCTTGTGCTTTTTGATAAACTTACTTTTTATTTCTCCTTGTTTGCCAGATGTTCCTGAGACTTCGGATGCAAAGTATCCCACAAATATAAGTAAGGGATGATGCTGTTTACTTTTCAGTATTCAAAAAGGGACATCTAAACATGTTTTCGAATACAAAAGTAGTTAATATGTCCAGCAGTTACATGCTTATGTAGCGCTTGTTACCCATAAACCATATACAGTAATAAAACGCATACATAAAATAACAAACATAAATATTAATTATTACACTGGATAACACTAGGTTTGCAAAGCTTACCTATCCTGCCTTTAACGTTACAGACGTTTTGCGGGCCAAGTCAACATTCAGTGTTCAGCTACAGCCTACAGGTTTCCGAGGAAGAGTTATGTTCTCATGAGCTTAATATAGCAAGGTATAAATCAAACATTGTTTATTATATTCAGAGCATTCCAAACAGTATAAAAGTAATAAAGTAATCATTATCTTTAATTATTGTTAACCGATCAGTGGTTAAGGACAGACCTCTTCAGGTGTAAACCATTTCTACACTGACCAGCCCAACTCTTAATCAGCTCAATCCAACAGGGACAGCTGACTGCATCAAACATTAGGTTATCTAACTATTAACTTACATCATCTAAAGAAGGTCGTTGGTTGGCCACCTTGAATCCCAGAGCAACGTTGTCTAGTGTTTATACATGTAGGGAGAGAGTATACTGACAGTCAGCAAGGAGTGAGACCAGAGGAGAGTGCTTCTGTAGGCTACAGCACAGGCTCATAGAGTAATTACATATATACTTTTTGTGTAATGTCTGGAAAACATTTTTCTTTTCTTTTTGTAATCTTCAGTGTTAGACTGTATTAATCCGTATAGCTAGGGATATCTCATTTACCCGTGTTTTTAGTGTAAATAAGACTATCAAGGGAGGGAGAGGACAGTAGATGTATTTTTGATATTTTTTTACAGATTTGTTTTCCCCTTATAATGGAAAATGTGTCATCTGTAAAAGAGTTTACTTTGTCTGGGTTTGATGAGATATTAGACTACAAGCTAACTTTCCTCTTTCTCACTTTACTGTGTTACTGTGTTATTATTATGGTAAATGTTGCTGTCATTGTTATTATTACCATGGATAGAAAGCTCCATGAGCCAATGTATATTTTCCTGTGTAGTTTGTGCGTAAATGGACTTTTTGGAACTGCAGGATTTTATCCCAAATTTCTTTTGGATCTGTTGTCTCATCACCAGGTCATCTCTTATACAGGATGCATATTTCAAATTTTAGTAATGTACTCTTCTCTGTGCATTGATATTTGTCTGTTATCAGTGATGGCATATGACAGGTATGTAGCGATCTGTAGACCACTGGAGTATCACTCTGTTATGACCAGGCAGAGGGTCGCTCAGTTAGTCTCCTTCTCCTGGCTTGCTCCTTTAGGTCTTGTATCTGCTGGTTTAATATTTGTTTCCAGATTGAAGTTGTGTGGCTCATACATACAGAAACTATATTGTGCTACTTGGTTGGTTGTTAAACTATCATGTGCTGCAACCAGTTGGATGACTTCTACCATACCAAGTAATGTAAGTGCATATATAATGATTTTCTTCTATACATTTATTGGCATTTTTATTGTTGGCACTTATGTGCGGCTACTCAGATCGTGTTTTACGTCCTTAGCAAACAGAGGAAAGTTCATGAAGACCTGCATGCCACATTTACTGGCGTTGTTTAATATCTCAATTGCTTCTCTATTTGATGCTATGTATATGCGATATGGCTCCTCAGATTTACCACAAAGCCTTCAGAACTTCTTGGCTTTACAAATCATAATAGGTCCTCCATTATTTAACCCCCTCATTTATGGTCTTACACTAAGTCAAATTCGTAACCAAATCCTGCATCTATTTTTGCAAAAGAAATGACTACGTTTTTCTAGTTCATCTACTTAAGGAGCTTGAAAAGCCTGGAAAGAAAAAAGGAAATGTTTACATCTCAGCTATTTGTGATGTTCCTTTATGGTCTTATAGAGATACTGAATGTCACAACCTGGGATGTAACGTTCCACAGGTACTTAACCAGGACTTTGTGGAGACACAATTAACATTGAGGTCACGTCCTTAAACTTAATTTTATTCGCTGGGATAGAATTATTCTATAGTGAAAAATATTTGTTAGCGGTATCATTGACTTTGGGGTTTTGAGTGGATGTTAAAATAAGGGATGTTGCAGATTGCTTGAGTCTTTTGCTCCTTGTGTACTCTAAAGTTAATTTATAATATACTCGTTTGCTAAATGCACATAAGTTAAGGTTGTATTTGTGTCTGAATCTGTACCACATAAATAATCTAATCTAAACAGGCCTAAAAACGAAACACCTGGAGAGTTAGTCAGGTGTTATCCCTTTACAATAGGTTTACAAGGTGTTCCATATCAGTCACCCAGCGCTTCTGAGGCAGGGAATATTTCTACCTGGACCGTCCAAACTCGTACATTATCTCCATCTAACAGGGACAGCTAAGTACAACAAACATTAAGTTCCCTACCTCACACCACATCTCATTGAACTTCAGTAATCTAGAACAGAATAGACACCTTGAATGCCAGAACAACCTGCTAATGTGTAATACTTAATAAGATGGACAACACTTGATGCAACTACGCAGGACAGACTTCAACTACATTATATAGTGTGAAATTATTGTGTAATTTTGGAGAAAGCAGCCATCTGTAACATATGTTGTTGTTAAGTACTGTCTATTGTGGTATCTTTATAGTCATTCTGCTTAGTATAAATGACTTAAACGATGTTTAAGTGAGAGAGGACAATAGGTATCTTTAATAAGTTTAGGTTGTTTAGTCTTCTGTCATCATGGAAAATGTGACATCTGTAAACGAGTTTACTCTGTCTAGGTTTGATGACATTTTGGACTACAAAGTAGAGTTCTTTGGTCTCACTTTACTGTTTACTCTGTTACTGTCATACTAAATGTTATTGATACAATTAGCAAGGACAGTAACGCCCATGTACATATTTTTTTGTAATTCCTGCATCATCGGACATTATGGTACAGAAACTATACTGTGCTAGTTGGATTTTAGTTAAACTGTCATGCATACGAGTACATTTTGGTACCGACTTTCAGGAAAGCAGAAATATCCCTACCAACCTTTAGACCTTTAACCTTTAGACCTGTCATTGCGGCTAAAATGGAGACGGTTTTGATTCATTCCATTGGACACAGTTGTCTTCCATGTATAAACCTAGAAAACCTGGTGAGGGGCAAACATAGCCTAGGTGACAGTCATAAAGGTTCATCAGCTGTCATCCAAAAGCAGTACACTCACACACTGTTGTCATTATACTGCACAGATCCTCTACAATGTGCTGAAGGACCAGCTCCTTTCCAGGCCACCTTCTGGCAGGATCCCTCAGGAGGTTCTAAACCTTGAAACTTCCCCTCCCTTCCAGACTTTCAGGCAGATTAGTCATGAACACCATGACAATTATCAGTAGCTAATATACAGATGCTGTTAGCCAGTGTCATGTTTCATTTCCCACGGATGAGGAGCTTGAGAGAACACTGCTCCTCAGTGAACAGAAAAAGTACCGTTTTGATGTTACTGTGTGTAGTATGACAGTATGCATGTATCCCTTACAATACAATTTTTGTTTCCCAAACAATTTTTGTGTTCCTTGAAATAGATGGACTACTGGAAAAATCCTTCACAGAAGCCTTAATAAGACAATTAAAAAGATACACAAAGTACTAAAGACGTCAGTGTGTTGTTGCTGCTTTGAAAGAACCATTCCAGATGGTGTATGTGCACTGTAAAACCCAACAGCACATCTTTAATTAAAATGTACAGAAATATACATTTGGTCAACTCCACCTAGTATTTGAACTTGATTATTGTGCATTGTGAGTATTGCTAAATCAGTTTGAGTTCAGTTAATTTAACATGTGCTCAACTTAGAGGAATATAGTAACAATTCCTCAAATAGACAAAATAATTAGATAAATTACAAATACTTGGTCCCAGCACCAGGTTTTATTTGCTACTGCAGGAAATGTACTAGTACATGTTTGTGGTAGACCCCCACCTTACACAGCTTAACTATGAGTATAGTCGATTGTCAACTAATACTTAGTGTTACTGAAGAGGTTATAACTGACCTGTGCACATTCTAAGTAAACATAAGTTGTAGGGAATGTAAAAACAGTGTGTTTGTTTTTCAAACTTACTTTGAAAGAGTAAAAAAACTCATTACATATGAGTAATATGGGCTTAGTCCATTTAAAGACTAAGATTTGATTTCATGTGTTTATATGATTAAAAATAAATAATAATAATAATAATTTGATAATGTACTCTTATGTGTGCATTTCTTTGTTAGCACTGATCGCATATGACCAATGTAGCTGCTAATGTGACAATAACGTTTTATGTTATTCTTGGAATTTAAATTTCTTGCTCTTATGTGCAGTTAATACGATCATGTTTTAAGTCCTTAGAAAACAGAGGAAAGTTCATGAGGACCTGTGTTCCACATTTACTGGCAAGGGCGTAGGTTTGCATAGGGACCATAGGGACTAGTCACGACCAAAGTTTGGGAAAGACACAATAGTCCCCACCAATATTTTGTTAAGTTTCGAAAAAAATATCTATTTGCAAAACTCATTCGTATTATTATCTATAATATGTTCGTCGCCGAGAAAAGTGAAAAATACATTTCCAAGTTAACCAATGCGCCCTCGAGCCTGCGAGAAAAGATGATGTCATTTAAGTTAATTGGCTGAAGTGGCAGAGTCAGAAACACTTCGTGAATCGTGACTTGCAGAAAGAGAGCTGGCAGTACGCCAGGAAATCATAAAGCCTCATATTAGTATTTCGTTTGGTGTCAGCATTGATATTTTTGACCCTTTTGTGCTTTATAGATAGGAACATTTCACCCAAAAAGAAGAGAGATATCAGAATTGTTTTCACCACCCAGAGAGTAAGTAGCTATAAAGAAGGTCGTTGTTAGTTAGCTAGTAGGAAAGCTACACACACAGTGCAAACCTGCTAGCCTTACATCGCCACCCATTTTACAATGGAAACATGTTTTGAAAGTTATTAATGTAGTAGAGCATGTAACTTTTGCTTGTATTAAATCTATCCCTAGCGTCTGCAATCTTTCGACCAGTGTGTTCTTGTTGAAGCCAGAATGATAAAGCTAACCTACCCACAATGGGACCGTGCTAGTTTAGCCTAGTACCAGCAGGCTAGCAACTCAAAAGTGTAATTAACTGATAATAAGTAGGCCTATATGATCCCTTGGATAGTAATATGCCTATCCCTGTCATCTCGACCAATGTCAGCAGTCAACTAAGCATGGTTAGTGTCTGTATTAAATTGATGAATTACTGTGCAGGAAAAACAGCACTCTGAAGCTACAGATGTAGAGCAGGATGGTGATGAATCAGCATCAAGGGTTCAGGTGAGAAGTTGAATTAGTCAATTTTGGTAAAGATTGCATTAAATTGCTGTTTTTTAAGGGATGTCTAGACAATGTTACCCATGAATGTTATCATTCACACTTATACTTGTAGGTAGTAAAAAGGAGCTATAAATTGGGATGCCCAAATATAAATCATTATTTCATTGCTCAGAAGTCCAATTTTTTTTATGGGGCGTTCAGTGTCCCTACCAAAGCTGAGACCAAACCTACTGCCCTTGTTTACTGGCGTTATGTAATATCACAATTGTAGTTTTATTTGATGTTTCATATATGCGCTATGGCTCAGCCGATTAACAACAAAGTCACCACAATTTCTTGTCTTTAGAACTGGTTATCTTTCCGCCATATTTCAACCCCCTCATTTATAGTCTCACACTCACTCAAATCCGTAACAGAGTACAGCATCCATTCCTGAAAAGGAAATGACAACGTAAGTTTATTGTAATCTCGCAGGGGGTAGAAAAAGGCAAAAATATATTACAAAAAAAGGAAATCATACTGTAGAAGTCCACTTTATTCTGAGCAAACACAGAAAAATTGCGGTACTGACTCTTGGGTTGACCATGATAATAAGTAGGCCTATATGATCCCTTGGATAGTAATATGCCTATCCCTGTCATCTCGACCAATGTCAGCAGTCAAATAAGCATGGTTAGTGTCTGTATTAAATTGATGAATTACTGTGCAGGAAAAACAGCACCCTGAAGATACAGATGTAACTTAGAGCAGGTTGGTGATGAATCAGGGGTTCAGGTGAGAAGTCGAATTGTCCATTTTGGGAAAGATTGCATAAAATTGCAGTTTTTAAGGGATGTTTAGACAATGTTACCCATGAATGTTATCATTCACACTTATACTTGTAGATAGTGTAGCGTCACAGGAAGAGCCGATAGGGCAGGCCAGAGTGAGGCAGTGCCACAGGGTGGGAAGGACCACTGCCAAAACAGGTTCCTGTAGCAGAGGGCACTTTATTTTCCAGAGCAGACAATCACAAATCAATCTCAGGCCGGTTCCTTCTTCCCAAGCCTCCGTAGTCCAACAGAAATTCACAACAGTTAAACAAAAAACGGACTTTTCCCTTCAAACGAACTAGCCATCTGGCCTTTGTCCTCTGGTCTCTTTTGTGTCCTGCTCTTCCCCCTCCCCCCCTTTTCTAGCCCTCCCTTAATTAGGTGGCTCACCCAGCTACACCTGTCCATTAGGTGAGGGATTATGGGAGATGGAGTTTGGGCCATTGCCACCATTTTGGGGTGTTGCCCCTCTTGGATCCAGGGATGTACCATCCCTCCACTACCTGTCCCCTGGTGATGTCACAATAGTAAAAAGGTGCTATAAATGGGTATGCCCAAATGTATGCATCATATATGATTTCATTGCTCAGAAGTCCAGTACAGATGATGTAGGCCTAGTACAGCTCCGATAAAACCTGAACCAATTACCTACATATATTAAAAAAAAATCTGAACAATCAAGTGTCCCTATCAAAGCTGAGACCAAACCTACGCCCTTGCTCCTCCACATCATCATCATCTATTCTAGTCACTTAAAAAATAAGCAATTTCTCATTATTTTAAATTAATTGCCAATGCTCAAGTACATTAATGCATGTCTGTTGTTTCCTACGTTCAAACAATCAAAATGTATTATATTGGTTCTCTGTTAAATTGTCTTACCACCACAAACATCTAGACATTTAGTCAGTTGTCATGATTGTAGGTCTGATTCACCATACAGCGCTTGCATGTACAGTTCTGCCTAAGAGGTGCTTGAACGTTTGTATTTTTTCCTTTGAAGACAGAATTTTTCACACTACGAGACTTAGAATATTTTACACGACAATGCAATAAACATGGCCCTCCACTTCACCTTCCAGCACCTCAATAAAAATTCCAAGAAATGTATCGAAGAATATCTCATATGCATTTATATTGGTTGGTGTGGTTGAAGTACCGGTAATCCAACTGGTTGCAGCACATGAGCGTTTAACAACCATCGAAGTAGCACAGTAAAGTTTATGTACGTGTGAGCCACACAACTTTAATCTGGAAACAAATATTACATGTAATAAATGTGCATTGATGTATTTATTTACAACCTATTGTACTTGTCTTATGGAAAGGTTTAGTAAGCAGCATGTTTTGCGTTTATCTTTGGTGCAGCTTGTTTTCAGGGTCTGCTTAATGTTTGTCCTTAGACATGGATAACAATGAACCAAAACACAAGCCCACAAACTGGTAGGCAAACAGGCCTGGGTGATGACACTCACAACCACAAACAGGACCACATCTCCACAAGGATAGTGGAAATGTTTAATTAAGGAATGAATGACCTTCCTATTCCCAGAGTGACTCATATATAGTCATATAGTCAGTACTATATGGACTAGGAATTATATGGACTAGGTAATGTGTGACTGACACTGACTTCAGTTCCACTAATGTCCTTAATGCACCTTACACTAGTACTACCCTATTACACAAATACATATTTATATCATAATGTTTAAGAATGTTGAGAAAACAAATTAATTTTCTAATTTTATTTCAGGTTATGAACAACATGATAAACACATTTCCATGCCACGGTTTGCCTCACTTCTCAAGAAAGGTGTGCAAACAAATAGAATATTTTCAATTATTAAAAATAAATCACAAGGGTAAAAAGGCTAGACACAAACTGTCCTCCAACATGTGTAATTGTAGGATCCAATCCTGCAGCCTCCCAGGCAGGATAGGGTCAGGTTCTACTGTAACTTAATCACACATGTAAACACAGAGCTTGATACAAATCTTTTTCCAGTAAACAACATATGATGGACCAAGTTAAAGGCAATGAACTGAGGAATTACATTGTTGGATTTTTGCAAAGCAACATGAAAAACACCATGTAAAAGCTACAAATCATACCCTTACTTTTCAGCATTCATATGAGGACTAAGTCTTACAGCATTCACATTGCAGGTAACTTGCAAAGCTTGATGCCAGAGCATTCACAATTGCGTTATTTGCAGGATACTTCTATATTGTTGTGAAGATATCCTGCTAAAACCCAATATTTTATTCCAAGTGTCATGCTTTTCATGTGAGGCAAATAACATCTGAGGGTGAAAAGAAGCCTAACAGACAATATAAGGTCAACCCAAGAGTCAGTACCACAATTTTTCTGTGTTTGTTCAGAATAAAGTGGACTACAGTATGATTTCCTTTTTTTGTAATACATCTTTTTCTACCCTCTGCGCGATTACAATAAACTTACGTTGTCATTTCCTTTTCCGGAATGGATACAGTACTCTGTTACGGATTTGAGTGAGTGTGAGACCATAAATGAGGGGGTTGAATAATGGAGGAACAATAACCATGTCTATAGACATGAAGTTCTGAAGACTTTGTGGAAAACTCAATGAGCCAAAGCGCATATACATAACATCAAATAAAACTGCAATTGTGATATTACTTAACGCCAGTAAATGTGGAACACAGGTCCTCATGAACTTCCCTCTGCTGTCTAAGGACTTTAAACATGATCGGATTAATTGCAAATAAGAGCAAACAATGAAAAGACCAAGAATAACATAAAACATTATTGACACATTAGCAATTACATTGAATGGTGTGGTTGATGTCACCCAACTGGTTGCAGCACAAGAGAGTTTAAGAATAAGCCAACCAGCACAGTAAAGTTTCTGTATGTGGGAGCCACACAACTTCAGCTGGAAAGTGAATATCATATAAGTAGACATAAGACCTAAAGGAACAAGCCAGGAAAAGGAGACTAACTGAGCGACCCTCTGCCTGGTCATAACAGAGTGATACTTCAGTGGTATGCAGATTGCCACATACCTGTCATATGCCATCACTGCTAACAAAGAAATGTCAATGCACACAAAAGAATACATTACAAAACCTTGAAACAGGCATCCTATGTAAGAGATACCATGATGATGAGACAATAGATCCACAAGGAATTTGGGATAGAAGCCTGCAGTACCAAACAGTCCATTGATGCACAAATTACATATAAAGATGTACATTGGCTCATGGAGGTTTTTATACATGATAATTGTAACAATAAGAGTTATATTTACGATAATAATAACACAGTAAAACAGTAAAGTGAGACAGAACAATGTTACCTTGTAGTCCAATATCTCATTTAACCCAGATAGAGTAAACTCTGTGACAGATGACACATTTTCCATTCCAAGGGAAGACTAAACCAAACCTATCATCTTCTCTGCTTGATATACGTACATGTAAATTAAATAACAAGACTCATTACAAGCAACTTGAACCTAACATTACAGAACTGACAGACAGGCTATGTTGAAATAATACAATAACTGTGCTGTTAATGTCAAGTCTGTACTTTGGAAGTCCAGCCGCTGCTCTCCCTCCTTGCTGACGGCCTGTTTATTTATAATCATATACACACATGAACATGTTGTTCTGG
Organism: Thaleichthys pacificus; assembly: GCA_023658055.1. NCBI lineage: Eukaryota > Metazoa > Chordata > Actinopteri > Osmeriformes > Osmeridae > Thaleichthys > Thaleichthys pacificus. Next base: position 3,752,266 of record CM042867.1, read on the forward strand.
GATTCAAGGTGTCCAATCAGTGAATTCTTTTTTTTTTTTTTTTTTTTTTTACAGGTACACTCTTGCACTTTTTGAGTTTCATGTTGTTTAATTGTAACTTGTTTAACTGCATGCTCTTATGGTTCTTCCCCATGGCACTTATTTGGTTTTTCACAATGTATACTTCATGTTTTGGCTGCTCGCAATGTTTGGGGCTATCTCGTTGTTATGATCAGTGACCTATGCTCTTTTGTAAAGCTCTCTCTTGGAAGTCGCTTTGGATAAAAGCGTCTGCTAAATGCATAAATGTAAATGATCTGACCTGACATCATCTCTTAAACTCAGTGAGCTTATAGCCTGAGGTAAATAACTCTGTGGAATAGTTCATATTGTAGATCATCAATGTGGACTAAAGACAATATGGGATGAAAGAGTAGAATATGACACTGATGCTAAATGGTCATGTATGTTACACATTTTCTAAGCATGTAACTGCTGGACATATTGACTACTTCTGTATTCGACATGTTTAGATGTCCCTTTTTGAATACTGAAAAGTTACAGAAAGAAATAGAAGTAACACCCGCCCTGGCCAACCCAATGGCAAGCACATACTAGCCCCTTTTTCTATCGTCAAAAAACAAAGTAAAAACAAACTGATCAGAAAAATTTGAATTTCAACAGATATGAGCCTGTTAATAATTACCCAAAATGACAGAAATAATCTTTGGAAAAAAAAGATTAGACATGCACTTAGACTTAGACGACTGGTCACACGTTTCGGTATGACGGCGTATTAGGGCCAGGTAGGTAAAAAAAATAAAAATAGTTTTCAGCAGCAGTTTCAAATTGTGAGATTTGCATAGGAAAGAGGTGTCAATGGACTTTGAGGTTCACTGTATGTCCATTTTACCCACCGAACTGTCGTTATTCAACTATGATAAGATAAACTCGGTTTTGCAGTCAATGACCCCCTTTAAAATGTTCAAATTAATGTACAAAAACAAGGAAATGTTTTTAGAACATTTTTTGTGATGTCAGAGTTGTATGTTCTACCATGGTTTGTTGTACTCTAATGATTCATTACAAATTTTAAGATCCAGTATTAATTTTGAGCATGTTTTTGTAAGCAAAGAAAAAAAATCACTACCCTTTGCACCCCCAGTTTTAAAACCTAGAATCGCCTATGCTGTAGGCTAATAGCTGAACACTGAATGTTCACTTGGCCCACAAAACGTCTGTAACGTTAAAGACAGGATAGGTATTATAAGTATTGCAAACCTAGAAATTTTAGCTTGAGTTTGAAAGTATTCAAACCAAATATCCCCTCTCTTAAAGCCACTCCTCCTAAACTCATGATAGCGCTGCCTCACTATTGACAGGAGGTAGACAGACAAGTAGCCTGTCCAGTCATTGCATTTGGTCCTTGATGATTGGTCATATTTATTTGGGCATTTATTAAAGGTTTAATAAGCAGCATGTCCTGTGTTTATCTTTAGTTTCCATGGTGCAAATGTGATGCTCATTATTCCAGAATAATTAAAATATTACACCTGTTAGAGACTCTGCTATGATTGTAGCCAAAATCTGCTACAGCTTATATTTTATATAGAAAATACTTCAGTATTTATAAAGTCTGATAATGGAGAAGCATAATAGTATATTATACTTTACAATTTTACAATAACTGCACAGTCTAGAGCATTTGTAATAATGTTGTTAGTAGTCAACAAACAGCAAATGTTTAGCTACTCCTCGACAGGTCTGCAAACGCCTTTGTAAACCGAGATTTGTTAAACCGTTTGTTAACCGAGACCGTAGGTCGAGGTTTACAAACAAATCGTTTTAACAAATCGAGACGACAAAGCGTTTGCTGACCTGTCGAGTTGTAAACATTTGGTTTCTTATATACTACAACAATACGTGGGAAGACCACAAATCAAACAGGTCGAATCTGGAGCAGACGCTATGTTGTCAGAGCAATCAGCTGCACTTGCACTGGTGACGTCACTACATCTCCAAGGCAACATATCAATTCGTCTTCTGTCTGCTTCAGATACTTCTTTAAAACGGGAAGCGATTGCGGGGCGTTTGCGGACCTGTGCAAAAAACATATTTGGTTGTTTTAGTTTTTTTTTTAAGGCAATTTAGGCTACTTTGTTGCCGAGCAGATGCCACGTTGCTAGGTCCGTAAAAACGTTTATTTACCTCTGCGAACGTTCGGGAGGTATATAAACGGATTTATTAACTTTTGAGAACGTCTTCTGGACCAATAGGAACAGCGTATTGGTCCAATTATTACACTAGTATATAAGAAACATTATTATTAAAGAATTGTACATAAAAACATTACTGAGGCCTACGCATTCAGTATCTCATGCATTATCTGTATGAAACACTGATAGAAAGTGTTATCTGTAAATATATACGATCACATTCTAAAACCTTACTCATTATTAAATGTAATGACATTTGAATAATGTTTCACAAGACTTTTACTCAGATTTATGTAAATTTTAGGTAATAAAGAAGACTGTGGTAAATCTATAGGAGAACACATTAATTGATATCAAATGTATTATGTGGTACAGATGCAGACACCAAATATAACTCTAGCGTACATGTATTTATCAAGTAAGTACTGTATAATTAAAAAAATACTTTACACAGTACACATGAAGAGCTATACACAAGCAATCTGCAACATGCCCTGTTTTCATCAGGCTCATAACAAGCCTCAACGCAGACAGGGGGAGGTTGTGAGAAGCTTCACTGAGGTCAGCAAATTCTATAAAACAAACTGGCAGGTTATACACAAGCACAACACTAATGAACAATGCAGGACAGGTGAGCAGCAGGTTATACACAAGCACAACACTAATGAACAATGCAGGACAGGTGAGCAGCAGGTTATACACAAGCACAACACTAATGAACAATGCAGGGCAGGTGTGCAGCAGGTTAGACCATGGGCGTAGATTTAGGGGGGGACGCTAGGTACTTGTCCCCACCAACATTTGAAAATGACAAAATTGTCCCCACCAATATTTTAGTGAACTCCTTTGTGCTGCAATTTGGATCGATTCCGAAAGAATATTTTGCACAATATATTTGCAAAACTAATTTCCTGTTATTGTCCGTCGCCCAGAAAAGTGAAAAAAGTTAACCAATGCGCCCTCGAGCGTGCGAGACAAGATGTCATTTAATTGGCTAAAGAGTCAGAAACACTTCGTGAATCTTGACTTGCTGAAAGAGAGCTGTCAGTAGTCTGACACGGTAAACTACTAAATACGCCAGGAAATAATAAAGCCTCATATTAGTATTTCGTTTGGTCTCAGCATTGATATTTTTGACACTTTTGTGCTTTGTAGATAGGAAAATGTCATCCAAAAAGAAGAAATGTATCATAAGTTTTTTCACCACCCAGAGAGTAAGTAGCTAGCAAGGTCGTTGTTACTTAGCTAGTAGGAAAACTACCCATACAGTGCAAACCTGCTAGCCTTACATCGCCACCCATTCTACAATGGAAAGATGTTTTAAAAGTTGTTAGTGTAGTAGAGCATGTAACTTTTGCTTGTATTAAATCTATCCCTAGCGTCTGCAATCTTTCGACCAGTGTGTTAGCAGCAGCTGGTCTTGTTGAAGCCAGAAGGATAAAGCTAACCTACCCACATAATGGGACCGTGCTAGTTTAGCCTAGTACCAGCAGGCTAGCAACTCAAAAGTGATATTAACTGGTAATAAGTAGGCCTATATGATCCCTTGGATAGTAATATCCCTGTAATCTCGACCAATGTCAGCAGTCAACTAAGCATGGTTAGTGTCTGTATTAAATTGATGAATTACTGTGCAGGAAAAACAGCACTCTGAAGCTACAGATGTAGAGCAGGATGGTGATGAATCAGCATCAAGGGTTCAGGTGAGAAGTTGAATTAGTCAATTTTGGTAAAGATTGCATTAAATTGCTGTTTTTTAAGGGATGTCTAGACAATGTTACCCATGAATGTTATCATTCACACTTATACTTGTAGGTAGTAAAAAGGAGCTATAAATTGGGATGCCCAAATATAAATCATTATTTCATTGCTCAGAAGTCCATTTTTTTTATGGGGCATTCAGTGTCCCTACCAAAGCTGAGACCAAACCTACGCCCTTGTTTACTGGCGTTATGTAATATCACAATTGTAGTTTTATTTGATGTTTCATATATGCGCTATGGCTCAGCCGATTAACAACAAAGTCACCACAATTTCTTGTCTTTAGAACTGGTTATCTCTCCGCCATATTTCAACCCCCTCATTTATAGTCTCACACTCACTCAAATCCGTAACAGAGTACAGCATCCATTCCTGAAAAGGAAATGACAACGTAAGTTTATTGTAATCTCGCAGGGGGTAGAAAAAGGCAAAAATATATTACAAAAAAAGGAAATCATACTGTAGAAGTCCACTTTATTCTGAGCAAACACAGAAAAATTGCGGTACTGAATCTTTGGTTGACCATGTTGTCTGTAAGGCTTCTTTTCACCCTCAGATGTTATTTGCCTCAAATGAAATCATGACACTTGGAATAAAAGATTGGGTTGGGTTTTAGCAGTCAGGATATCTTCACAACAATATAGAAGTATCCTGCAAATTGTGAATGCTCTAGCATCAAGCTTTGCAAGTTGCCTGCAATGTGACTGTTGTGTCCTCCTGCTGAAAAGTAACGGTATGATTTGTAACTTTTAAATGGTGTTTTTAATGTTGCTTTGCAAAAATCCAACAATGTAATTCCTCAGTTCATTGCCTTTAACTTGGTCCATTGTATGTTGTGTACTGGAAAAAGATCTGTATCAAGCTCTGTGTTTACATGTGTGATTAAGTTACAGTAGAACCTGACTCTATCCTGCCACCTAGTGGGAAGCTGCAGGATTGGATCCTACAATTACACATGCTGGAGGACAGCTTGTGTCTAGCCTTTCTACCCTTGTGATTTAGTTTTAATAAATGAAAATATTCTATTTGTTTGCACACTTTTCTTGAGAAGAGAGAGGCAAACCGTGGCATGGAAATTTGTTTATCATGTTGTTCATAACCTGAAGTAAAATTAGAAGTGAATACTTCATTTGTTTTCTCAACAATCTCAAAACATTATGAGTGTAATAGGGTAGTACTGGTGTAAGGTGCGTTAAGGACATTAGTGGAACTGAAGTCAGTGTCAGTCACACATTACCTAGTCCATATAATTCCTAGTCCATATAGTACTGACTATAACTATAAGAGTCACTCTGGGAATAGGAAGGTCATTCATTCCTTAATGAAACATTTCCACGATCCTTGTGGAGATGTGGTCCTGTTTGTGGGTGTGCGTATCATCACCCAGGCCTGTTTGCCCACCAGCTTGTTGCCAGTGTTCATCGTTATCCATGTCTAAGGACAAACATGAAGCAGACCCTGAAAACAAGCTGCACCAAAGATCACAAGAACACAAAACATGCTGCTTACTAAACCTTTCCTTAAGACAATAGGTTGTAAAGTACAATAGGTTGTAAATAAATACATTAATGCACATTTATTACATGTAATATTAGTTTCCAGATTAAAGTTGTGTGGCTCACACGTACAGAAACTTTACTGTGCTACTTCGATGGTTGTTAAACTCTCATGAGCTGCAACCAGTTGGATTACTTCGACCACACCAACCAATATAAATGCATATGAGATATTCTTCTATACATTTCTTGGAATTTTTATTGAGGTGCTGGAGGGTGAAGTGGAGGTCCATGTTTACTGCCTCGTCTAAAAACCCGTTAGCTCTATAGGCAAACTGCAAGAGCAACATAGCAAGCACCTCTTAGGCAGAACTGTACATGCAAGTGCTCTTCCGTGCGCTCTTCTGTGCTTGCCATAATAGCCACTGCAGCGCGCACACATAAATCCAGTTGTCGGCACGCAAGTCAGAATCGAGGTAGGCTAAGAAAACATTATGAAACTGAAGAAAGTTTCTAAACAATAGGCCAACTGATCATGTTATTTGGACTCAAACATAATAATAACATGAGTCCAACGTATTAAATTACATGAAAACATTTTTAAATGTGCAATAATTTTTTATGTCCCTACCAAAGCTGATATAAAACTTACATCCCTGAACTGTACGTATTATGAGTAGGGGCCTGTGCCCCCGTAGAGCTTTCTGTCTAGCAACGCGCCTGCATTAGCTCCATCCAACAGGGACAGCAGAGTACAAACACATCATCTTTAGGCTATGTCATGCTAAACAGCTCATTAAACGTAATAATCTAAATGGAAATCACTGATTGGACACCTTCAATCCCAGAACAACCTGCTCATGTGTTTATACGATGAGAGAGAGACACTGACCTTCACAAGGGGGAGAACATTTGATGGAACTACACAGCAGACTTAATCTGCACTATACTGTATGGACACTATTGTGTATTTCTAGAAAATGACCTTTATATTGTATGTAATGTTCAGTTTAATTTAGCTTGGGATATCTTATTTAGTAATATTATTTAGTGTAAATAAGACTATCAAGGTTCGTAACAGTGACAGAGACAACAAGGTGTATTTTATTTTACAGGTAGTCTGGTGTTCCCTTGGAATGGAAAATGTGACATCTCTAATAGAGTTTACTCTGTCTGGGTTCAATGACATATTGGACTACAAACTAACATTCTTCTGTCTCACTTTACTGTTTTACTGTGTTATTATTATGGTAAATGTTGTTGTCATTGTTATTATTACCATGGATAGAAACCTCCATGAGCCAATGTATATTTTCCTGTGTGGTTTGTGCGTAAATGGACTTTTTGGAACTGCAGGATTTTACCCCAAATTCCTATTGGATCTATTGTCTCATCACCAGGTCATCTCTTATACAGGATGCATGATTCAAGTTTTAGTAATATACTCCACTGTATGCATTGATATTTGTCTGTTATCAGTGATGGCATATGACAGGTATGTAGCGATCTGTAGACCCCTGGAGTATCACTCTGTTATGACCAGGCAGAAGGTTGCTCAGTTAATCTCCTTCTCCTGGCTTGCTCCTTTAGGTCTTGTATCTACTGCTATTATATTTACTTCCTGGTTGAAGTTGTGTGGCTCACACATACATAAACTATATTGTGCTCCTTGGTTGGTTGCTAAGCTGTCCTGTGCTCCGACCAGTTGGATGACTTCATCCACACCGATAAATGTAGTTGTTAATGTGACAATACTTTTTTATGTTATTCTCGGTATTTTCATTGTTTTCACTTATGTACAGTTGATCAGATCATGTTTGGTGTCCTTGGAGAACAGAGGAAAGTTCATGAGAACTTGTGTTCCACATTTAATGGTTTTATTCAATGTCGTCATTGCTGCTCTATTTGATGTCATGTATATGCGATATGGCTCCTCAGATTTACCACAAAGTCTTCAGAATTTCTTGTCTACAGAAATGATTATAGTTCCTCCAATAGTCAATCCCGTCATGTATGGTATTACACTTACTCAAATTCGTAACAAAATACTTCCATCATGTTTGAAAAGGAAAAGACAGATTTGTTAATGCCATAAAAATATAAGGTTCGGTAAATATGAAGAAACTTGATTCAACACTCGGAAGTATGTTATAGAACAAACGCTGCATTTTTGTTGTAGCATTGATGTTGGGGTTGACTGTTGTATGAAATCCATAATTTTTACGTTCAATTGTGCTTTGCCTCACATAAAAAAAACAGGACGCTTATCACAGGTAAGCACTGCTTACCACATAAGTAAAGTCAGCACTTTCATGATTATAAATATTCTTATAAGAAAACTAAGAGATTTTAAGACCACAATGTTGAATGTTATTCTATCATGATTCATTACACAGCCTTGCTCGAGTTGAAATGTGCTTACATCATGCATGTTTGTTCCCTTAATTATGTTGAAAACAAGTGACAGAGGAAAATATGATGGATGGAAAAGAGAATTGTGTCATTTCTGTCATTGCATTTTAATGTAACCCTGCGAGTCTGAAACATTAAAATTCCCAAATTCATAGCCTTACTTTATATTTGTTATTAAAATAGTACCTGTACTGATAGGCAATTTTACAGCGGATACAGGGGGTGCATTTGCTGATGTTTGGATGAATACATTTACATTTTCAAATTAATGTAAAAAAACGATGAAATGTATTTAAAACATTTTCAGTCATGTCAGAGTTGTATGTTCTATCATGGTTTGTTGTACTCTAATGATTAATTTGACATTTTAAGACCTAGTATTAATTTTGAGCATGTTTTTGTATGCAAATTTACTTTATTCACTACCCTTTGCACCCCCAGTTTTAAAACCTAGAATCGTCTCTGCCTGTACTTACTCCTTTAAGTGATCTGAATTTTCATGATTTAATCCAACAACATTTTATTTACATGATGATTTGTCTTTTTCCAACTCTTGTGCTTTTTGATAAACTGACTTTTTACTTCTCCCTTGTTTGTCTAGATGTTCCTGAGACTTCAGATGCAAAGTATCCCACAAATATAAGTAAGGGATGATGCCCGACAAGGTGTTCATTATCAGGAAAGGACAATGGGGAGGACAGAATGGTTGTCCTCTCGGAGTTCATTATTTCCTGATAATGGACACCTCGAAGGGCAGTATCCCTCTTATACCATGATCACTTGCCAAAGAAAGAAAAAAGTACTAACATTCAACTATATTTTCATGTGTTTTGCAATAAAAATCTAAAGCTTTTCACAAGCCATAAAGCCAGCATAGATTTTTCTAGTCCGCTCTGCTAATGGAACCTTTGGGCTCAGCTATGAGCCAGAAAGCTAACGTTATGCTAGCAAGATTCAAAAGCAAAAACATAACGTACGGTTGACAAACAGTAACTATAATTTGACAGTATGTTTATCAATACTAGCTAGCAATCCTCTATATTTAGTATGAATGTGTGACCTTTGCTGGATTGTGTCTGTATGTGTACTTACGGCGGGAAATGAGGGCCTCAACACTGTGGCTGAACACAAAGACCTCAGAGAGGCAGGTTGATTGGAAGAGCTCAGAGGGGGGGGTGGCGGTCAGGCGTCACGCTGCAGGGGGACAAGGGTTTACCAACGGTCCTTGGTGCCTGGGCAGTCAGTCGGGTCTCATCGGTGGAATACTATGAAAACAATATATTTTTTCAAAATGAATGTGTCCTTATTGCATTATGAACAAGCTTTAAGGACAAACTACTAGGGCCGTGCCGGTTCTAGCACATTTGGTGCCCTAGGCAAGGTTTACACCCCCCCGGGGATGCCAAACGGGGTGCCCGCACGCACGCCCCCGGTTGGCTCCCTCTGCTGGTTGGCGCCCTCTGCCCCGGCTGCCTGCTTCGCCCGTGTCAAAAAACGCTACTGTACTGGGGTGTTGATCAGTAGGCAGCTCTGTAAAGGACAGTCAAGGTATTCTAGAATCTAGATAAATCACCAGGCTCTTCTGTTCCAGGGATTAAACAATTACTTCAATTTCTTTCTGTAACTTTTCAGTATTCAAAAAGGGACATCTAAACATGTTGTCGAATACAGAAGTAGTCAATATGTCCAGCAGTTACATGCTTAGAAAACGTGTAACATACATGACCATTTAGCATCAGTGTCATATTCTACTCTTTCATCACATATTGTCTTTAGTCCACATTGATGATCTACAATATCAACTATTCCACACAGTTCTATACCTCAGGCTACAAGCTCACTGAGTCACTCGATAGCTGGCTAGTCTTGTTGTTAAACATACTGTCAAATTGTAATTACTGTTTGGAGAATATGTCAACTTTGATGAGGTCATCTCACATCCATTTGCTATTCAACTCGCTACACAGGCTGCGGCCGTACTGTAGCCTAGTACTAGTAGCCTATATGGCCGATACTTTGTTCTTCAAAATCTTGATATTGATTTTGGGACAGTGACATGGCTGGTTAGCTAGCTAGTCTTCTTGTCAAACATACTGTAACATTATATGTACTGTTTGTCAACCGTACATATAATGTTATTGCCTTTGAATCTTGCTAGCATAACGTTAGCTGTCGGGCTAATAGCTCAGCCAAGGGAAAGCCGGTGTTGGTTCCATGAGCTGAGCGGACTAGAAATATCAGAGTTGGCTAACGTTGAAAAACGTTAGATTTCTATTGCAAAACGCATGAAAACATAAATGAATGTTTGTAAAAAAAAATTTTTGGCAAGTAACCACTGGTATAAGCAGGATAATGCCCTTCGAGGTGTACATTATCACCTGATAATGACGCTGCGCGTTGGACGGTTCACGCCTCCACATCGTCCATTATCAGGTGATAATGTACACCTCGTCAGGCATTATCCCTTACATATTAGATATTCTTCTATACATTTCTTGGAATTTTTATTGAGGTGCTGGAGGGTGAAGTGGAGGTCCATGTTTACTGCCTCGTCTAAAAACCCGTTAGCTCTATAGGCAAACTGCAAGAGCAACATAGCAAGCACCTCTTAGGCAGAACTGTACATGCAAGTGCTCTACCGTGCGCTCTTCTGTGCTTGCCATAATAGCCACTGCAGCGCGCACACATAAGTCCAGATGTCGGCACGCAAGTCAGAATCGAGGTAAGCTAAGAAAACATTATGAAACTGAAGAAAGTTTCTAAACAATAGGCCAACTGATTATCTTATTTGGACTCAAACATAATAATAACACGAGTCCAACGTATTATATTACATGAAAAAAATACAATATTTCATGAATTCACTATTTCATGGAAATCCTTACGAAATGCTATTGATTTCAATCCTATAGGCTTACATAGAGTTCCCGTGTTCACGATGCAATTGCCTTGTTTCACCACTTGGAATTGTTCGTACTCAGCTACGCATAGTATTGACCATTCTTAGATTTACGCACACTTCCAAGAAATCTCTTGTAATGATAAATCGCAATTTTTGCGTGGATCCATTCCGAACAGTTGATAAATGAGGCCCCAGGTGTCGGCACGCAAGTCAGAATTTAGGCTAAGAAAACTAAAGAAAGTTTCTAAACAATAGGCCAACTGATGATCTTATTTTGACTCAAACATAATAATAACATGAGTATTAACATGAGCATCCAACATATTATGTAACATGAAAAAAAACATTTACAATAATTTTTGATGTCCCTACCAAAGCTGATATAAAGCGTACGTCCCTGAACTGTATGTATAATGAGTAGGGTCCTGTGCCCCCGTAGAGCTTTCTGTCTAGCAACGTGTCTGCATTAGCTCCATCCAACAGGAACAGCAGAGTACAAACACATCTTCTTTAGGCTATGTCATGCTAAACAGATCATTGAACTTAATAATCTAAATGGAAATCACTGATTGGACACCTCGATTCCCAGAACAACCTGCTCATGTGTTTATACGATGAGAGAGAGACACTGACCTTCACAAGGGGGAGAACATTTGATGGAACTACACAGCAGACTTAATATGCACTAGATTGTATGGACACTATTGTGTATTTCTAGAAAACTGTTCAGTTTAATTTAGCTTGGAATATCTTATTTAGTCATATTATTTAGTGTAAATAAGACAATCAAGGTTTGTAACAGTGACAGAGACGACAAGGTATATTTTATTTTACTTTTAGTAAAAACTAAAAAAAATCAGTTTGGTGTTCCCTTGTTATGGCAAATGTGACATCTCAAATAGAGTTTACTCTATCTGGGTTCAGTGAGATATTGGATTACAAACTAACGTTCTTTTGTCTCACTTTACTGTTTTACTGTGTTATTATTATGGTAAATGTTGTTGTCATTGTTATTATTACCATGGATAGAAACCTCCATAAGCCAATGTATATATTCCTGTGTAGTTTGTGCGTAAATGGACTTTTTGGAACTGCAGGATTTTACCCCAAATTCCTTTCGGATCTATTGTCTCATCACCAGGTCATCTCTTATACAGGATGCATGATTCAAGTTTTAGTAATATACTCCACTGTATGCATTGATATCTGTCTGTTATCAGTGATGGCATATGACAGGTATGTAGCGATCTGTAGACCACTGGAGTATCACTCTGTTATGACCAGGCAGAGGGTCGCTCAGTTAGTCTCCTTATCCTGGCTTGTTCCTTTAGGTTTTGTATCTGCTGGTATAATATCTTCTTCCAGTTTGAAGTTGTGTGGCTCCCACATACAGAAATTATATTGTGCTCCTTGGTTGGTTGTTAAACTGTCCTGTGCTCCGACCAGTTGGATGACTTCACCCACACCAACCAACGTAGTTGCATATGTGACAATATTATTCTATATTTTTCTTGGTATTTTCATTGTTTGCACTTATGTACAGTTGATCAGATCATGTTTGGTGTCCATGGAGAACAGAGGAAAGTTCATGAGAAATTGTGTTCCACATTTAATGGCATTATTCAATGTCGTCATTGCTTTTCTATTTGATGTCATGTTTATGCGATATGGCTCCTCAGATTTACCACAAAGTCTACAGAATTTTTTGTCTACAGAAATGATAATAGTTCCTCCAATAGTCAACCCCGTCATGTATGGTATTACACTGACTCAAATTCGTAACAAAATACTTTTATCATGTTTGAAAAAGAAAAGATAGATTTGTTAATGGCATCAAAATATAAGGTTCGGTAAATATGAAGAAACTTGATTCAACACTCGGAAGTATGTCATAGAACAAACACTGCAAAGTTGTAGCATTGATGTTGGGGTTGACTGTTGTATGAAATCCATAATTTTGACGTTCAAATGTGCTTTGCCTCACATAAAAAACAGGACACTTAACACAGTTAAGCACTGCATACCACAAAAAGTAAAGTCAGCACTTATAAGATCTCTTCAAGAAAACTGAAAGATTTTAAGACCACAATTTTGAATGTTATTCTATCATGATTCATTACACAGCCTTGCTCGAGTTGAAATGTGCTTACATCATTCAGGTCTGTTCCCTTAATTATGTTGAAAACAAGTGACAAAGAAAGATATGATGGATGGAAAAGAGAATTGTGTAATTTGTGTCATTGCATTTAAATGTAACCCTGTAAGTCTGAAACATTCAACACTTGTGAAAATTCCCAAATTCATAGCCTTACTTTATATTTGTCATTAAAATAGTACATGTACTCATAGGCAATTTTACTGTGGGTGCAGGGAGTGCATTTGCATGCATTGTATGTACTCAACATGGTTTGTTGTACAACATTTAAATTTTAAGACCTAGTATTAATTTTGAGCATGTTTTTGTAAGCAAAAACAATTATTCACTACCCTTTGCACCCCCAGTTTTAAAACCTAGAATGGCCTCTGCCTGTACTTACTCTTCTAAGTGGTATGAGTTTGAATTATTTAATCCAACAACATTTGTATATACATGATAGTTTGCATTTTCCCAACTGTTGTGCTTTTTGATAAACTGACTTTTATTTTCTCCTTGTTTGCCAGATGTTCCTGAGACTTCAGATGCAAAGTATCCCACAAATATAATATAATATATACGGTTGACAAACAGTAACTATAATTTGACTATAATTTGTCTGTTTATCAATACTAGCTAGCAATCTTAAAAAGTAAAAAGATTGGGTTTTAGCAGTCAGGATATCTTCACAACAATATAGAAGTATCCTGCAAATAACGCAATTGTGAATGCTCTGGCATCAAGCTTTGCAAGTTACCTGCAATGTGAATGCTGTAAGACTTAGTCCTCCTATGAATGCTGAAAAGTAGGGGTGTGATTTGTAGCTTTTACATGGTGTTTTTCATGTTGCTTTGCAAAATCCAACAATGTAATTCCTCAGTTCATTGCCTTTAACTTGGTCCATCATATGTTGTTTACTGGAAAAAGATTTGTATGAAGCTCTATGTGTGATTAAGTTACAGTAGAACCTGACCCTATCCTGCCACCTAGTGGGAGGCTGCAGGATTGGATCCTACAATTACACATGTTGGAGGACAGTTTGTGTCTAGCCTTTTTACCCTTGTGATTTATTTTTAATAATTGAAAATATTCTATTTGTTTGCACACCTTTCTTGAGAAGTGAGGCAAACCGTGGCATGGAAATGTGTTTATCATGTTGTTCATAACCTGAAATAAAATTTGAAATGAATACTTCATTTGTTTTCTCAACATTCTTAAACATTATGATATAAATATTTATTTGTGTAATAGGGTAGTACTAGTGTAAGGTGCATTAAGGACATTAGTGGAACTGAAGTCAGTGTCAGTCACACATTACCTAGTCCATATAATTCCTAGTCCATATAGTACTGACTATATGACTATATGAGTCACTCTGGGAATAGGAAGGTCATTCATTCCTTAATGAAACATTTCCACTATCCTTGTGGAGAGGTAGTCCTGTTTGTGGTTGTACATGTCATCACCCAGGCCTGATTGCCCACCAGCTTGTGGGCTTGTGTTTTGGTTCATTGTTATCCATGTCTAAGGACAAACATTAAGCACATTAAGCATTACATGTAATATTTGTTTCCAGATTAAAGTTGTGTGGCTCACACTACAGAAACGTTACTGTGCTACTTCGATGGTTGTTAAACGCTCATGTGCTGCAACCAGTTGAATTACCGGTACTTCTACCACACCAACCAATATAAATGCATATGAGATATTCTTTGATACATTTCTTGGAATTTTTATTGAGGTGCTGGAAGGTGAAGTGGAGGGCAATGTTTATTGCATTGTATAATATCGTAGGCTTCTAGGGGCGTTCCTGAGAAAGTGTCGGCGCAAAAACGAAAGTAAAACCACATTTACTCTAGTAGTGCGTGTAGGACGAGGTTAGAAACGTAAGCAAAGAAACTTACTAAACCTAATTTTAATATACCAATCCAACGAATCAAAGTATTTGAGACCTCTTTTGAGAAAGCAATTTGAATTAAGGACGATTCCGTTCATCAAGCAGGTAAAAGTTGTAAAAATGTTTTAGGCCTATTGAAAGCGGATCCCTTAGATTTTTCTTCAATGTGCGTACGCTTTACAATTACGAAATTGAATTGTGCCTTAAGTGTTTAATCATATGTTAATGTAATTTGACATTAAGTGTGGTTATATTGCATGTCGCGGAGGTTGTGATGAAACAGTTTACATCCTGCTGCTCGTTATTGTATCAATCAAATACTTTTCGAGACGATGCAGGGCAGGCCAAGATGGAGAAAGTGTGTAGTTATGTAGGACAACAATGTGGTGAGACATGAGATTAATTTAGTGTACATATACAATTTGACATCGTCTGTTAATGGGAATAGGAATAGGAATATTTTTTTTTTGCAGTTAATAACCAGTTTAAGAAATATAATATATTTGCATTATTTATTATAATCTCCAATGTAGGACCATGTAGGTCGTGCTGGTGTCTGAGGGTGAAAGGAGTTTCCAGGAGTACAGGAGGGGGGAGAAACCCCCAGAGCAGCATGGAGGAAGCTACAGGTTCTCCTCAGGAGGAGGTGATCTCTCAGTTAAAGAGGTGAGACTTAAAGGATGTACTGGAGGGGACAATTACATACAGCCTGTCACCTGATCAAAACCCGGTCAAGGTATAACAACATCGACTTGTGGAGCAAGTAAAATCAACATGCATTTATTACATTTTGAGTGTCGGAACGATTTTAGTTTACTTCAAAATTATGTAAAACTAATGACATGGTAAATTTGTCACATAAATAAAATGTTCAGATGATAATGTATTTGTGTGTAGAGTTTATATCTCACACAATGTGTTTTTAAGATCCTGTGATTACACCTTATTTGATGACATTCTAGAAAGCCAACCAAGCTGTACATTATTTGGCGTATGTTTGATTACAGCCAAAAGATCTACACAAAAAGGGAGATTGTTCATAGAGTTTACAGTACCATCAACCCAGAACGTTAACAACTTTGATTTAGAACCTCATTTGCACCTGAGTTAGTGTCTTGTGATTCTCATTATTTATTAATGTTGTCATTATAATGCCAAGTCACCAGAGCCTAATAATGGTCCTCTGAAGAGTCACCTTTGTGTACTTTTTATCTTCAAACATGATAGTGTGTCTGTTGAGGATGCAGAGTCACCATCTGCCAGCGACGAGCCTACAAATAAGGAACATCAACTTATGAAACACAGGTGAAGTCTACCATCTGTATTAGACAGTTTGTTGTACAACTGTACAACTTTATATTAATGTTGTTGTGTTGTAGTAAGCCCTTAAGGGTTTGTGTTAAGATGAAATCTTCTCACAGTTTTTCTATTTGGCTTTACCCAGTCTTCAAATGTTGACACGAGTATGGAAAGTTCTTGTTGCTTTTTTTGTAGTCACCCCTTTAGGATGGATTAGCAAAACATTAATTATTTTGTAAAGTTGTTTTGCTGAATTGTTGTAGGGTGAATGAGGAGAGATCAGTATCGCCAACCCCCAGTTATCTGTCTATGAAGAGTGAACAGTCAATGTCTGTCCTTATGAATCGCAAAGAGCAGGACATGCCTGATGAGACGGAGTAAGTTGTTTTAATTATGGCAATAGTATTGATTTTGACATCAACATCAAATAAAAAAAATAAAAACATTTAACCTCACTATTAATTCATGCATTCATTTATGTCACTGAAACTATGACTATGCCCTACAGGGTTCAGACTGACAGAGCAGGATCACCAACCCCCAGTCATGTATCCATGAAGAGTGACCGTTCCATGGATATACCCATCAGCTTCAGGGTTGGAGGTTCAACAACCATGTGAGATCATACTACTTAAGCAGTGTCAGACATGAGGGAGTGCATTATTACTGAATATCAACACGGCTGATCTAAAACAATATACTGGCTTTCACATGTGTAGGTGATTGTTTTGTTTGCTTTCTCAATGTTCAATCCAGAGAGGGACTTTGTGATCCTTGTTTTGATGATGAAAAAAAGCGTAGAGCCGTGAAGACCTGTCTCACCTGCAGCAGCTCCTACTGTGACAAGCACGTCAGGAGGCACTACACAGACGCAAGGTTTCAGACACACACTCTGGTGGATGTGGACCCAGACAAACAGCAGAGACTCTGCCAGGATCATCACAAGCCTCTGGAGGTGTTCTGCTGGACTGATAACATGCTGATCTGCAGTCAGTGTTCTGTAACACAGCACAGAGGACATGACATCTTTGTAAAGGCTGAACAAGCTGCAGGAAAGGTAGTTACTTAAGTTGATACTGTGATTAATAACTTGTGACATTTTGAATATGTGTTATGGATATTTCATTTCACACCATAAAACAAAATGTATGTTCATAAATTGAACAACAATTTTTGTTTTAAATTGAATTACTTAATTTAAAAAACCTGTACTTTATTAACAGGAACGTCAAAGGCTAGATACAGTTAATCGTAAGTGTGTGTTATGAATATCCAAAATGAGATTATTTTTCAACTATATTGGCAATATAGTTCCTTTGATAAACTGAGCCTTTATCTTTTGCATGATTTAAGAAAGCTTGTGTTCATGTTAGTTTATTCATCTTTTTCATTCTGCACTTCATCAGTGTTCCCTCCTGGAGAGATCAGCTTCCTGTCAGTGAAGCCAGACTCTGTGACTCTGACCTGGGGACCTCCTCAGGGTCTGGAAGGACCCAGGAAGTTTATAGTGACCTGGGAGGGTGATGGAGAACCGGATAACCTGATCATAAAAGACATGTACAGAGTACAAATCACTGGGCTTCAACCTGGTCAACATTATGATTTCAAGGTGGCAACAATGGGAGCCGAAGGAAGCCAAAGCAGTTCTATTTCAAAAACTGTAATAACAGGTAAAAGTATTTTATTACAGCTAGAATCAGATAGATCCATGAATAATGTGTAATCTGGACTCATCTGTGAACAGAATGGCAGATTACTAGTAGGTTAGCTGCAGTAAACAAAGTCTCAGGACACATACAAATGTTTTATGTGTTTATTACATTGTGCTCCATAACCTGGCAAGGAGTATTAAATCCCACTTGCATCATCAACCTATTGCAATACCGTATTTTTCGGAAAACAAGACAGATTTTCTATAAACCGCACCCCACCAGAATGGGAGCTTCGTGTTTGTAAATCGGATTATAACCCGCCCTGGAATATATGTCGCATTTGAGGGAACAATGATACCAAGCAATGCAGTATAGGCGATTTTACAGCATGCCTTAACACACTTCGGTTGTGGATAGTATGTCCATGCGTTGCAAAATCCATTGTTATGTCTACAAAATTATTTTAGATATAGTATAAATTTAGCTATCTTGCAAATCCTGAGGATAGCCTACCGAAGTTGATTTAGCCAATGTCGTTAGTAGGGTTGCCAACTTCCTCAACCCCGAAAGAGGGACACTTTTTTTCGAGGTGCGCGCGCACATGCGGGCGCGCGCGCGCCAACAGCTGACCAACAATAATTGAAATCCCAAGGTTTCATTAGCCATACCATAAACCTAATCATTTCAGTGTAATTTTGGCCAACCACTACTGTACTTAGTTGCTTGGATGTATTGTTCATAGTAATAGTCAATAGACAATTATTACAAGTTTCTCTCAAATTTAATGTTGTCTTGAAATAGCATTACTAAAACCATATGCCACAGACACTGAAAAGCTTTAGGCCTAAACCAACCATTGTCAAACTAACTTATCCCAGTTCTCAGCAATACATGGGGGGCCATATCAAATTGAAGAAAAAAAAGGCTGAGATTTATGTAAGTTATATATACATTTTTTATTATAACTTTATTATAACTTTATTATGACATTTAAGCATTTAAAATTCCACTCCAGTTTCTCCCTGAGTAATTCAAACCTACTGACTTCACATCGGATTGTTCTGAGGCTTCCCAGCCTAGCCAGCCTGGTCGCGTACGGAGCTGCAGAGCTGCAGCTGTACGCAGCCTGTGTTCTGCTAGCCTCTGCAGAAACACAGGAGACAGACACGGCATGCTAGGTCCCTCTGGGGGAAGGCTAGCCCTTTATCAATGAACTCCCTGCTCTGCATTTAAACACAGGAAGAGAGAGGCAGGGACCAAACAAACTGTCACCAACAAGCAACAACCGTGTCCCATAGCAACGTTCGCAAGAGTTTTGGCGCGTTTACAGTAGCCTATTATTGGCCGTCTAAAAAAATATACATATTGGCCGCCGAGGCTGTGATTGGAATACGGGACTGAAGCTGTCCCAGACGGGACATATCAAAATCACCCATAAATCGGGATGTCCCGGACAATTCGGGACGGTTGGCAACCCTAGTCATTAGCGATGCTAGCTAACGTTGGTTTGCTAGCTGTATATAACATTTCACTGCTGCTATTTGATTTACTGAAATTATTATGAAATGTTATGTTTTACTAGCCATTTGCCTACCTTAGCAAGTCACTGTATTTCCAAGCCCTGATAGTGTAACTGAGACGACACAGTAAATAATTCCTCTTTCAAGTAAAAAGCCCCCGTTCAAGTGTTGAGCATTAAATTAGCTGCACGGTCTGTAGAGATTTTAGGACGAAGCCACTTTTTAGTTCTAAAACCGGGCTATAAGCCGCTTCGAAATATAAGCCGTACAACCACAAGAAAACTGTAAAATCGGGGTACAAGCCGCGGTTTTATTTCCGAAAAATACGATAGTTTGATGGTTTCCCTCTCTTAAGAAACAATTTTAAAGAAAAGGAAATCCTACAGAGAAAAATACATCATCATCCCATAATTATTTAATGTTGTCATTTTTCTCAAAGCGGTCCCAAGGCCCAGCTACCTGGAAGTAATAGAGAGCCTGGACAGGTCTCTGTCTGTAGAATGGGGCAGAACAGAAGGACTGCAGCTCTCTCATCGCTACTTAATAACCTACAGGAGCCCTGGATCAGAACCGCTGGCAGTACACACTGAACACACAACAGGTCCACTCCACTTCTCCAGAACCCTGACTGACCTGCAGCCTTGTACTCAGTACACTGTTGATGTCTCAACAGTGTTGACAAATGGGCAGCAAAGTGAACCATTGTCTAAAACCATCTCCACCAGTAAGACATCTTCATTGTTCTACTGCTCTCTGTGTAGAAGATTGACCTTTTACAGTGCTGTACAGTATTTCCTGTATACTAAAACTCTTTTATATATTTTTTTATCTCTCCTTTTAAAAAAACGCCTTTATGGCGTCTTGTAGAGATGTTGATGATTCTTGCAGATAAAGCGGTATATCATCTGCATAAAGGCTGTTCTTGTAAGGAGTGTTGAGGGTTTGGATTCCCTTGATGTTGTTATTTTGACATATTGCAGCAGCGAGAGGTTCAATGAACAGGACAAAAAGGGATAGAGAGAGTGGGCATCCTTTCCTGATTCCCAGTGCCGTGTGAAACTGTGATGATAATCCTTTGGAAGCAACTGGTGAGCTGTACAGTATTCCTATCCACTGAATAAACATTTATCTGAAATCCAATTTGTGTAGTGTTAAAAATTGAATCTATCAGTTGTTTGATTTTTACAGATTTCTTTTTGTGTGGTAAATACGATATAATTTTTCTTCTTGAGTACTATTTGCTGATTCCCAAAGTAGTGTGGATAAGACTCTAGGGAACTGTTTATTTCCATGAGGGATGCCCACTCTTTTGTGAATAATGTGTTGGTATCAGGATCTTTAAGCACAGAAGTGTTTCATCATCATGCAGGCTGTGGCACTGGAGATCCAATATTGTCTTTTGCATTACTTTGTTTACGTTGGCAATGTTACTGATTTGGGCAGAGAAAGTTTTAACTTTTATTTTAGATGTTTTCTTCCTGAAGCATTTTGATTGGTGAATGGGAGAATTTGAGACTGGATTTCAGTTCTGTGGGGTCTGCGTGTAATTATTCCAATAATGAGAGATTGTTGTTGATAGACGAGTAAACTGACCTCGATTGTGGTAGTTTTGTCCTCAGTCTTGATAGACTAGTCTTCTTAGTTGCGTTTTGCTGGGTTCGAAAGGTAGTTGTTGATGAAGGTTTACAATTTTTGGACAGTTGAAGAGGTATGTAATTCGATGTTGGCAATAGTGGGAGTAATATATACAGGCAAAAGGTTTGGTTGTGATGTTTCTGCTTGATGAACGGTTAGAAGGACGTCGCCATGTTATGTCTTATCCGCTTTCTCACGATGTACCCAGAGCTGCATCATCAATGTAGAGTGTCTTTAATCTAATAAAGTATGTGAATGTCTTTATTGAGCAATATCTAATGCATTCAATTACCTGAAATAAGTGGAATTCCATATCCTGAGGCAATGTAGAATTCCATCAGTTTGACACCTCAATGTTTGGAGTTAGTAAAAAAAAGTAGCAGAGAAGAGAATGTGTCAGTTAGCTTTGCCACTACTCCATGCCTAAAATAGAGGTGTTTATGTTCAGACCAACAACTTAAACAACAAGTGTTTACTGCAAATCAAAATGTTTCTATCAAATCTCTAAAATACCCCCCTTTCACTTAAGGAGTTCCATCACCAACTGACCTGACCACAGAGCAGTTAGAGCCCTCTTCTGTGACCCTGCGCTGGACCAAGCCTGAAGGAATGGAGACAATCCCACATCACTTCCTCATAACCTACAGCAGCCCAGGAACAGAGTCCCAGCCAACACAGACTGGAGACTGCTGCACAACACTGACTGACCTGCTACCTGGTACTCACTACACTGTTGGAGTCTGTACTGTGCTGGATAATGGAGGACAACTGAGTAAACCTGCCTCTACAACCATCATCACTGGTGAGACACTTGTACATTTCAATTAAAGCTTTTGTCACCAGAACATTGTCTGCACGTAAATGTTGTCAAGGGACTCTTGAAACTGTATTTTATTACAATGTTCATGATCTTTTATCCCTTCTCCAGACGGGTGGCCTATGGGAAATTGTGGCCCCACTGCAAGAACAGAGCACCCCCACCCTACCTCCCCCACCCTACCACCAGCCAGAGGAATTCAACATCAGTAATTACACAGAATATTTCTGGGGTTTTTTGTATCGATTCAGCAACATTTGGTATATTACCTTAGTATACTCGGTGTACTCAGTGTCCCACCTGACACACCCGGCTTGGGATTGGTTCCACTAGGCTACATTTTGGATGCAGTGTCTGAACTGTCACACTCATGTCATTGGTGTTCACTTGAGGAAAGGCTTTTCTCCATACCGTGTAGATTTTGTAGAATGCATAAACAAATGGGTTAAAAACCCTCTCATTACCCTTTACATAAGATGTTCTCTCATAGAGGTTCATAGCAGGCAATAATAGGCGTGACTGCGGCCACAGGAAAGTCAGATTCCCAAGCCAGGAAAAGGATTAGACGGCTAACATTTTGAGAGGAGACTAGTGGTAATGAGTTAGACACATTAGAACATTCAAACGGATACAAATTAATGCACTTTTTTTAATTGGCCTAAAAACCTACGCGTTTGATTGCTTTTGTTATCTGCAAGACTGTGCATGTCTGTGGACTCCTTTTTTTGTAGAAATGTTGTTTAGATATAATAAATTGAATGAAATGAAATTAATTCTGGCATACCCTAGGTTTTTGTGAAATGCTGCTTGCTGGAAATGCAAGCCACAGAAAATTGCTAAAAATAAAAAAAGATTATAGAAAGGCTGGCCAAGTTATCCCAGCACCCTTCAACAAACAACAGTATCAAGAACAACAATGTGTCAAAATGTGGTAAATGTGGAAAACCCAATAACCCTTTATATTAGCCTTCAGAGTGTATGCCAAAGTACATTTTGCATAGCTGGAGCTTTTATTGGCAAGTTTTTGGCACAGGTGTAACCATTTTAACATGTAGAGAAAAATGCTGGATGTCCTTTTTGGATAAAATATTTATTTGACTTCCTAATAATTAATAATCTATCCAATTTCTTTTTTAGGTTTGCATCGACAGCAAGAATGTCATACCTTTCACCGATGCTTACGATTGGTGGACAAGGAGGTTCTCCCTTTGACTTCAATGGTATCGACACTGGAGCCACGCTGGAAAAGATCTGGGTGTGGGTAGGAGGCTGGCAGGTGAAGGCTGTGAAGGTTTGGCTTACTGATGGTCGAAGCCAAGAATTTGGAGAACCTGCAGGAAAGTTTTCTGAATTTCAGTTTGAAGATGGAGAGCATTTTACCAAGCTTTCACTGTGGGGAAATGGTGCTGGGACACGTTTGGGTGCCATGAAGTTCCAAACAAATCACTCACGGGAGTTCTTTGCTTACATGACAGACTGGGAGCTGAAGACTGAGTACCCTGTTGATGTCGGCTCCGGGATCTGCATTGGAGTCTCTGGAAAGGCTGGTTCAGACATGGATTGCTTAGGTTTCCAATTCATTAATACCATCAAGTCTACCGTATTGACGGATGTTTATTACCCCACACTTCAAGATGTAATACCCCAGGTGGCTACTGAGCTAATTAAGTCTGTGACCTACACAAACAACTTCACTGTCCCTCAAGAATACAAAATTGAAACGTCTAAAACGATCACCAAAAAGTCATTGTGGTCTGTAACTAACAAGTTTGAAACCAACTTTAACTGTTTGGTGAAAGCAGGAATCCCAGAGGTAGCAGAAGTATCTGCTGGATATGGCTTCACTGTGGGGACAGAAAGTCCACATGGCTTAGAGGAAGAGAGATCCCATACTGAGTGTCTGTCTTTTCCGATTGATGTTCCTGCAGGGAAGACCGTACATGTTGACATCACTATTGGTAGAGTTACAGTTGATCTCCCCTTCACTGCCACAGTGGAAATTACCTGTCTCAATAACAGTGTTCTGAGGTTTAAGATCAGTGGAACCTACAAAGGTCTCACTTACACAGACGCAAAAGTAGTAGTAGTTTGGGGACCCCTGCCTTAAACTGTTGCGTAGGCTGATGCTCTCAAAATAATTAAGTTAGAAATTCACAAAGAGAATTGATGTGATGGCCATTTGATATTTTGTTGTGTAACTCATAAGAATACTTTTTATGTCAGATTTAGTGCTCTGAGGAGAAATCAATGTCATCAAGGAAAGCATAGTTAAAACAGATGTGTTTAACTTGTGAAAAAGACCACAGGACTACATTTCCTCAATTTATGTTCTCTGTTTTGAACATGATATTATTTATAATGCTAGTAAGAGTGTTGTTATGATTTGCAGAACTAAAGAGGATAAATGTCTAAACATTTCTGTTTTTAAATTGAAAATTATTTTAATTTTTGAGTGAAGGTGAAATATATTGAAAACATTTTGATGACAGATGATGAGGACATTGAAAGGCAACATCCCATGATGTGTACAGAGGATAACATACTTTCACACAAGTTTAGTGCATGTACAGATGGGGTGAAGGTCTTTTGCACACCACTCTACATAGCACATTTGTGGTCAAACTATAGGATAGCAAGCTTACAGAGACTTCAAGTAGCTTATAATGATGCAATGAGAGTGTTATTAAAGAAATCCAGATGGCATAGTGTGAGTGAAATGTTTTTGGCTGCAGTCAATACTTTGCATGTTGTTTTAATCAATTTTATGTATACGTTTATTTGTTGACTCAACAATTCAGAAAATGAAATTGTGGTCTTATCGAATATAAGGATCAGTATTATACACTACCAATCAAGCTGTGGAAAACCTGTTACCGTTGCGTCTTTGTAACACACTGATCTGTATGGATTATTATTTATTTTTTGTCAATGTAATGAATTGTCTTGTATCTTAACTGGACCCTGAGTCTGTAATAAAAGTTTTTGAATAGGAAACTATTTGATTACGTTTGACAACGGTGACTTTTGGGAATGTTACAGTTTGAAATGACAACATGTAAGTCTGCTGTTGCAGGAGAACTTCTGAGGAGGTAAACACGTCTGTATATAATGTATAATATAATGTGTACAAGCCTGTTCATTGTTGCTTCATGAGAGACAACTACAAACTTGGTAGCAAGTGTCTCTTCTATGATTGCAATCATTAAAGTACTCGACTATTAGAAGTTTAGTCAAATTTATCTCGTTAAATTTTTGCATGAGTTCACCGACTCCTCAGTCTCTAGGCAGGATTTAAAAATCTTTGAAGTGGTTGCCATGTGGAGAAAGAGGCATCCAATTCCTTGTGCTATGATGGTATAGTATACACAGTGGTGTAGTATAGCTTTTATGTAGTAAGTATACTGTGAATTTTAGGACCTAGTCTAGGTTTGATGTGAGATCAGATAGGGACTTTCACAGGTAATGCGAATTTGAATCTTTTAGCATTAATCTGAGCGCAAAATAGTTTGGGGAGCTTTATGTGATATGTACTATTAGTTGGGCTAATATTTTTATATTTGCTGAAAATGACAACCCAAACTTTTACTAAAAAGATTCAGGGCTTTTGAGAAAACATTCGGCTTTGCAACACAAATGGGGTGAAATGAATGAAGGTGTGAAAGTTTTGTCACAAAACGATATTGTTACGTATCCTCACACTTTTATAAGTATTCTTTTTCTCAGGACAATTTTGTGTAGCCTTCTGTTCTTCACTCAAAATTGTCCTTCTCAACATTTAAAAAAAGGAAAGAAAAAGGTGCAGTGGTCTCTTATCTTTTTTGCTGATGTATATGGCTCATTAGACAAGTCACCACAATTTCTTGTCTTTAGAACTGGTTATCTTTCCGCCATTATTCAACACCCTCATTTATGGTCTCACACTTACAATCGGCACACATGGCGATAGAGACGTGTCATTGACCTCGACAAGGAACTCTGAACAAACTCAGTGAGTAGGGGACACGAGCAGACCTGCTCAGCTGCTCTAAATCATGCACCCTGGATAGACTAGAGACCCGCGCTGGCACTCGAAACTATTCACCTTAAGGCCTCAAAGACTTGACTAAACAAATAGTTTTCCTCAATAAATCATGGTTGAGACTTGAGCTCAAATACTTTAATATAGTGACTGAATGTAAGCAGTACCACAGACCTGGTATATACTGTATCAAGCACAGCATGTTCACTGTAAATATACAGTGTTGTTGACGGTATGCATGTGTGTGTGAATGTGTGTGTTGGGGTGTGAATGTGTGTGGTGGGGTGTGAATGTGTGTGGTGGGGTGTAGTGTGTGAATGTGTGTGATGGGGTGTAGTGTGTGAATGTGTGTGGTGGGGTGTAGTGTGTGAATGTGTGTGATGGGGTGTAGTGTGTGAATGTGTGTGATGGGGTGTAGTGTGTGAATGTGTGTGGTGGGGTGTAGTGTGTGAATGTGTGTGATGGGGTGTAGTGTGTGAATGTGTGCGAATGTGTGTGGTGGGGTGTAGTGTGTGAATGTGTGTGATGGGGTGTAGTGTGTGAATGTGTGCGAATGTGTGTGATGGGGTGTAGTGTGTGAATGTGTGTGGTGGGGTGTAGTGTGTGAATGTGTGTGATGGGGTGTAGTGTGTGAATGTGTGTGGTGGGGTGTAGTGTGTGAATGTGTGTGATGGGGTGTAGTGTGTGAATGTGTGTAGTGGGGTGTAGTGTGTGAATGTGTGTGATGGGGTGTAGTGTGTGAATGTGTGTGGTGGGGTGTAGTGTGTGAATGTGTGTGATGGGGTGTAGTGTGTGAATGTGTGTGATGGGGTGTAGTGTGTGAATGTGTGTGGTGGGGTGTAGTGTGTGAATGTGTGTGGTGGGGTGTAGTGTGTGAATGTGTGTGGTGGGGTGTAGTGTGTGAATGTGTGTGGTGGGGTGTAGTGTGTGAATGTGTGTGGTGGGGTGTAGTGTGTGAATGTGTGACCACCTGTCTAAACCTGGCTGGTTTTGAATATGTCTCTCTCCCCCCGCCAACCCCCAGTCTGAACTGGGCCTATACCGTAGTGCAGTAGTGTTGATCGTAAACAGCCCATATGGTACCTAGTCCATACAATACTTAACTACACCGTACCTACCAAGTCCAAGTCCATCAATGCTTAACCCTCACAATACCTTCTTTGTCCACACATTACCTAGTCCATATAATTCCTAGTCCATATAGTACTTACCGTATTTTTCGGAAAATAAGCCGCATCGTGTATAAGCCGCACCCCCCCAGAATGAGCACTTTGTGTTTGTGAATCGGAGTATAAGCTGCACTAGAATATAAGCCGCACTTTGAAAGCAAACAACGTTACCGTTGCGGCGGCTAGCGGCAATCGTGACCAACGCTCACGATTGATTACTTGCCCAGACACACCGTCACAGCGGACAGCTTGGATAGCCATCTAATTAGACAACATTCCCAATCAGGGTGAACACTCAAATGATCTAAACTACAGACCATAGCATTACACATATCAAAACAGAACGAACACAATGTGTTCGTTCTGTTTTGATATGTGTAATGCTATGGTATTGAATGGCATTGTTTGGAGTTCTATTATAGAACTCCAAACAATGCTTATCTAACTAAGCTAATGCCCTTAATATACTATTTGCCTTAACTTTGTTTGAATAGGGTTATAAGAGTGTTATAACTTCCCAAAATAATTCTGTTGTTTTGTTCTAAAACCGGACTATAAACCGTTTCGAAATATAAGCCGCACAAGCACAAGAAAACTGTAAAATCGGAGTACAAGCCGCGGTTTATTTTACTAAAATTACGGTAGTCAATATATTACCTAGTCCATATAGTACCTAGTCCATACAATACCTAATTCATTTAAAACCTACTTGACAACATGAGTGAAGATAGTTCCACGCCCAGTAACGTACTGTGTGCTTCTAGTCCTTGAACCCTCAATGTCTTTATGAGTCACTCTGGGAACAGGAAGGTCATTCATTCCTTAATGAAACATTTCCACGATCCTTGTGGAGATGTGGTCCTGTTTGTGGGTGTGCATGTCATCACCCAGGCCTGTTTGCCCACCAGCTTGTTGCCAGTGTTTTGGTTCATCGTTATCCATGTCTAAGGACAAACATTAAGCAGACCCGGAAAACAAGCAGATAAAGGAACTCAAGTTCCCACGCTGCACCATCTTGCTGTTAGCAGTTGTAGCTCCGGGATAGAGACATCAATATGTCCATGTCTGTTCTCACAGCAAGGCTGTAATCATCATACATATTGGGGGGGATGTGTCCCCTCCACGACCTGCAGCACCCCTCGCCCGCCCTGAGTGATGGGAAGCCTGACTCTTTACAGTGACTCTCCAGTCAGTAAAAAGGTTGTTTAGTTGAAGTTCAATTGTTTTCAAACTGCATGTAGCAACACTGGACTGAGCAATAGTAATCACGCAAGCCCTATTTATCCAGTCCATCCATCTTTCTATTTATCCCCCTTTTTTGACTACAAACATGGATGAGTCCCCCATGTCAGGAAGCACCATATTTTGTGTCAGAATAAAGTGTGTGCAAAGTCTACTAAAGTCAGATCACTGTTTCAGCAAAATTGACTAGTCTACTAAAGTCAGGTTAATGTGTCTGGTGGGGTGTGAGGTCAGCAGAGAGCGCCTTGTGAGAGTAGACCTAGAGATTCCCACACTCTGCAATGTGCAGATAGGTTCACACCCAAGATTGAAACAATACACGGCTTGAAGACAGAAATATGTGGGCAAATCACATATAACTGCAGTCATAGAGCCCAGCTGTGGGCCTGTTTTTGGTCGAGTCACGCGTTTAGGCTGAATTAATCTGATTGGTCTAATTGGTGTTGGCCCACATTAGCACTGTTGCCTTGCAGGGGGAAGATTAACGAGGCAGTCAGGGAACCAGCATTCATTAATGAGATTTCAAAGCCTTTCAAGCTGTAATCAGTTCTGAGGAGAGTCTGGGAATCTTTGGGTTTCCAGAGGAAAGCCCACAAAGTCTCCTTGTGTGTTGTTGCCAGTGGCCTGGTCAGGAGAGCTGCATTCACTTGTTTCTATGAATGAGGACAAACGATCTGATTGAGAGAGTCTTCATAAAGAGAAGCCCCTACTATGAGCTGCCAGCTGGGGTCTGATACTGTTGTCTTTGTGTTTGTTGCATTATATTAACCTGCTCTTATGGTAACTTCAGTCAGCCTGCTAAAAATGGCAAGAAATGCCAGTCACAACTGAGGAATGCATGACAGGAAAATTCATAAATGTGCCACAAGGGGGCAGTATTTAATAAATAATCATTCAATAACGGTCATTGACGCTGTTTAATCTTGTGCTGCCTTCGGGTCACATGACCCAAAGGTTCATAACGAACCATCGTTGTGTTTACCCATTTTTACCCAATACAAAAACAAATAAAAATCATTTTCTTTTAATCTTTGCAATGTGGGGGGTCTGGGACAGCCCAACGGTTAAAAGAAAATGCTTCACTTTGTTTTTGTATGCGGTAAAGTTGTCGCAATATGACAGTGGGTCACAATGACTGATGGGTCAGAATGACCCGAAGATAACACAAGGGTACTGAAAGTGGAAAAAATCACACAGCCAGTTACAGTACCACTGTAATTATGAATCATACTTTCATAGTGGGTTTATTTTCCTTAGCGAAGATATATACTGTACATGTACACTCATAGGATCTCATCCCATTGCTCCATAGCTTTTGATACAAGCTGGATCGCCAAGCACAGACCCTCTGTTCTACAATAACCCGACTTTGCTCCTGTTCGGAACATGGACCCCCCCAACAACTTTAATGAGAGGGACCAATACAGATCAATTCTATTTATTTAAATATTAACTTTTTTCTTTTTTTTTGTTACAGTATTCCACACTTTTGATGTGATTGTAGCATAAAATCATAGTATGTAACTTAACTGTCACAGCCAACAGGAGCGGTCAGCCATATCAACAGCAACCTGAGGCCAAGTCCAAGTGCACAGCCATGTCCTGGCCAGGGACACGGGCAGGAGAGCCATCTTTTCTGCATGTTTATTTGTATTCTGGTTATTTTGTGAGAAACCCATGTGAGGGAGGCACAGGGAGAACATGCAAATTCCACACAGAAATGCTTTTTTCTGTGCAAAGTTACTGATCAGTAAGTCAGGCTATCTTGTAGTGAAGGGGTGGGGAGATGGAAATAGCAAGGGCTTCATAGTTGGTTGACGTAGATGCTATTCAAGACTATAGGTCATTATTTGTACAAACAATGTTATGGATTTTAATTATGAATTAAATGTCTTTTTATCGCAAAAGGTTCCGTTTGTAATTTTCCAGCGGCGCTGATAACTCCCCCTCTGATAGGCTATGAGGATTAAGATCACGTAGAGAACTGCAGTTGGCCTGCATGCTTCCTCTGCCCACTCAGGCCTGGTTCCACTTGGGCAGAGTGGTGAAAGGTAATTCAATAAAAAAAAAAGGTTATTAATTAGTGCTCTCTAATTAACTGTAGTATATTGATCAAAGTGTTACCAAATACATTTCCATGTTGATTCTATGCACATTTGCACATTTACGCGTGGCGTTCACCAGTTCTGGAGTCTTGGTGAATGTTAGAACCTGATTTATTGTCCTTAACTTCTTGTCTAACAATGTTGAATAGCCGGTTGGATTTCATCATGAATGAAAACGATGCCTCTCATATTCAAGACAAGATTATTTTCTTCATCTGAACTTTTTACGCCTTTATCTGTCATTCCCAATCTCTCAAACAGAAAATGTTATTGTAGGCTAAATCATTAAAAAAATGACCACCTCCGAATTTATCATTTTGAGTTGGTCTTCGCTGCAAATCCTAACTTCACCTGCCCTTCAACTCCGCCCTCGCCCTCTCTCCAGCCTCCGGGTCCTCCGCTATTTTTGCGCCCTGTCAGCCACGGGTAACCGGCAACATGGTTATACATTGAGGCTATAGGCGAAGAGATCTAGCCTACGCTGCTTTCTGCTACTAAACGTACTTTATCAACAATCTTCGTTGAAGGTTTACAGAGGTGAGTAATTTATCATACACTGTTTCAATAACTCAACATACGACGATTTGATTTAGCAAACTATCACACACTTTAAGAAGGAGTTTATATTTCTTGCTGAAGCATGTCTAAATAAAACTGTATGCTATGCAAAGTCGGTGTTGCAGAGTAAGCAAAGGTTTCACTTTTCAGTCTTGGCACCGATTCTTATGTTTGCAGCCTATTGTGGGGCCGTTGTCCGACCAGTTCACAGCTGTTGAAGACATTTTTAATAACCTAACAAAGGCTATTGTTAGGCTCCATTTAACACATGGTTGAAACAGTCATGATCGATATATTCAGTTGTTGAACCGAGAAATTTGACAATACATTTAAAAATGAATCTTCTCAGCTACACTGCGCACAGCTGGTCAGGAATGTGTTTTGCGAAAGTGTGCAGTGCGCAGTTTTCTAAACGAAAAACAGTCAAGAAAGCTTAAAAAACATTCACTTTTCAGTGGATTTATCATCAGTTTGTCCTTAAAATTTTTACATACAATGTAATCATGCAAGAAAAGAAAACGATCAAACACGTAATTGTGCACCACTTTATATTTTGAATATAATAGTGGTATGGACTCCCCGGTAGCTCTGGAAAGCAGACTGTTCTGTGTGTGTCCTGCTGTCCGGAGACCTTAAACTGACTTCAGTCCCTAACTGTCACTCAAACAAACCCCAAGTGAACATCAATGGTTATGTTTTAGTCCTATGGCCATAGCGTGTCTTTTTTTGGTAAGTGCTGCATAAAACATACAGTACAATATCATTTATCTACAGTCAAAGTCCCAATGATAATTAACAAAGGAGAACAAATACGTAAAAATGAAAATAAAGGATCTCAGAACATGCATTGATTGTTTATTGTGAGTCATGTAAATATAATTCTCTGAATAGCTATTAGATGTTGAGCATTATTTAGGACTTTTGTGAACAAAGCCACATGTACCTCATGGAAGTATCACTCAACAGAGTCCATGTGGTCTGGACAGGTGGCTCCCAGCATGGTCCAGTACACCAACTGCCTCTACTCTGGGCTCTCACCAGCTAAACAAGCTAAAAACAGAACACAGAAGGCCCCCTTGCAACAATTCAAGCCACCATTTTGTTTTTGTCAAAGTTGAGAGAGACAAAGATTTGGTATCTCTTCTACTATATGACCCCACAGTGTATGTTGTAGTTGCTGACAGTGCCATCAATCTCCCTGATTGGTACTTGGTAGTACTGTACCTAACCTATAAAGGCCTGTACCTACCATACTGGGTAGGTCTATACCTATTCTTAAGGATACAACTCTCAACGGTAGTGCACAGTACGCCTGTACTTCAGGCCTTTCCTTCAGTCTGTCTATGAAGTCAGCCGCAATGGCTTGTACCTTTCACCTACCTTCTCCCAGCAACAGCACTCCTCTGTCACCTCAGCCCTCTTCTGTTCTCTTCATCTCTCTCTCCCTCTCCTTATTTCTCTCTCTCTTAACCCTCTCTGCCGCCCTTCCTCCCACTCTCGCCCAATCCCCATATCCCTCCCTGTCAGTCTCCCTCTCTTTGTCTCTCCCTCCCTGTCTCTTTACCCGTCCAACCCCCTTCCCTCCATCCCACTCTCTCTCCCTCTTCATCCCCCTTGTCATTGCCCTCCTCCTTCATCACCGGCCCATCCATCTTGTCCCTCTCTCCTCTATCTCCAACCATCAGTGGTGCTCCAGGCTAGTGAGGAGTGAAACCAGGCCCCCACCGCTGCCCTCCTCCCGGCTGCCAGGGTGGGGGTCTGGTCTGGGTCTGATGGACCAGCGATGGGCTGAGCCAGGGTGTGGAGTGACAGGACCGCCGTAGGACACAAGCCCGTCCTGTTCTGTCTGTAACAGTGCCTGTGTTCCTCCCATCCTACCGGCGGAGGCCACAGGGATCAGAAAGCTCAGTCACACCTTAAAGCAGTTGATCTCGTACATAGTTCCTTAAGCCTTTGTAAACGCTGGGTAAGGCCTAGAATGTGTGTTTAGGGCATACCTCGCAGATCATTTGTAACAATTTCCCGGTATATCAATGGGGACGCGTGGGATAGGCCTTCTTAAGTGTTTATGTAAGCTTCTTCATGACATTTTCATAATATTCCTAAAGCATGCGAGTCATATTCCGATTACTGCTTAAGCAAAGTGCTGCCTTAACCCTTCTCGACCAGAGAACGTACCCTCTATCTGACTGGATGCAGTATGACACAGATAAGACCTTTAGTTTAGAAAACGCTGGTGTTCTGGCACATCTCACAGGCCCATTTACAATTGTTTAATGTTTAACCGTGATTGAATTTATTGGGCGCTGGTCTTGTCTTGGCAGGCAGTGAGGTCCATCTTCCAGCCCTGTAGAGAGAGTGAGCGAGGGCGACGTGGTGTAGACGGGCGCTGGGGGGAGGCGGGGGGGGGAGTCCGTGGACAGATAAGATCACAGCAGATGGGCTTTTTATGATGTGTTTATGGCAGGAAAACCAAATATACTGAGATGTACATTGTCGTTGTTATCGTCTTTCAAAGCGATCGTGGCAAACTTGAGTTTTTAATGAGTACGATATTAACTGCAACTATAATATGAAACCACATTTACAAGTGGTTAAATGTTTTTAATAGGTGAATAGTACAGATAACTGTTTTTTTTTTAATTCTTCACTAGACATATTTCTGTTTTTAAATTAAGAGACTTGTAATGTGCAACCGCCTTTCTGCACATGGACTTGAAATGTGGATGCATGTGTTTCCCTTTGTTAGTCAACAGTTTATTACAGCAAGTTCGTCATTAAGCTATCCGGGCCTGATAGCTTGGTTGAGGTTGCTTTTGGTGTTTTTCCGTCGCTGTGTGTTAACTCACTTCATCAAGGTTGACGCAGCTCAAGGCAATTACCCAGGAATCTAAGCCCGGTCACATACTACCTATTAACTTTTTATCACTCTGCTGAAAAGAGGGGGCCTTGTTCATTGGCCTGCTTTGATTCAGCGGGTTCTTATCCATGTGGAGGGGGAGTAGAGAGGGAAGAGAGAGAAAGGGGTGTGGGGGAACCAAGAGATAGAGAAGAGAGAGGGTAAAGAACAAGAGAAAATAAAGGGAGCGGAAGAGGGGGATGACTGAACAAGAGAGAAGACAGAGAGGGGGAGTGAGTGAGATGGAGAGAGGGGGAGTGAGTGAGATGGAGAGAGGGGGAGGGAGTGAGATGGAGAGAGGGGGAGGGAGTGAGATGGAGAGAGGGGGAGGGAGTGAGATGGAGAGAGGGGGAGGGAGTGAGATGGAGAGAGGGGGAGGGAGTGAGATGGAGAGAGGGGGAGTGAGTGAGATGGAGAGAGGGGGAGTGAGTGAGATGGAGAATAGTGAGAGATAAAGGGTGGAGAAGGAGAGACAGTTGGAGCTGAGTGAGAGAGTGATGGGTTAGATGACCAGATACATATTAAAGGATGGAAAAGAAGAGAGATAGCATAATAGCCCTGAAAAAGATGTCCATGCCCACCATCCAACAGCATCTTTATGGGAATACTCAACCAATGTTTACTTTGTGCACACACTGCTTTTGCAACAAATCAATATTTCCTGCCTAGATGTATGACCGAACATGCCATATATATACATACCTAGCCTGGATGTAGCCTACAGTATATCAACATTGATTTGTATATGTATATATATATATTGTATATATACATATGAAGTAGCTGCACACTCTGCCACTCACTCTCAGTAGAGGAGGCTGGAGAGGAGAGGCTGGAGATAGTAGAGGAGGCTGGTGAGGAGAGGCTGGAGAGGAGAGGCTGGAGACAGTAGAGGAGGCTGGAGATAGTAGAGGAGGCTGGAGACAGTAGAGGAGGCTGGAGACAGTAGAGGAGGCTGGAGACAGTAGAGGAGGCTGGAGACAGTAGAGGAGGCTGGAGACAGTAGAGGAGGCCGGAGAGGAGAGGCTGGAGACAGTAGAGGAGGCTGGAGACAGTAGAGGAGGCTGGAGACAGTAGAGGAGGCTGGAGACAGTAGAGGAGGCCGGAGAGGAGAGGCTGGAGACAGTAGAGGAGGCTGGAGACAGTAGAGGAGGCTGGAGACAGTAGAGGAGGCCGGAGACAGTAGAAGAGGCATTCAGATGAGTTACCTTGCAGGCAGGGTTTAAGCCCTGTGGCAAATCAAAGCTCCACTCCCTGAACTCTGCACACAATTCCTACATCAGTGAATGTGAACATGCAGGAACATCCATTTGTCATAGTTAGGCTGCACACACACACACACACAAGCAGGTGTTTGTAACGGCAGTGACATCATAGCCTTTGAGACAGGGTCTTAATTTAGTTCACTGAAACAGGTCAGCCCTCAGGATATGGAGGTTGTGCTGGACCTTCATAACAGCTGTCACCAGCTTGTGATTACCTCATGTTGATGTCATTGAAGACAAGGAAACAGGTTGTCATTGTCGAGCTAGCGAGAGGGAGACTGAGATTGATGTATCCTCACCAACCTGGGTTTGTCCTCTACTTTTACTTAAACACATTCTTCTGTAGCTCGTTGTGTGGTCGGGAGAAATCCCCACCCAAGTTAGCAGAGAACACGGTGTGTAGAGGAGCACACAGTGGAAGGACATCAGCCATTTTTAACCAGCTGTTCCCGAACCAGTGCTCCATTACAGAGCAAGGGAGGGCCTGTGGTTAATTTGGGGTTAGTCCTTAGACTGAAGGAGCAGGTGACGACCATTGATCCCGAACAAGCAGGTCTGGTCCTCCTCGCTGATAAGACCTGGCTGAAGCCTGAGGCACCTGCCCAGGGCCTGTCACTGACCCTGGGGGAGGTGGTGTGGGGTGTGGGGCCACTCCCTTGTATTCAGGCCTGGGCTGCTACACTGACTGATAGGGATCTCCTACAGACATTAGCATATATCCATGTGTGTCTTCTCTGGTGACAAACCAATAGATCTATTGAGTTCAAGTTATCTTGAATCTATATGACAAATCAGATAAGACTGTTCTACACAGGGGAAGGGGCTATTAAACAAAGTAAAACCAAGGAGTGAAGTAAATGTCTGCTGTGTTTCTATAGTAGATAAATAAGTAGATTGTTGCACAGCTTGCTGCAGTCAAACACAGGTAGGTTCTGTGTTTAAACCAGGGGTGAGTGTGGTATTCTGTTTTGGTTTCCAAGGTGATGATTCACTAATGGTAGTGTGTAATGGTAAACAGATCACCAACATCTTTATTGCGTTGCTAATATCAACAAAGAGGGTAGGAAATATGTTCGGCATAATGTTGGCAAGAAAACGATTTCTACCCTTGTGGCAATTTCAGTTGCTCTCCATCTTTTTCCACACAAATGAAGTAACCATTCCCAAAACAACAGGCTTGTGCTTGTTCAAATTTAGGTTTCACTTTTTTTGTGTTCGCTCTGGATAAGAGCGTCTGCTAAAATGACTAAATGTGTTACTAAGAGGTATCCATAGTTGACCTACATTTGGCGAAAGCCGTTATTACAAGCACCAGGTTCATAATTGGTTGCCAATGGCAATGCTGTTAAGTGGAGGTAGTAAATCAATAAAGTAACTTTGGAAACATCTAGAAACTAACCCTTGGTGGGGCAATGTAATTCTGCCTTGAAACACCCCTTAACCTGCAACTTGGTATGTCCCATCAAAGTCACCGGGACAGACCACCAAACCTATGTAGGGGGGACATGAAGGACCAGTAGAGGAGAAGGCATTACTATGCTCCAACATGGCTGTGTAGAACTCTCCGGCGTATCTCTAGCCTGGCCCCCGGCCCAGGTGGGACAGCTCAAGGGTTTTATTTAATCTTTCCCCTGACAGGGGCATTCTGGGATAGGACCCAATCTCTCATCATCTCGGGGGATTAGATCGCTAAGGAGCAAGGTCGACAAAAGCACAGATCGAGGCCAATCACTGTGCCTGCTCAGGGTCTATTGATTCCACTGTACATCTGGAGCGGCCATTGTGTCTCGTTAATTAAATGTGATTGAAGAGCCAATGCCGGGTAGGACTAGCTGGAAACATAATGAGGATAATCAGCACCTTGAATGGTCAGATTATATAGCCTGTTAAACCAGGTTCTTTCTTGTGAAGAGAGGAGCTCATTCAACATTGTTGGTTCCTAGGGGCCAGAATAGATTGAGATGAAAACTCCTTTATTGGTGTGACTACAGAGCTTCTCAGTGAAGGGTCTTCAGTCATTTTGTAAACATTTTATTTAAACCAATTACTGCCAGTGATCCTGTGACAGACTGGTATGAGTAGCATCTATGCTATGTAGTTTTTCCAGTTAGAGGAATGACTAAATAAAACGAAATATGAGATCTCCAGCTTCTTTATTAAACCGCTGTGGTACTTAAAGGAGTCCCACCTCATCTAAATCAAGGCCTTTCTTTATTTTCTATTAAGTTCCTGGTACAAAAATGTAACAGGACGTTTTGGCTTCACTTTTCAGTTGGCTTGCAGGTTTATTATTTAAAAGACCTGCTTTGTTCTATGCATCGTCTACCAGCTGCTTAACACACACACACTTAGTTGCTTAACTTATGTTACAGTGTAACTGCCAATCAGTTAATACATAACTTTGCTAGATGCCAATATGTTGTTGTTGCTGTGTGTATGTGCGGTTGTTTGACCCAAGAACAGGATGATGGGAACCTGACCCCAGATTCCTCACGTCTATATGGGTGAACTCCCAATCACCTTTACGCTCTTCACACAGAACAGATCAGGCTTCATGGGATCAAATGGTTTCGATTTCGTCAGACTAAACGTTCATACGTTTACACTCGGCGATCCTTCGTGTAGCTTTGTCCCGACTGAGAGGTAACTGGTGGGACATGCGCTGCTCCGACACACCTGAAGTGGGTGGAGTAGTGGGCCATTCGAAACCCATCGAAATCTAAGGAGGATAAGCCTTATCCTGGAAATGACACGGGTCAAGCTGTCAAAGCACAATAGGCCCCGCAGAGACAGAGTGATGGCCTGACACAGCTCGAGCCTTTGTCCCTTCCAAGACATCAATGTTCCTGTGTGATATTCAAACCATTCAAACGGCAATGCACTTCATACAGGTGGGCTATCTATGTCTCGAGTGGCCGGCGTCACGTTGGGAAATGTCTTCGGCAGCATTGGACATTCTTGCCGTACCTCGAATCATTTTGGCGCAACCGACCATGTCATTTATGTCTACATATTCGACATCGAGACAAAAACGCTCTCTTTTAAAGATCAAAAACCCAAATTCTACAAATCGGCCCTCCTGAAACGGCTTCGCTGTCTGTGCCGTCCTCCCTTCGCTTCACCTGCACAGCGCCTCCAACTGACACTTGAGAAGACCGCTTTCTTTTTTTTCTTCTTCTTCTTGGGCCTGTTCAGCCCCTCTCTGCGGCCTCGGAGAGAAACGTTTTCGATTTCCCAGCACAGCGAGGGACACAAAGACAGGCCTTGTGTGCGCTGGGTCCATCCTCCTGGCCTAGCGGGCTGGAACCAGGAGAGCAGGGCAGGACCTGTAAGGGGAAGCCGGCGGTCGTAATCAGACGGTCAATTTAACTGGCCCTGGTCTCCTGCCCTGGTGTAATGAGCGGGTATTAACCCAGGTGGGAGAGTCCTCTGGGGGGGAGAAGGGTAGTGAGCTGAGCACAGAGAGAAGAGGTGGCCTGGGCACATGCTAATTTGGTAGTGCATGGCTGGATGGTAGAAAGCAGGTCATGGTTGTGGAAAGATCTGGGCTTTTGTCTGCTATTAAACTGTGTGCAAAGCTGGCCATTGTTAAATCGCCGCAGTAACTTATCCGTTGAAATACGTATACTTTTAGCTTGATTTCACAAGTCTTAAAAGGTTTGGAATGTGTATAAAGGGCTGTTTGTGTTCGCTTTCGTGATGATGATTAGTTGTGTGTTTTGGAGGATTTGGAATAGACTTGTTGTTTTAGGTCTTTTTCTAAGTATTTTCTCCAAGGAGTGGCAGTTGCTGAATTGAGCTACTCCAGATAAGATTTAAACTCTAGGAAAAGGGAAGGTCACTGACCTGCGCTGAGAAAGAGATGAAACGTGAGATGGATGTGATTGGTGGAGCGTCTTTTGTTCCACCATCTGAAATTGAATTCTTTTCTTGGTTCACCTTGCAAATAAAGCTATCCTTCTCACATGAACCTTGCAATAAACATATCCTTATCGCATGAACAAACCTTCTGAAGGTCCTTCTCATTGTCTATTGAAGCAAATTGTCATGCAGGGCAGTGAAACTAACTAAAACGGTTACTTTCTATAAATTGAAATGCAAACAGACCATAATAGTACTTCAAAGCAATTGGGTGCGAGAGGATTATATACCGTACGTCTACATGGAAGTCCCTAATTGCTACATTCAATTATTTGGCACATCCACAATAGGCAGAGATGTTGGCCCAGGTCTGGCATATTCGTAGTCCATGACATCATGCGTTCATGATGCAACAACAATGAATCACTCACAAGGTGTTCACTTCCCCTGTCTGTGAAGAAGAATTCATAAGGAGGCCAAATTCAGCCATATAAAAACCTACCTACCTGAAGGGGGAACTATCTAGAAGCCTGGGCCAGTCTCTTCACCTCTCTGGAGCTCACCTGGACCAGATCAGATAACGACCACACGTTACACTCACCAATTTATTACCTCAATACATCACCCCTGAAGCTGGCCAGCGGGAGCACAATTCAACTTTTAAGTGTGGGTTTTACGTCGTACCACCACGCTGTTACCCCCGGGGTGTGTGCATAGAAAGGGGTGTTTCTGGCATACCACGAGCCGTTCTCCAGGGTTAAATGAATGGACTCTGGCGTGTAGCGGGGAGGTGCTTCCCCTACTTCTTCATTCGAGTGATGTCATTTTGTTTGTCACAGTAAATCAATGTCGTTTGGGGTGTGAACTCATCCTCGATCAAGAAACCTTGCAAAGTGAAGATGTTTCAGCACGCTTTCAGATCTCCTAACATTATATCTTTGTAGTCATTGTAGACATTATTTGTTTAGATCGGTTAGATAAAGTAACAGTTAAACAGTAAAGTAATAGAATGGCAGGTTTCATTCAGTTGTACAATGTTCACTAACAGTAGTACAATGTTCATTACCAGTAGTACAATATTCATGGCAATTCGGTTGGTGGGTTGTGCAACAGTGCTTTGGGACGAGTTACTAAAACCTTGGTTAGCTTTCATATTCTCTTTACTGGTTTGGTTTTTCACAATGTATGCTTCATGTTTTGGCTGCTCGCAATGTTTGGGGCTATCTCGTTTATGATCAGTGACCTATGCACTTTTGTAAAGCTCTCTCTTGGAAGTCGCTTTGGATAAAAGCGTCTGCTAAATGAATAAATGTAAATGTTTACTGTGCAGTGAAAACGTAGTAAAACAATCCTCCTATAGGGTCCTGTGTTTACTCACCACCATCATCGTCTCCTGAGAAAGTAACATATAGGAGACGGTGAGTGGCACTACGCTAACAAAGACAGGTGATAGATAATGTCCCAACCGCTTAGTGACCAAAGACATACCACAGATAGTGAGGGTTGCTCCCAGCTATTCGTAGGAGTGGTCCTTTGTCACCCTTCGTTGGCTTTGTTTACTATATTCCCACATGCTCGCCTGTCATTACTGAAAGACCAGACAGGACTCAACACAGTTTGAGTCTCTCACTTACACAGCACTTACACTGGGAGAGACTTGACTTCTTCTGTGGTACAACAACACTAGCGCAGCACCACCTTACACAAACATAGACAGTCTTCTTCTGTGGTAGAATACTCACACTACATGATCTTACTCTGAGAGAGACTTCTTAGAACTTTCCAAGGTGTTCTGAAAAGATTCTGTGCAAGACCAGCTACATACAGTGACCACAATCAATGACAGATCAAATGCATTACTGAAGTTAAGCAATGACTTTAAAATGTGTCATAGCAGTTTGTCCTTACATACAACTTTTTGGGGGAGCCACACAACTAGAAGTGAACTCTTGTCTAGACACGCTAGGACGTCACAGTGTTTGTCTGAGTCTACGGCCAACCCTGCCAATCACAGCAGGGCGCTTACGGCTCTCCAAAGCTCTGCTGTTGATCATCAGTGGAGTGTCTGGAGGGTCGAAGTGCTTTACAGCCCTCATTGCTGTGTTCTGGCCCAGAGGCATTGTCTAAGGCGGTCCATTGACCCACTCTCTCGCAACACAGCCATAAACCCCCCCCCCAAAAGGCCCCCAGGGTTTATATAGCCGGTCCCCAGGGCTTTACGAGCGGCCAGCCCCCCTGTCACTTCCTGGTGTGGAGGGTCCTCCGTGCGTGGGAGAGGGGGAGGACAGATGGGGGCTGGCGGTTAAGAGGCACACTTAGGTAACCAGGGATCACGTTTGGTTTCAGGATACACAGTAACCACAAAACAGTTAGTTTTGTTGTCGACATACAGTGACCACATACCAGTTTGCTTTTGGGAGCAGTAAGGGACCGGAATACTTTTCTAACCTTTCCGTCTTTTTTTTTTTTTTTCTTTCTTTCTTTCTTTCTTTCTTTCTTTCTTTCTTTCTTTCTTTCTTTCTTTCTTTCTTTCTTGCAGGCAAGGATTATTGGCAGGTGAAGACAAGAGCGTGCATCAGGATCTCTCAGGTAACGGATGCGTTTGCATGCTGATGTCCTTTGTCGTTTATTCCCGCCCCTGCTTGTGCACCGCTACCTGTTTAGCATGTTTGTACTCGCTCGCAATATCGTATGGAACAAACGGGACGCTGCTGTTAATTAGCCCGAGTGCTTTCCACTGCTGCAGAGACGGAGGAACTAACGCATTTGTGGAATGGGAGAGGGCATCTTTTCCCTGTAAGCTCTCGTTTGAAGTTATGGTCTCCAGGGGGAGGTTTATTGGAGATGACGTTCTCTGAGGCATCTCCCTGAGTCATCTTCTCTCCATACCCCCCGCTGTGTTCCACACAAACAGGAACATGAGACCCTCTCTCTGGATCTTAAGGGGGTGCTCTGTTGATAGGCAGTACATTCCTGTGGGCAGCCCCTGCCGGTGCCTTTGACGGGCGGGTAGGACCACTCTGTGCCGGCGGCGCCGAGGGACAAGCTCTGCCCAGCGGGCGAGGTGGACCCCCGCAGAGGTCGCTTCCTCCCCCTGGCTCACCTGGTGTGATGTCAGCAGGTGTATAGCCGTGCATTGTGGGAATGGCCCGGTGAAGATGACTATCAACAGCTGGGCGTGTTCATTTAGTAGACAGTTGTATCCAAAGCAAAATTACAGGAGGGATTCGAACCTGTGACCTCTTAATGTGCAGTCAAATGCTCTAGCGGTTAAGTACACCCATCCCCCCCGGCTGATAAAGTGTTCTGATGCCTTTCGTGTCCTTCGTTTTTTAACGACGAGTTCTATTGGAAGGGAACAGACACAATAGAGACCAGTGTTGTTAACAGAACATAAAGGTCAAACCAAGGCTGAATCAGCAGTTTAGGTCTGAGGTTCGATTTGAAGACATCTTCCGTTCCCCAGGGCACGAAGCCCACCACCACCCATCGTCCCTTCTAAAACCATGACTCAGACCATTCTCCTACCCCATGGTGAGCTGAGGTCAAAAATAGACCCCGGCATTGTGTATGACGGTCGGGCATTTACAGTAGCTGGCCGCAACAGCCTGAAGGCCTCCCCGATCGCTGTCATCCGCACCCTGACACAAGCCACCGTGCACAGACGGGTTCGGCCACTCCTATGGCACTGCTTGTGGTGAGGCCACGCCCTCATATCCTGTCTCTCTCTCTCTCCTTTCACCTGTGGTAGCGAAGGATTCTCCACTCTCAACGCCAAAAACAAAGTAGTAAATCTGTCATTTTGAGTGCCCGAGGCATCTTGAGCTGCCGCAGTGTAATCGCATACAGACAATAGTTGCGACATCAAGGTGAAATGCTGTCACAAGTGAAATAGTGTCTCTCTCTTTCTGTCTCACCCTCTTTTGCTCTGGCTGTCTCTCTGCCCATCTCCGTCTCTCTCTTTCCTCTCTCCTTTAATCTTCGGAAGCTGTTGTGAACAGGCGATGAGATTGCATCACCTCTTGTTAAATCTCTCCTTAACTGATAACAGCCTCCGTAAACTAATTTAGATGATCCTGCCCTAGATAACTTCCTGTTGATAGGAGACACTGATAGAAAACAGTGATCAGCTAACAATTATTCTATCGCGTTTAGAAATCAAAATTAACAGTATATCTCCCTTTTTATTTGTGCTTATCTGAAAACCATTTTTCCATTTAATTCAATACACTGATAGAATCTCATTTGAAGCTCACCTGTTTCATATATCCCCAAAGACCAGCCTTGGACCAGTAGCAGAAATGACAGAGAAGTTATTCTGTTTGACAGTTGAGGAACCCTACCATTTCTGCCCGAGGGAGAGGTGATTGTGGGATGAGAACTGCACCAAAAGCAGTTTGCCACCCAACAGTTTTACACATTAAAAAGAGCGTTTGATGCGGTTTGAATGTTCATGACGTGGAAATTCAAGTCGGTTTGTGAGGTTATAAAGACAGATCTCTTTTTTTATCAGAAGAATTGTAAAAATGTTAAAAGGGGGTGGTCTACCGTGAAGTGAGGGTATTTGAGTATTTGATTCTTGTCTTGACACGGGGAATTTTCTTGTTGGTTTAGAATTATGCCTCCCAGCATTTGAAATACGGTTTGTTCAAAGGTCCTCAGAAGGTGTTGTAAACTTCACTGACATGTAGCATTCCAGCTATGCTGTATAGGGATGATATCTCCCCCTGAGTTTATCGAGCCAGCCCTGGGGAACGGGGGAGGGGGGGGGCGGCTCACCACCACTAGCTCATCACTAACTATCAGAAAGTTGAGGGCACTTCCTTTTCAGATTACAACCTCTCCTATGCCCCCACACAGACAACCACTTAAAATGACATACACATGCTGTCACTGTTAGCATTCATTTTCTTTGATTTATATCACTTTAATTTAATGGTCACATCTCACAGATATATGATGCATAAACGGACCACCTTGTCTTTCTTTCAGAACATCTTGTGGTCACTCTTCAGAAGCTAGGCTTAGCACACAGACAACATGTGCTTTCGCATCAAGATAATTGGATCCCTCACAGCTAGCATTGCTAACACAGCTAAGTGTAGAAATGCATTGCAGTTTGAATGCGCTGGGGAAATATGCTACCGGACTCAGTGGAGCAGGAAGCAGAGATCAGGGCTTAAATTAAAAGCTGAAGAAAATCTCAGTCT
Organism: Thaleichthys pacificus; assembly: GCA_023658055.1. Classification (NCBI taxonomy): domain Eukaryota; kingdom Metazoa; phylum Chordata; class Actinopteri; order Osmeriformes; family Osmeridae; genus Thaleichthys; species Thaleichthys pacificus. The sequence goes on from CM042867.1 coordinate 3,796,313, forward strand.
GCTCCATCACCCAACCACAAACACTCAAACACACATGCGGGCACACACTTACACATATGCTAATACACATGCACACACACACCATGCTGAGGAGTAGTTATCAGAGCCAGGTGCTTGGTAAGACATCAGGTGCACCACTTCTGGAATGTGTTTTACAGAGTCGGGCGAGCTTCGTCCGGAACTGCAGGGCAGGAAGTGGTTTAAATCCTTCCACAAAATGACTAGCCCCCTGCTGAGACACTGAGCCCTCTCTCTCCCTCTCTATCTCCATTTTTCTCTCTCTCTCTCTTTCTCTCTGCCTTCCTTCCTCGTCATGGGAACCAGTGCTTCTCTCTGATCTCAGAGACCTGCGAGAGGAAAGCCCTGCTGATGCAGAGAGGAAGAGTGCCATTAGCCAGGACTGCTGTGGTTGGGTTTCTGCTGAAAAAGAAGGCTTGATAAAGAGTTTGTTTAAAACAAACTCTTTTTCAAGCACTGCTTAGTGCCAGGCATACTCTGTTTGGTGAGAGGGTGTGTGCAGGCTAATTGCTGAAATGTTTGGTGACTGATTACGTCTCACTATAGTCAACCTGATAAGTCTGTGGTTTCCTCATGTGACCTGTCTAGGTGACCAGAATCAATAGTGTAGATTCTAGATAGTGAAGCTGTTTCAAGCTAAGCTAGTGGCTAACACTAGCCTATAAACCTTTCCCAGCTAGTTTCTAACACATCTAACTAACTTTTTCCCATCTAATTACTGGCTAGTGATAACCAGTAACCTGTTTCCCAACAAATTCCTAGCCAGTAACTTGTTCCCAGCAAGTGGCTAGTGCTAACCCGTAACCTGTTCCCAGGTGGCGAATAGCGTTTACTACAACCTTTTTCCAGCTAGCGCTAACCTATAACCCTTTCCCATGCTCCCACCTGGCAGCACTGTGTCAAGGAAGGAAATGACTTGAGTCACATGATATGATAGGCTGGTAATCTCTCTCTCTGGGACATGTTTAATCTGGGTTTACCTCCCAGACAACCTCTCTGAAATAAGGATCTTTGGCAGTATCTGCTGACATCTCCCCCTCCCCCTAGATCAAGTGTGTGTGTGTACGTGGGTGTGTGTGTGTGAATGCTAATGAGGTGGGCTGGCAGAGGGGTTGACACCGGTCTGTTAGCCACCGACTGTTCCCATGGTTGCCCCACCCGTCCAATCACATTGCTGCAGAGTCAGGAAGTTGGGGGTCATTGACCCCTGAGGGACTCTGGGTTGGTAGGGAGGTGGCCATCAGGAAATGACTCTTAGCTTCTATTCAACTAGAGGACCATCTATCTCACTCAGTCTGACCTCTGTGGTCTGCTAAACAAGGCTTTTACTGACTGGTAACACATGGATAAGACCTCACTTTGTTGCATCTGTTAGGTAAGTCCTACACATACATGCTTTGTGTGCTCCATATTGAAATACATATATGTGTTTGTATATATTGACCAATCTGGAGTTTTTAAAGATATAGTATGTGGTATTGGCACATTTGTATGTTGTTGTTTTTTAACCATACACACTTTAGTAGTGGTGTTTGTGTGAGGTCATCACCACATCTATATAACTCTGTTTCTCATGTCTTTCTAGTTACTTCTCACCATTCCTATATTTACTACTGAGTGGCAGGATTTTGACCACTAGCCCTTAGCTGTCACAGTAACCTGTTCCACTACCAGCAGTTGGATGTGGGACCCAATGCTAATTCCAGTGAAACCGCCTGTGTGGGGTAGGAAGTGATGGATGTGTGTGTGTGTGTGTGTGTGTGTGAGAGAGAGGAGGGGGGGGGGTTATTTGTGTGTTAGTTACTGAGGTGCCGCTCCACACAGAGGAAGTGACGGAATCAACACCAGACTCCTTTAATTCCCTCAGAAGGACAGCAGGAGGAGAAAGGCCTCGTTTCGAATTTTAAATAATTTACGTGAAGAAAACAACTCATTTGAATGTAAGATGATGATCAGCCTAATGCAGTTTTGCAATTCCGTTTTTACTGTTACAGTGATAACTCACATGGTCGAAGGTGTGTCTCTTTTATTCTTCATGTTCAACTCAGGTTGTTCAACTCCCTCAAGGGGGAAACCACTCCTGAGAACAGTTAGATGACCTCAAATTAGCCAGTCACACCAAGAGCATTCTTGTCTCCTCCCTGCGAGCCGTGAAGTCTCCCTCCCCTGAGGTGTCACAGGGGTGTCGAATGTTTATTTGTTCAAAAGCTCCGTTTCGCCCCTCCGGCACGGGCCTTAGGAGTGCGACCTCTCCAGCGTGATGGATGGCCCGGCCTCTGCTAGGCAGAGCCAGTGTTGGCTCAGAGTGAGGAGATAAGCGAGGGCTTGTTTGTTTTCAGACATTGATTCTGTTGGAGGTCAGCGTCTGAGTGTGATTTCGGGCCCCTCAGATTAAGGTAGGCTGAGGTGAACAGGTGACTGTTGACTCACTGCTGACATAGAACAGGACTCATTAGGGCTGACTGGTGACTTTGACCAAGTCGTCAGTTCTGCCTCTTGGCAAGGTGTTGTTCAACTGGACCTTTGACTTCCATATAACTTATTAGGTATTTATTATGTTGGAATGCAGCACAATAATGACAAGCACAACTACCTGCGCCCCAAGTGATAAAGTAATGCTAGTAGGAGTTGAATCTTCTAGAAACCAGCCATGAGAACAGGACCAGGCTTCAAACGGCCCGCCTCAGTGTGTCTGTTTACCAGACAACAGACCAACGTGCTGGTTCACAGCCCTCAGTCTCATCTACCTGTGACATCTTTAGGTATGCTGCTCATTACTGAAAACATTCTACTAACTTTTAGTTGTTTAATACCAGGTGCATCTCACAGTATTTGGCACTCTCACACCTCTCCTTATATTAGGGCTGCTGTATTCATTTAAACATAGACGCTACACCTGTTTGCTGGTTCATGCTATTCACTGGTTCATGCTATTCATTAGTTCATGCTATTCACATGCCATTCACTGCTATTCACTGTAGGTACTAGGCAGTTTTACCTGCTTCACCTTGTGTGTCACCTGCATTAAATAGTTTTGTACTACCTGCATTACCCTGTAACTTAACTCTAGGCTTTATCTGGTGTACAGACCTGTGTATTTTTTTATTGGTTATTCGTTTTTTGGATGTTTGTATTTTGTATACCTTTGCAGATTTTGTGATTTCAAAAAAGATTCTTCTTCCCTTTACTTAAATGCTGTTACATAACCTTAAACCCCACAGGCGAACACACTTAAAATGACCTATTTATTTACATTTATATTTACATTTAGTCATTTAGCAGACAGCTTTTATCCAAAGCGACTTACAAGAGAGAGCTTTACAAAAAGTGCATAGATCACTGATCATAAACAACGAGATTGAACGAACATTGCAGGTAGCCAAAACATTCTGAAAAGCAAATAAGAGACAATGGGCAGAACCAGAAGAGCATGTAGTTAAACACATTTCAATTAAACAACATGATCCTCGAAAGTGCTAGAGTGTACCTGGAGGAAAGCAAGCTACAATAATATATTTCACAGCGAGTACAAGCAATTAAATCAGTTACAACTAACCAACAAGTGCAGCGAGTCCCTCAATAAGTGTCATTGTGTTCCTGGAGGAAATAAACTAACATCTGATCCAACAAATCTTTCTTAAGTACCGTTGTACTCCCGGAACAAGTGCGTCTTTAGCCTTTTCTTGAAGGTGTGGAGACAGTCAGTGTCTCTGATGGAGGTGGGGAGATGATTCCACCATTGGGGGGCCAGACAGGAGACTGGTTGTTACTGGTCTGGGTGTGTTATTACTGGTCTGGGTGTGTTATTACTGGTCTGGGTGTGTTATTACTGGTCTGGGTGTGTTATTACTGGTCTGGTCTGGGTGTCTTGTTACTGGTTTGGGTGTGTTATTACTGGTCTGGTCTGGGTGTTACTGGTTTGGTTCTCTACGTGGACTGCGCTGTACCATGAGCTACTGTACCATCAGCATTAAGAGGGACTGTTTCTCAGGGTATCCACGGTCTTCACATGGATCCCTCCCTCCATCCCTCTTCACACTGCTCCCTGTGGACCCCTATCCTCTGGTGGCCTCTCCAATAACCCCTTTCTTTATGGACCAAACCCCTTCTCAGAGACCCTCGGTTGACTCCTTGAGACCCCAGTGGAACTCGCTCGAGCCTGTCCTGATCCCTCCACCCGCTCACTTTCCTGTGGCTGACCCCGTCCACCTGACCCCGCGGTCACCCAACCTCAAGGTTACCTGGGCTGGGGGTCAAAGGTTAGGAGCAGGTGCTCAGAACCTGAGTGAGGGGAGTCAGAAGATCCCTGAGCCCCCCCCCCCCCCCTCACCCCCCCTCACCTAGAGACCCCATCTCCCTCCAGGAGGCTGTGGAAATATTCAGTCCCTCTTCAGTAGGCTGGTCCACCCAATAGGAGCAGCTCCTCCTCACAGGTAGTCACCCCCTCCCCCTGTCCCCCCTGCAGGTGTGGTCACAGAGAGGACAGTGAGGATGGCGTTCTCTTTGGCCCCGCACCCCAATGCCGGCCTGCAGCTCCTGGTCCTGCTGTTGGTCGGCTGTGGCCTGGCGGAGGCCGACCGCATCAACTTCTACAACGTCAGACCTCCAGTCGAAGGTTTGGTTCTCGACATTGACCCGAGCAGCTGTAATGTCCAAACCCCACTGTCATTCGACCAAGCCACTCTGATTGGATGTTATTGTGCCGTACAGTGTTGTTTTTGTGTCTTGACCAATCGTGACTACTTTCTTACAGCCACTCCGTTTCCTAAGAGCTTCAAGTGTTTCACCTGTGACAGAGCGCAGGACAACTATAACTGCAATCGCTGGGCGGAGGACAAGTGGTGTCCACCGAGTGAGTACACGCACACATACGCACACACACTGCACACGCACGCACACTGCACACGCAGACAGCCACACTCATAGGCAGATGCTGTATATACACTACACAATGAAACACACATGAAGCACACACACACACAAGCAGATACACACACACACACACACACATGCATACCCCACTCACACTTACAAATACACACTCACAGATACACAAATACTCTGATTATACCTCTCCTATGGCTACCCCTGTCCATCCTAAGAGCCTGCTTGTTTCGGATGCCGTCTCCTCCTTCCAGACACCCAGTTCTGCATGACGGTGCACCACTTCAGCAGCCAGGGCAGGACCAGGTCTGTGACCAAGCGCTGCGCGGCCCACCAGGACTGCCACGCGTCCGGCTGCAGACACCACAGAGACACAGGACACATTGTGGGTCCCCTGGCAGACACGCTGGCATGATTTGGATGTGACTTGATGGATCCTATGTATCGTGAAGAATAGTTCCAAAAAACTGTCATTGTTTTCTGTCCTGACTCGTGTCCTTCTCTTCCTGTCTCCTCCCACTTTCTCCTCTCTCGCCCCCTCTCCTCTCTCACCCCATCTTCTCCTCTCTCCCCCTCTCCTCTCTCCCCATCTTCTCCTCTCTCCTCTCTCCCCCTCTCCTCTCTCACCCCATCTTCTCCTCTCTCCCCCTCTCCTCTCTCACCCCATCTTCTCCTCTCGCCCCCTCTCCTCTCTCACCCCATCTTCTCCTCTCTCCTCCTCTCTCCCCTCTCCTCTATCACCCCATCTCCTCCTCTCTCCTCCTCTCTCCCCCTCTTCTCCTCTCTCCTCTCTCTCCCCCTCTCCTCTCTCACCCCATCTCCTCCTCTCTCCCCCTCTCCATCTCTCACCCCCTCTCTCCTCCTCTCTCCCCCTCTCCTCTCTCACCCCATCTTCTCCTCCTCTCTCCCCCTCTCCATCTCGTCACCCCCTCTCTCTCCTCTCCCTCTCCTCCTCCAGGAGTGTGTTTCCTGCTGTGAAGGGATGGTCTGTAACGTGGAGGTCCCCACCAATCACACCAACGCCGTGTTTGCCAAGAGACACGCCCACAGCTCCTCCTCAGCCAATGAGAGGCTGCGAGGCAAACTGACACTGCTCAGCCTGGGGCTGGCCACGCTGCTCCTACTGTGACACAGCAGCCAATCAGAGGAGGTCTCAGAGGGTGGGGACCGCCAGCGCGAGACCAGTAATCTTCCCCGATACTGGTGAAGGATGTGCCCTGTGACAGTTCGTCAGACGTAACAGTTGGTGAAGTTATCACCCAGGAGTGCTCACCAAGGTGATACTGATGTTCCTTCACGGCTGCTAAAGACTGGGCTCCATCCACCTAGACCATGGAGCCAGGACAGACTCTCCGAACTCATGAACCTGAGACAAACTCACTGTGAATGCATGGACGCTGATGTGACCAGCTGACTGAACTCTGGAGCCTAGGGGATGCAGAGATAGTTCAGAAATGCCTCTCGTGGCTCTCCTGATAAGGTCATGTAACTCAGCCAGTAGAAACTTGGTTGATGATGATGATGATGATGATGGTGTTTTGTTTCCGACCTGCCCGCTGGTGGCACAGATGTAGCTGTGCAGCTCCTCAAGACTCCACACAGCCTCCGCACACCTGTGAACACATGGAGAATCCCAAACTGCCTTGTGATGTTCGCCAACTTGCTCTGGTGTCATTCATCACAGCAAGTTCCTAAAAGCTGAACACATGCACCAGACGTTAGACAGAGAACACAGACTAGCTATAAAGGAGTGTTGCATGACGGTCATTGCAAAGTTTTGCGCTTAGGTTGTCAATGCCTGTTTATCTTTTTAGTGTAATGTATGACAAATCCATGTTTGCACTTATGAAATGTTTGAACTTGATTTTAACAAAACTTGAATATAGCATACTCAGTTGGAGAAGTGTGGAATGTATGCTGGATGTCAGTAAAAAACGTACGAGACACATTTAAATGGCTCCAGTCGTGAAAACAAGAATTGGGTTCTTATGACTATCGTTGTGTCTCTGCTTGTTTTTGGAAAGTATTGTAGTCATTTGTCCTTACACAACAACTTCTGTCGAAATGACATTCCAGCGTGGTATTTGGATATCCAGTTCTGTACTGTTGTGAGGTAACGTCATTAACTTTTATACAGAGCAAACCCTTGTAGTTAGAGACCCTGTTCTCAGGTCTCTAACTACAAGATGCCCAGATTGATGCCTTGTATTGGGTACAGTACTGTTAGTGGGATCTAATGCATACATTCTAATGCAGACATTGCCTAAAGAGACAAAAAACATGTGAATGCACATGTTTGCCATTATGAATATGAAGAAGTATCCTCCAATGACATGAGCTGTGTCAATATAGACTATTGTCTGGCCATGGCATTCCAGCTCCACTTATATCTATACATAGACTGTACTTTATGAATACCAGAACATCAAGGTTTATTGTTGAGTAATGCCGCTAACTATGAATTACCATAAAATTGGGTTTGTTGCCTTCTCTCCACAGTATAGTGAGCCAACTGTATGTTAGTGCGTTTTTAAGGAGCAGCGGCTTTACAAAGAGGAAATCAAATTAGAGAAACCGGACATGGGGGCTCCAGCGTTGCGTTTCATTTCCACCTGAAACCAATTCTACATTAATCTCCAAAAATACCCTTGGAAGGGATTGGAGAAGCATGTGTCTGCATGTATGTTCTGACTAGGAGCGAGAGGGAGTTTTTTTCTTCTTTTTTTTTGTTTTGCTTGTCTTTTCTTCTCGAGGGTGTTTTGGGGATCTGCTGGCGGGGAAGGCGTTGCGTGATAGATCATATCCTGGATCGTGGATATCCTGGCTCTGTCCTGGCTGCTACCCTGACACCCCTATGCAGTGAGAGTGCAACAGCCAGGTCCCTCACCGAGACCAGCCCCTTGCGTGTCTTGAGAGCGGAGGTGTTGAAGGAACTGTCAAAACAGACACTCATATTCAGAGACACGACCCCGGGGGGAGGCTTCCCCTTCCTGCTCCGTCTGGGATTCTGCCTCAGTCCCCACACCTGATAAACACCGCCTTGGAGGATGTTAACTAGAACTGCAGAACTAGAACAGCAGAACATATTCGTTTGTGTGCTTGAGTGTTTGGCTGTGGTTTTGTGAGTGTGCGCTTGGGTGGGTGTGGGTGCGTGTGTATGTTTGTGTGGGGGAGGGGATTCCATTGTTCCTTGGGGCCAGTGAAAGTGGGTATGTCTGTGTGTGTTTTGATGATGCAGAAAGGCCTCGCTGGACCTGTGTGTTTGTGGGTGTGGGTGTGTGCTGTTATCCCTGGCTGCTGCTGTCTTTGTTCTGGCTTTATTAGGCGTGGAGCTGGAGCCTGTCAGTACTGACAAACGGTACACAAACACACTTACCCGAACACACTTACACACACACACACACACACTTACATACACAAACACACTTACACACACACACACACACTTACATACACAAACACACACACACAGGTCTCTGACCCCATAGAGACCCACTGGCGGCACGAAGACTTTGTTCCTTTACCGTTTCCTGTCAGGAGTCATCCAGAATGTTCAACCTGGTCAGTTTCTCGAACAAGTACCTACACAGATAGAGGCACTGAAACATGAGCAACTTTCCTCAGGATACTGGATTCATATTACTTAGATCTGTCTATTCGAGTTTCAAGTTTATTGTCTGTTGTAACAAATACAGGTAGCATTGGAATTATTTGTTCCGGCTCCACTTGGCAGATATAACAAAGTCATAAGAGCTAGTAGTCTTATTGACAATATACTGAATGTGATATAAATAGAAATTAGATACATTATAAGGACTAATGCTGAATAAATCACCTAACAACTGATAACCTAAGCTCTAGGGGACAACCTGACAGCATGTGCATGTAAGTAGAGTAAAGTGACTTGTGCTGGCAGTGTGAGATGGAGATCAGTGGGTCCAGCTGGAACAAGGGAGGGTTGGAACAAGGGAGGGTTGGGGGGCAGATAGTTCAGGGGAAGGTGGCAGGGGTGAGGGGTGGCGGGGTATGGACCATGCACATGGCTCCACGACTTCAACTTTTCTATAATCACATTTTTACATGTAATTTTTTTTTAAACCAAAGTCACGTACAAATAGTCCATATAAAAAGTACAACAGAAGATGGACGAAGCGCAGCAGACGATCAAGATAATCCACTATGGTCTTATCGAATGGAAAAGGATTCATTAATAAATGAACCGTTGCTGGCGCACAGCGTTAGCTCTCGTCTGATATTAAGTGGATTGAACATGGAATGCATTTGGTAGTTCAGCTCCTATCCATTAGAGGGGTATCTGATTGTCCTTGCCACAACTGACGGAACCCCTCCCACCCTCAGGGAAGGGTCGTCATAATCAAGTTAGCCGGAGAGCTACTGTGATGTCATCGTCTGTCCCAGGCGCTGGTGGCCAACCAGGCGAGGTCAAGACTGCCAGTCACGCTCGGTTGACCAGCTGGATCCTCTCCTCTAATCCTCTCTCTTCCATCTCCCTCCTCGCCCTTCTCATGACGAGGGCCTCTAAAAACCTAGAACACGCTTCCATCGACTCGTGTTTTTAAAAAAGCGTCTTGTTCCCCCTGTTGCAGCGGCGTTCTGCCCTTACTTTACAGCGGTAGCGGTGCTGCCGTCGGTTACCCAACCCCGCTCTGCTGTTTTGGTGTGTTGACACAGCGACGGCCAATGGGGGATTAACATTCCGATGCGAGGGCAGAGTTCACTGTGCTAATTGGCTGACAGAGATTCCGACACTGTTCTGCTGTGGGGATCTGGTCCCCGGAAGAGGAGAAGGGCTGGACTCCCAGAAACAGGTGATTCAAGTGTGGATGTAAATGACCGTCATTGAGCTCAATGCCTGATTTAAAACCACAGAATCAAAGAGATGAGGCTTTGAAAAAATCTGATCTGGTAATATTGTATTATTATTATTTAGTATTATTTCTCATCTTATTCTCAGCACATAGAATTATACATAAACATAGTAGAGCAACGCACTTGTTTTAAGGCTACAGAACTGTGGATATCAAAGTTCTACAGGATTATAGATTTTGTGGATCCTGGTTCGATACTGTCTTATCCACCAGTCATGTCTTTAGAGAGCTGCCTCCATCAGTCTAGTCATCTGTGAAACTGGGCCACGTTGCTAATGTTCTTCTCCAGGATCCTCAAGCTACATTATTTATGGTGATGGTGGGGGTCCCCCCTCCCCCAACCCCACACCTTTCTAACCCCCCAGCCCCCTCATCAAAGATAGATGGGGTGTGTGTAGAGGGGGGATCACCAGGTTAAAATATGCAGCTCCCTTCACTCTCTGCTCTGTCCCTGAGTGGGAAAAGGTCTAATATGAAGCTATGAATATGAAGCTAAAAGCCCTGGTGATATACGCAGTGCATTGCTCACCTTTGCTTCCAATTCTCATCCCCTCCTTAAAGCTGAGGGAATGACTGAAGCTAAAGGATGTTCCAATGTGCTTTTGTGAGTATGTTGTACTGTGAGGGTTTATAGTTTGCATGAGACACAGTTCCACGGTTGATTTCTCACCTCTGTGGAATACAGTATGTAGAAAAGAATGTTTGATTCTCACTGGTCCTGTGTCTGAGTGGGCGCTGTGAGGAAGCTGATTGGCCAGGATGGCATGCTTGATCAGGTTCTACTGGTCCTCTCCCCTGTCTCCAGTCACTCCCTGCCAAGTGTCAACACACACCGTCTGGCTTAGTCATTCCAGCCACCTCACATGTCTGCTCCTGGAAGATCCAGCCGGAGGGTCACAGCCCTTCACCCTACCCCCCAGACGGCCCTTCATGTGTGGGACGGCGATGGCAGGTCAGGTCCTTTCCCCGGGAGCACTGCTGCTGGAGGATCACCCCTGTGGAGTCAGGGAAAACACTTCTGCTTGTGGGACTTCTGTGATCTGCTTTGCACATCCCTTAACCCACTCTCTCTGATGGAGGCCCTGTGACGGCCCTGGAGATCCTGCTGGGATCAAACACCTCCTGTTTACCCAGAGAGGGTAACCTTTACAGGGGCTGCGTTCAGAGCTGGAGGGGTGCGGGGGGTGTGATCATGGAGGAATGATAACAGGGGGTAAATGGATTGCTTTAGGTGCGAAGACCACTGACAGTAGCTGCTTAGTCATAGATCACGGAGATCTAAGTAAGCGTCTATCACTTCAAAGGAAATGTATAATTTCCTGCAGTTGTGCTTCCGTTCCTCTGAGAGTCTGTATGTGGAACACACTCCAGGGACATTCAGACCCTCTGGTGCTTGATGTGATGATGTTTTTAAGTAAAGGTTGACGTGGTTGTGGAGGAGTGGAGGAGGAGGAGGAGGAGGAGGAGGAGGAGGAGGAGGAGGAGGAGGAGGAGGAGGAGGAGGAGAAGGAGGAGGTGGAGGTGGAGGAGAGGAGGTGGAGGAGGAGGAGGAGGAGGAGGAGGAGGAGGAGGAGGAGGAGGAGGAGGAGAGGAGAAAGCTCACAAAAGGAAGGGCAGGAAGAGTGAGGCGCAGGACGATGAGTCGCTAACAGCATTCCTGCAGGCTGAACTACAGATGGTTCTGGCCGTCCATCTCTTTTATGAAGGCGTGGGCGACCATCCAGAAGCTGACTGGCACCTTTCAGTGAGAGATTGCTGACAGATGACTCAGGTCTCTGTGGAGCGTCTCTCTGATCCGGGAGGGATGAGGGATGGAAGATTAGAAAGGCACGCCTCCACCTTCATTAACCCCTCAGTCCCTTACCGCTGAGATTAGAAGCTACAAAGGAATGTTGTTGACGTCCTCGTTATGGTTTTTTCTAAACCTTTGGACCTCATGTAGCTTTAAAAGAACTCAAATGTACTGAATAAAGTCAGACATGTCTGCACCAGTCGTCTTATATCTAACAAACAACGATTTCTGTGAGTCTTCCAACAATCTGCATTGTGAGTGTTGCAAATATCAGAGCTCTTAGCTTGTCCTTCTCTCACATCTTGCCACCCAACATGTTCTTTGATGTCCATGGCCAGGTCACAGGATCGAGGCCGTAGACTAAACCCCCCCCCCCGCAGGGACCAGAGGGTGGCGTGACCCTGCCTCTGATCCAGGTCACAAGACAGGTGGCTCGTACCATTCACAGTTTGGAAAGGGAGACGTGTGTGAAGCTCCTCAGATCTCCACATCTGGTTTGGACTTCTAAAACGTTCCGGATGTATTGGCGCTGGGTGTTTTTTACACGTAAGTGTCCAGGAGTCTTGAACGCACACTTAGCTGCTGACAGCTTCTTTCCTGAAGCTTCATCAATACTGGTATATATGTGACACTTTGGAGTGTACTGGTACATGTGGTGTGTAGAACTATGAAAGTGTGAAACTCCAGAAGGAAGTTAATGTGTTTGCATGTTTTTAAGTCAGACAGATTGAGTCAGATGATTATTTTGATTGATGATGGAGGCAGGCTAGCTTAGGTTCGTCATTCTCTGTGTAGCAAACAAGACGTCCCCTTTACCGGGGACGTGCTTGGCCTCTAGATGTGTTGACAGGGAAGACTAAAGGGTTGGCTGTGGCTTCTCTCGCCCACAGCGCTCTCTGCAGTACTGAGGTGCGGACTAAACACAAACATGGGCTTTCAACACGTCCACACACACATCCACTAAACACACACACTCATACATTACACACAATAAACACACCTCAGGGCTGAGGGGATTTACTGAGCTATTAGAAAGGTGTGGAAGGCAATCAAAAACTGAAAAACAAAACAAAAAGATGACTCTTTCCACTCGAGAGCAGACACAGTTGGAGGCAGCGGTCCCCTGCATCCTTCTCATCCACCACAACAGAACCCCTGTTCACCGAAGGGAATCTATCTGGCTTCCTCTCTCTCATCTGTCTGATCTCACAGTGGGAGGATGGGAAGACACCAGCTCAGTGTCCTGGCTCCTGATAAAGGATGTCATGTCTATCCTTGGACATATAGACGAGGCACTCAGGGCCAGTGAAGCTAAGTGAAGGGGTAGGGCGGGATCCCGGACCCTGGACCCCGCCGGCGTGTCTGCGGTCTGGATGCTTCCATATGAATGGGTCTCTGTCTGTGGATGTGTCCTCCTCACTATCCCTATTGTCTCTCCTGATGGACAGCAAGGACGCTGATAAAGAGCATGGGCACTGTATCCCAGAATGCACTGCAAACTGAACCTCACCCACACAAGGAGTCAGCAACTTATGTTGCACACGTTTTTATTTTTTCCCTTCAAGCATCATGAAGCTATATTCAAATGTTTTTATTATGTTTATTAAATATATTTGGGGCATTTTTTAAAAGGTTTTCTCTTTTAATAACTAATGCATACCGATGTTGTATGTGTTTGGACTCATTCCAGACATACACACACACACACACACATGCAAATACACACGTGTGGCTAAAAAGCCACTTTTTTGTGATCAAATTCCTTTTTCAGCTGGCGCTTTCCATTGCACTTCAGACCAGACCTGTTCCACCTCCTCAACCTCTCCTGGTCTCCCTCCCTCGCTCTTCCCCTCCCTCCCTCTCTTTCATCCTGGGGAGAAATGCTCCTTATCTCCAGCCTGTCCTTGTGACATCCCCACTCCTCCATTAGGGGAGACCCGATCCTCTCCTTGGAGGCTGTAATTATGGGAAATGGCTGTTTTTTAAGATCTTAACTTCAAGTGGAATTCAGTCATGCTTGAAATCTGTACATGAAACCAATGATCTCTCTGACTAGACTCGTGATCAGAGACAGAACCAACAGACAGAATCAGATGGAGGACTGGGAGAATAATCACTTACAGCATGCAAGAGTCTGTGAGACTGAAATAAAAATGGATTACTCAATAAAAAAAGATGTTAACACTTAGATCACTCTCGGGCCATCTTATGATGGTTATTTATTTAGGTTTTTCCCCAAACTTTTCTTACCAAGGGGATTTGAGGTGAAGACATACAGTAGATTATAATGTATTTTCTTTTACAGCATAACAGCTCAAGCATGTGACAAAATGTGTAATTTCACCTTAAAATGTTAATTGATTTATAGACTGGCAGACTCATTCAGATCATAACAACTCAGCTGTTATGATCAGCTCCAAGGGCTGGTCTCTGATGCTACCTGCTTGAAATAATCTGATCACATATCGTCTGTTATACTTTTAAGCACTATTTGTATGTGACTTTTGATGAAAGTGACTGATAAATAAATAGTAAATGTAATTTCAAATATTAGTACAGTCCTGGAAATATGTTGTGAATTTATGTAACACAATCCTGTGTTGTTACAATCCAGGGGGAAACAAATATCTTGACTCCCAATAACACACTTTCAACTGAAACCTACACTCCCAATAATTACTGTTCATCACCAACATCAAGATATATCGTTTTCCGCAAGTCCCTGTTCTGCTCCAGAGTTTAGACTACAGAGGAGAAGCAGCAAGTTCACCAGAAGAGAAAAGCACCCCTCCTCTTATATGGGACAGCAAAGCCGTTTATCCATCAACGCTCCCACAAAATAACATGACTTTTACACATAAGCAGTTCCGCTCCTATGACACTTAACAACCGCACAGCACAAATCATACTGCGCTCCGACCAAAAAGTAAGACACGTCCTTTTGAAGTGTATCTTTAGGCAGAGCGTTTTATCTCTCCTTGATTTATTTATGTATTGCTTCTCTGAGGGTGTTTAAAATACATTATCATTATGGTTGGCAGTGTTTGGCTTGTGCGAAAGATAATGAGAGGTAGTATATTGTAGAGATATAGGGGTATATATCGACTGTTGTACAGGTTCACACACACGTGCATTGATTCTCCTATTTCAGTGAGGACGTGAAAGAGTAAATACGCCCAATAAGCAAATGAGGACACTACGGAATCCCAATCAACATGTTTGCTTTAATATATTATGCAGATGTAATGATGAATTTAAGAAGCCATCAGTGCACTTTTTAACGTTACTCTTAGACATGTACATTTAAGAAACACACTAATGATGTCTAAACCATTCTTAGAATCCTGATGATCTGAAAGGGAAAGTGAAGAGGATTGTCCTGTGACCAATATTGAAGTGCGCAGAGTCCATCCCAATTCACGCTGAACACGCCCACCGCGACCTCTGATAGGACAGAAGTGGCAATTCATCCTGAACACCCGTCAACTAATGTATTCTATTTCCAAGACCTTCTAAGAGTCCCAGAACCAATACACCGACGGACAATATAATCCCTAAACCAACAAACGGAGGAGTGTATGTTAGTCTGAGAGCGGTGGAGTATTCAAGAACTTGGACCTGAGGTGAAGTTTGGCAGCAAGAGGAATTAATACCACGTAAGTAAGTCTTGTGTTTATTCAGCCACAACCGCAACAATACGGGGATCAATAAGCGACGGTCGGTGCGTGGCAGTGCGGTGGGAAACAGACAAACGGAGCCCCCTACGAAACAATTACATGCATTATTTATAGTTTGAGAAATACCAACCATAACATTAGAAAAAGCACCACTCATTATGAGGTGAATACAATAGTAACCTATTGCGCACTGTTTTTGTCTCACCGCAAAAGGATCATTTTTTTGACCCGCTCTGGCCCCGTCTGTCCCATGATATGATGCAAATGACTGGAATACAAAATATTACCCCCCAACAATAGGTTTAAAGCCTCTCTTTTTATGAAGAGATGCACCCGTAATTTTCCAAGTATGGTATACTTTTATTCCTAATAATCACGTTAAAATATGTGCTGAAATATAAGCACCCTTTGCATCAGTAATTTCAATCTGAAAAGGCAGACTGTGTTATTTCGGTGACCTTGATATTAATGCTGAATCATGAAATATAAGATCATTAAAACCACATTCAAATTGTTTAAAGTATTCTGAAATATTTATCATTTGACACAGTTAAATCTCTATCTCATCTCTACACAGTATGAGGACCATTTTGTTACACCAAAATTACTTCTCAGATGTTAGGAAATGCTGTAATTTCTCATATCTCCAAACAACAGTTGGACATCATCTGTATGTCCCAGACTGAGAGTAGACAGGACGTTTCTGAAGCACAACCTTCTCCTATGTTAAGATATGAAATACATGGTCCGGTATACCCTGTTTGATTTGATCAATAAAACTGTGATTCTGATGCTTTTTTGAGAGAGAGAGAGAGAGAGAACATACGTGCTTGTCGTGGGTGCACTGACTTGGGAGTGTGTGGCTTTGTGCTTTCCTGTGTCGTATTGTCCAGTATTTACCGTAGCGTGGAGACGATGGTGTTTTGGTGAAGGGATCTGGCGTTCCAGTCTGGGTAGAGGATCAGGGGGGGGGGGGGGGGGGGCTTGTTGCCATGTAGACTGGAGCGCCTAAACTAGGGAGGGGTCTCGGTGCCCCATATTCGTCAGGAGGTTGCTAGGGGCAAAGACCACAGTAGTGTCAGTATCCCGGGCTTCACGGCCCTGGTGCTGGGGAGGGCCTGGCAGTCAGCTCGGCTCCCCCCAGCAGGCTGCTCCTCCCGCCTCCAGGAGCCCATGGACGTCCACTGGGGACCAGAGGACCGGTGGTCATGAGGTCTACCCCCTCCCCCCCGTGGTGCAGTCTGGCCTGGGGTAGTGGGCACACCGTGGCCTTCACCAAGCCTCTCTCCTCCCTGTGCGTCCCTCCTCCCGTGCTGCACTGCTCATTTCACAGTGGACACGCAGGAAATCCTGGTGGGCAAACGATGCATCCCTGTATCACATCGACTGAAGGGTTGGTTTGGTTTGAACAATGATGGGGGACAAAACCTATGTATCATCCTACATGCTAACCCTGTTCATTATTGGTAGGGATGTGGTGTCTCTTGATATTTACATTTAGTCATTTAGCAGACGCTCTTATCCAGAGCGACTTACAGTAAGTACAGGGACATTCCCCCCGAGGCAAGTAGGGTGAAGTGCCTTGCCCAAGGACACAACCTAATTTTTTTTTCACTGCCTGGAATCGAACCGGCAACCTTCAGATTACTAGTCCGATTCCCTAACCGCTCAGCCACCTGACTCCCGATATTTGATAGGAGCATACCCTTACTGTCCGCCCCTAAACCTGAGCCCAGACTCCACCACTGCATGAGACATTCATGAGGCCACAGACACACAGAACCCCTTTCTCTCTCTGCTTCCTTGAACGTCTCCTAGCATTTAAATGTTCCGCCGTCGCCTCCTTGGACTGCCTCCTTGGACTGCCTCCTTGGACTGCCTCCTGGCGCGGGTGAGAAGGACCCGAGTGACACCGAGGAGAAGCTCAAGACGTGAGCGGCGACCTCACTTCTGAACCGCTCTGCGGTCTGAATGGAAGGATGGAATGCTTTCATTCAGTGTGAAGTCCATCTGTAGCCCGGCTCATATTGATCATCGCAGTGACGCGAGAGCCGCGCTTTTGTTCCGGCGCATCAGCATAACAATGGCGGATGAAAAATGAGTTTAGGATGAAAAGAGTTTTCCAGAAGGCTGTGCGTGTGTGTGTGTGTGTGTGTGTCTCTGTTGGCTCAGCTGTATCTTTGGTAACTTGGTGCCCACGCGTGGAAGATACCACCAGGGGGTCTCCTAGGCCCCATTCTTGGCCGTGTGTGTGTGAGGGTGTGTGTGTGTGTGAGGGTATGTGTTTGTGAGAGTGTGTGTGTGGGATGGTGTGCATGCATGAGGTTGTGTGTGAGTGGGCGAGAAGCTGAGAGTTCATCTTTGTTTGTTAAATGAGCATGTCAACTTTTGTATCAAATGAGTGAATAGTCTATTACAGTACACTACATGACTTATAAACAATGCTTTTTTTTCAAACAATTATTATATGCTCAATATATCATTGTATGCATCAATTTCACTGATGCCAAAGTGATACACAGTTACAAGCCACATAAGCTTTGATATAATTTTATTTGAGTGCCAGGGACAGAGAGAGAACTTCACTAGGAAAATGCCTTTCCTTTATATATTTTATAAACCCTGATTAATCTCTGTGAGGATGATTCTTACTTGATTTAGAATTGGAATGCTGTGGTGGTTCTGTAACGTGAAGGTTTTGTTGGGTGATGGTTCTGTAGTGTGATAGTTCTATGGTGTGAGGGTTCCATGGTGTGAGGGTTCCATGGTGTGATAGTTCTATGGTGTGAGGGTTCCATGGTGTGAGGGTTCCATGGTGTGATAGTTCTATGGTGTGAGGGTTCCATGGTGTGAGGGTTCCATGGTGTGAGGGTTCCATGGTGTGAGGGTTCCATGGTGTGAGGTTTCCATGGTGTGATAGTTCTATGGTGTGAGGGTTCCATGGTGTGATAGTTCTATGGTGTGAGGGTTCCATGGTGTGAGGGTTCCATGGTGTGAGGGTTCCATGGTGTGAGGGTTCCATGGTGTGATGGTTCTGTAGTGAGATGGTTCTATGGTGTGAGGGTTCCATGGTATGAAGGTTCCATGGTGTGAGGGTTCCATGGTGTGATAGTTCCATGGTGTGAGGGTTCCATGGTGTGATAGTTCCATGGTGTGAGGGTTCCATGGTGTGATGGTTCTGTAGTGAGATGGTTCTATGGTGTGATGGATTAGTCTGTCTAACAGTGCATCATCGGGTTCTGTCATTGATGGAGAACCTCCCCCCCCCCCCCCCAGAGAGCTGTCACTCTCTCTGTCACTCTCTCTGACCCTGAATAATATTTGTGCCTCGAGTCTCGGGTCGGACAGATGTGCCACCTGCAGGGTGTGTGTCTGCGTGTGTGTGTCATGTGAGACGAGGCTAACGACCGGGATGCAGGCATCTGGGTCATTATCCTCAGGCTGACTGCCAGCCAGGTATGGGGGCAGGACCCCAGGATGCAGGACCCCAGGATGCAGGTAGGCTGGCCCTGATGCATGGCTGCTGGAGCCCTCATACAGCACCGCAGTCCACCAGTACAGCCCTCCCTTCTGCTGCACGCTGATGGACGCACTGTGTAACGACGCTGCTCCCCCCTCTCACATGTAAACACATTGTTAAGGTGTTCTCCCAGCTCTGTGCTGCTGGAGGGGCTGTATTGGCTGCTTTGCTCAGTGGAGAAAACACCTCCTTCTAACAGAGCCGGTGTTATCGAACGCCCCCGGTGACAATGCGCTCGGAAAGAATGAGAGGGCAGGGGCAGCGATAGTGTAGTCTCTCTCTTTTGCTCGGCCTCACTATCTGCCTTTCCTCTCCAGACATACACACATACGCACACGCACACACACACACCCACCCACGCACACCGACACATGCACACACACACACACACACACTGGAGTCCCTTGTTGAGAAGGCTGACCCCAGTTTCATGCCAGTAAACGTGTGAGTCAGATCAGAGCATGTCTGCTACTTTATCAACCCAACAAGATAAATGATTTTATGTTGAAAAACTCAATTAGATTTTCACATTAGAAGAGATAGAAGAGATAGACCCTGTGAAATTGTCCTTCGCATACACATTCGTATGCAAGGGTCAAACCGGAGGCTATATATCTGTAGAGACAACTTTAAAGTGAACCGCCCGCCCCTTTCTGACTCTCTCGCCTGTTAAAAGTGACAAACGGAAATACCTCACATTTTTTATGAGGAGGCTGAGGATATCTTCAGCTGGCCTATAGCGCTGCTCTCGCAAATCACCTCGTCCACCTTGTCATCGCCAACCAGTCGAGTAGGTCACATCCAAGGGTTGGCGACAGGGGCAGGCGAGCTGTCATGGCGTGGCGTTTTGAACCAGCTGAAACCGGTATATCTCCCAGGCCTGCAAGGCCCAGAGCGGGTCAGGGACAGAGGTCTGGAGAAGGTTCCTCCATTACCTCAGAGGCTAGGCGTGCTAACCCTCCTGTGTGGGTGTCACCCAGGGGGGGGGGTCCTGTCAGGGGGACGGGCCAACAGGGTAGAAGCCCCACACCCCCACCCACCCAGCCACCCCACCCAGCCACCCCACCCCACCCCTGCTGTAAGCCTTTTCTACTAATATTCTCTACTCTGTGCCTCATTTTTTACGAGTTCTTCTTGTCTTCATTGAGGATATAGGTTGGTTATCTGTGGGCATCTGTGAGGCCCTTCAAAGGCTTCAGACAAATGACGTTTGATTAGATTAGATGATTGGCCAGGGACAGAGAGGGATGTACGTGTCCCGGCTTCCTGCTGTGGCGTCCCTCCAGGGTAACCAAGGAAACCCTCCACACATCAGTTAATCAGATCCCTGATGTGGCTTTCTGGACCTATGCTCTGTCAAAGAAAACGAGGCTTGTCCGTGACATTTGGCCGCGTGACTTTAATCCTGGAGGTGGTAGACTGTTTGTACGTGTGTGTTCGGGATGTGGTTCCCCTCATGGTATCCATCAATGTCTGACATACTCCTAATGCTCCCTTTGAATAATTCACGAAAGTTTGTGCAAGCTTAAACGCATGGATGACTCCTACAAGGTCTTTATGTTCGGTCAGTGCCTCTGTACTCCATACCGAGAGAACACCACTGGCCTGTCAGAGTCAGAGAGCCCGGATGCAGCGCGGAGACACAGGGTGCACTGATGTGTCACGTCCAGTTAGCATGAGTGGCTTTTACCAAACGAGGTTCCAAGGAATGGACATACTCACGCTCGCTCATTGTTTGTGAAGGTCTTCCTCGTTGATTTGGGCCCAGGGGCAACTGACACGGGGAGGATTCTCCATGGTGACAGTGGGTGTGGCATTCAACTCTGATTTAGTATTCGAATGAGCTCCCAGTCTCCTCTTTCCAATTGGTTTAGAGAACAGATGTATCTGATTGGCCCGTACTGTCTTGTGCCATTTTGTGGCTGTGAGAAGCTTGTATCCTAGGGTGAACCTGCTGTCGCTCTTTACCCAGCAATATTGGGGTTAAGTGCTCGATTACCATAATCTGGTGAACCCCTGAATAGCACATCCAAAATATTCAGCCCGTTTGAATATTCCTTTTCGATTTTCCGTGCCATTATGCAGTGTGTTTTTCAACGGCAGATCGCTGGAAACGGAATTTGCATGGCAATGAAGTGCGCGGAGGCACTCACATCTGAGATCATGTTGGCCCACAAACAGATCAAAGCAGAGATGAAGAGAGAGACTTCGGCTGGGAACAAGGCGATGTGTTTAATTTGGGAAATGCTTTGAACTGAGTTCCCCCAACCCCCTACACCCTCCACCCCAGGATCGGCTACTTCAGATACACAGATCATTGATTAGCTGTGATTTAAAGCAAAGACATCAAATATTTGGTTGATTCACAACCTCTGCCACGTTGCGTTCTGAAGATGGAACATGAAGATGCCGGATGTGGTAACCTTATCTTATTTCAGAATGCGGGTATTCGCGCTTCGCACGCCTTAGAAAGTACCAGGGCATGGAGGCACAAACCTCTCGAGGTTTATCGTTTCATGATCTCCTTTGAAGTTCAGCACTTTTATCTCACTCCTGTGATTGGTTGGCTTTGTATGAATAATTCATGCCTTAGAGTAGTAGTAGTCGTCGTAGTAGTACTATAGTAGTACCAGTGCTCGATTCAGAAAATTCTCTGGCATGAAGAGCTGAACCGTAAGATTTAGTCAAAGAAACAAGATTAGGATTCATTTCCTTTAATACTGCAAATCTTACTTTTTTAAGTTCAGTTTATTGAATTCCTAAATCTGGTTTTGGGATGATAATCACAACATTGTCCCTGCTTCAGGTACACCAAATATCCTGATGCATTATCTCTGCATTGCCAAAAAACAAATGGTCCTGTTTCAGGGGATTTGGGTCTGGAAATCCATCTTCAATTGAACGCTTGCAGCTATTTTCCGAACTGTGATTGGTCCAATTTTACTCAGGTTACATGGTCATTCTCTTCAAAACAAGGCGGACTTTGAAGTCAGAGAGACTTTTAAAAGCTTTTTGCACCGTGTCTAATTGTGCTTTTTTTGGACAGGTTTTGGCATTTGAGAAGAAAGGACCATAACATGTGCCCCTGAACTTCTAATATTTCCTGGTGCTGTTGTCCTGACAGACAAGATCTGTCCCTCCTAAAGACTGCTGCACTAAACTTTTGGTTGGATAGATTCACCTATTCCTAATTGTCATATGAATAAAAAGTCCTCCATGTTTTTAAACACCCTGTGCCTCCCACCTCCTCTTTGCTGGTTCTGTGAAGAGGTAGGGCATGTTTTTCTTCCCTGTAGTCTACTAAAGACCGAGGTACAACCTGGGAGATATTGAACCCTGCCACATCCATGTGGTGTGAACAGGGTCAACCCCTGGTTACCTATGTGCCATCATTTCCCTCCGAAAGACTAAAGTGGACGCCAACACCAAGCCGTCTCAGAAACACACCAGCTCCGTCCGTGTTTCGGCTCCAGTCCTGGTCCTCCAGTTCAAGGGGATCAAATCCACCCCTGCAGCCCCTCCAAAATCCCTGCAGCTGTCACAAGCGTACATTATCCATGCTATGATCTCCCCCAACGCACCCCCCATCCCCTCCCCTCCCCCCACGCATCTCAGCCCCCGCTTCAAAGGGACCTGCCTGGTGTGCACCCTCTGCCCCTCATGCAGAGCCCGAGTCCCCTCGCAGCCGTACCGTGTGGGAGATGGCGGGCATCTCCCTGCTCACCCCTCCCCCACCAGCACCAGCAGCAGCAGCAGAGAGAGAATATCCCCTGCTAAAGCTTTAAGTGTTAAAAAGGAAGGCTTGTTTGGCACGTTACACCTGGATTGGATTAGATTTTGTGTCATTCCTCCACTGGGGGAAGTAAACAAGGGTGACTCATCAAGGGACGAGAGAATCTGTCTCGAGAGAGAGGAGGGGGAGAGTGAAAGGGGAGGGAAATAAAGTTATGGAGAGAGAAGGAAGGAGGGAGGGAGGGAGGGAGGGAGGGAGAGATAGAGCGGCAGAAAGTCAGTGGGGGAAGGAAAGGAAAAGATAGAGAGACAGGGTTGGAGGGGCCAGGATAGAAAGAGGACAGATTAGACCGTAGAGTAGGTCTCATTCAGAACCCTTCAGGTGAAACAGTGCAAAAGATCCTATTGAGTATTTGGAGAAGTCCATTGTAATGAGTCCTTTGGTGTCCGGCAAAGGCCTTCCTGTTTATTCAGTAACCACCCCACATTGTGTGGTTGGAACCAAACAAACATGTACTATAAGATGTGACTATGTACAGTGCAGTTAGAGGGTTTATTCTGTGCATTGTTTACACACCTGTTGACATCTCTATCATCCTGCTGGAATGACACAGAGGATTGGCAGACTCTGAATGAATAGAGATTTGTTTGAGAGGATTCAGACATATTTCGGGTCATATTTACAACTGTAAGAATATATTTCAATGTATTCAGAACACCCAAGTTATACTTCATGAGGGCACAACCCACAGAAGGATGCTTTTTGAGGCAGGAAGAAATGCACATACCTGTATGACCTCTTCACCAGCCAGGAACCACAGACTGTGGAAATAAAAGTAATTATTTCGACGTTGAGGAAATCACCCTGTAATTAAAATGATTTACAGCTCCTGTGTTTGTTTTACCGTGTCAGAGCAGGGTTTGTGAAAGGGTGATTAGTTGAACTACTTGAGTGCATACCAATCACATTTTAACTAGGAACGTTTCCTTGTTAATCGGGTTGTACTTTGTGCACCTAGCTATTTTCTGTGGTAACACAGACAGTTTGATTGTGATTGGCTGAATTTAGACCTGGGGTGGGGGGAGGGGGGGGAGGGGATGGGGCTTCAGTACGGCATGTCGTTATATATTGAGAGGTCCTTCAATGTTCCATGGTCAAACCTGCCCTCTCTGGCCTAGTCTCTCACGTTGGCCCTTTGCGTTGTGTCAGCAGACTGAGGTAGCGTGGCGTTCGTATCCCGCTACGGCCGAGGCCGAGAACCAGACCCAGAGTCTCAGCCTCAGCAAGTATTCCAGGGCCTTTGGTTTTCCACAGTTAACACCTCTTTTTTTTCCCCCGACCGTGGCACTTTCTAGCCCTGACTGTCTGGTGGAATCTACTCTGCTAATCCCCAGGATCTCCGTCTGCACCAAGCGGTCGAGATGGGGATTAAACAATTACACAGCTGACTCGGAGCACTTCAAAAGAAAACGTCTGGATTAGGGGGTGCGTGTGCATGTGGGGTTTCTGTCCGGCAGCCTGAGGCGGAGAGCCCTTCCTGAACCCCCAGATTTGCCGGGGGACCGAGAGGGGCCCCGAGGCTTCGTCAGCCACCATATGGTTGGTGACAGCAGAGGACGAGCCGCGACAGTGACACATTGTCCTGTTTGGTTGTGGGACTGTTGGGTCCATGGCAGGCTTGAGGTTTGACTACGGCTGTCGGCCCTAGCTGGATTGGATTTGTTACAGGACAAAGGGTTTGCATACTGTATGGATTTGCAGGGCTTTTCGGACAGCCCAGACTTGTTTGCAAAATCAGTTTACTGGAGAGAAGCTCATTTAGACTATTATGCTTTATTCTGATTCCTACACGGTTCTATCAGACTTGTCCTGTAATTGAGTTTGGAGAGTTTGTCTCTCTGCACAACTGCGAAAGGCCCTCAGGAAAGAAAAGCTCTGTGTAACCACCTCCCCCCTCCCTCCCATCCTCCCTTTCTCTCCCCCAATCTGGTCCGACCAGTTCTCAAAGTCACAAGACGGCCAATTTGCATTCCCCCCCCCCTCTCTTCTCTGTATGGGAGGAACCACTATTCACAGGTCATCGCCCAGCTCTGAATATCGTGTTGCCAGCCCTGGAGATAGCTTTACCCAGCTGGCTGCACTTCAGAGAAGTACTGCAGGAGGTTTGACCTTTGACCCGCGAGGAAGCAGCAGGCCTGAGCTGTTTTTGCTTTGGTTTCCGTCGGGATTCCTGGAGGTCTGGCTCTGGCAGTGACCTGGGAGGGGAACGGGAGAGTCACATGGGGTGCCGGAGCGCGGCGAGCGGAGCCGAGGCGAATGGTATTCATCATGAGGATCCTCCATGTTGTACCATTAGCGTTCCTAGCAGTTCGTTGCTGTCTGCAGAGAAGGGTACCTCAAGGGAGTTGTGGCACACAGGTTAGCCTGGGGAAGACTGGGGGTCCGTGTGAAGTGCAGTGTGAAGAGGTTCATTAGACCTTTTCCTCAGACAGTGTGGCGAGATGATGAATGGCATTTGTTTTCTCCACATCCCCAGCCTCATGGCTAGGGCTCAAAAGAGCCATATTTGTGTGTGTGTGTGTGGGGGGGGGGGGCTAAGAAAATAGGAAGCATTACTGCTCTTCTGCAGCGACAGACCCCTCCCCCACACATGTCCCCTTCGACTCCTCTCAACCTCATTACAACTACACTTCCTGGATCATTAACCCTGAGCACTCCCAGACGCCCTCCACTTCCTGTGTACGTTCAGAGCACTGAGTTTTTCTTTTTTCTTCTTCACCTGCCATCTCGGAGAGGGTAATTACTCCAAGCTGTCGCGGAGAGGATGAAGAAGAAGAAGAAAGAAAAGAGACAACGAAAAGCCAGAGGAACGAAGAGAGGCGGACCTGTCACTCTTTCGAGATCGTGATTTGTCAGTGGTTTGACTGGCTGTGCTGGTGTGCCAAATAGTTTGTCAAATTTCCCACACAGAGGCCAAATAGACAAAAGGATTCGATTCAAACAAGCGGCCACCGTTTCCATTTGCCCTGAGCGCCAACGGGCTAAAAGCCTTTGATGACAGGTGTTGCTTGTGGCAGACGATCTGGCAACGCTTTAGAGAAGCTTGACGATTGAAGTGCTGATGCAACCATTTCCTGAGAGCTTGACATTCATTGGATAGTTGCCCCGTACAACCACTTATTAATTATTATGTCTTCCTTAAGATAAGAAAGAAGTAATTCTTTATAATGCTGTGTTTATGTCTGTCACATACTCGGAGCAGTATAAAAGATTCTGCCAGCGAAAGGATAAGCTGAGGAAGTTTGCTGCTTTGTCAGGTAACCACAAAAAGAAACAGGGTTTGTTTCTGGTTGGTATCAGGTGAGAGGTTTGCTGACGTACAGTATCTGTTTATAGACGATATATTGGTTATTCAGTCATCACGGGGGTATTCTACAAAGCAGGTTATCCAGCTGATTCACAATGTTGCAGCAACCTACTGGCAATGTTGCTACAACGCTGTGTGTCAGCTGGGGAGTTAACTTACCCGGGTATGTCACATAACCTGCTTTCTGGAATACCGTCCTGGTTGACGCCTGGGTGAAGACTTGCTTTGTTTTGAATACCAGATTCTGACCAGTTTGCATGTTCAATACCTCAACACCGAACAGACTCTCCCTCTAAAAATCCCTTTCAATTGACCGCCATGTGTAGGCCTTTAAACGCAGAGCTGAAACATCAACTGTCTTCCAGACAGTTGATGGAGGTCATGTTCACATTGTGTCCGTGTCCTCTGTAGCCTTCTCCAGTGTTTTTGGAGGGGAAATCCATTACCATCAGAGGCACCTGCCAACAGTGTCAGCCCCTCCTCTGGACAAGGCCCCAGCATGCAGCGATCCCCTCCTCCACCCTCACAAAGAGATGGGGCTAAAGATGTCTTCGGGCTTCTGTTGGGACACCTGTAGCATTGAAACCGAAGCCACGTCTCCATGTCAATGGGAAGTCTGTTTGTGTCCTTTAGCTCTCTCTCCATATAGGAGCCATTCTCTGGGCATTGTCGCCACGTGAAAAGGTGGAGCCAGAGGTTGGGCAGAACCACATCTATCTGGAGAACTTATCTGATCTTCCTTGTCCGCCGAGAGGGGAGTCTACGGCTCCTGTGGTTGGTTTTCAGAGCCACGAGTGCCCCACGAGTGCCCTCCACCCCCTCCCTCCCCCTCCCCCACCCCAACAACTCCCTCCCCCCATACACACCTCCTCCTCTAACTACATCATGTGCTACTGAGAAAGTGTTAAAAACGATTACAAAATTATCTGTGATCTGTAAAAACTTACCTCAAACTGGCAATGTCTGGAATGCCGGTATTTTGACTTGAACTTGAACTTGACTCTTGACAAAGGCAGTCTTGTTTGGTTGTTTGCATATTTTCGACTGACTCTCTGTTTTGTCTAATTCAGCAGTCCAGCTACAGATGACCAAATGCAGATGACTGTGTTCTCTCTGTTGCCACTCTGTTGTTGCTGCAGAAGGTGTTCTGAGGGTCTGTGCTGCCAGACACGTCAGGTTACAGGAAACAGGAAGTGGGTCAGGGGTCTCTCTCGTTGCTATGCACACCACCCGCTCTAGTCTTTGACTGAATACACAGTGGACCTTCAGAGATGATAAGAATCTCTCCATGGAAACTCAATGCAGTCCTGCATGGTTAGGGACTGTGGCGGTGTTTTGTGGTGAGGGTCAGGAGGCAGAACAAGAAGCCGTGACTCTGGGCAGCCGGTGTGGTTGCCAGAGGGTTTCTGTTTAGTGACCCAACATGCTTTGCTCAAAGTGTGCGCAGGGTCGGAGGGTTGTACTGTATGTTGGATTTTCGGAATTCCAGGACCCTTCAGATAGCCTTGAGTAATTGACAATATTTACTTAAAAGGCATTAAAAAGACTTATCACAACTATGTTAGATAAACACACTTATCTTATCTCTCCAAATAAAGTAGCGAAGAGGAGGCATACTGTATGTAGCCAAGCCCAGAAAGTGAGGGCAGTTTTGTTTTGGTGCAGTGAAAATCAAACAGTGCCATTGTTGCCACACCCTGAGATAAAGATTATTTACTCAGCTTTTCAAACGCTTGGCTTGTGTTACCCATAAGCTCTTTCCGTGTAAAGGGTCATAAGTAGCTAAAATCCACAGTCTTTCCTAGGATTGGAATTATGGTGAGTTTATTAGTTGTTACAATATACAGTTGGGTGTTCTAAAGTGTTACACTCTTCCAATCCGCATTGGTTGCCTGGGGAGACAGAGGCCTTAAATAACCCAATACATCTGTACTTTAATGACCAATCATCGGCTGTACAAAAGATATCTTACGGGAGACCTAAACTGCTGAGCGAGATGCTATTTCCAAGCAGCATTTAATTTGGCTTTGAGATGTGAAATTCACACTCTCAGTTTGGGTCAGCTGACTCGGGTGAGCTAAGCCTAAAATTACACCAGCGAGCTTTGCTGTTGAATCCCCTGTACTGCTAATAAGACTACGTTTGACTTCTGACTGCAGGCATCAGGTTTTTGGACCGCAGAACGGAACAGTGTGTGAACGTTCCTGGAATGTTTTGTTCGATTTCTGTTAGTGTTTACCTCGACGATGATGATGAGCCCATTTCAATTTTGCCTTTGAATCGTTGCTTTGTGCTCAACCCTATATGTTTCTGGGCCAGGGTAATTAACACAAAGGCTTCGAGTCAAGTGCGTGTGACAAATGTGTAAACGCCTCCAATTTTTCTGAGGCCGCTGGGCCGAGGCCTTGTCTAGAGGCCAGCCTTTCCTCTGTATCCCTGTCAGCTCTCTTTGACAAAATGGACCCCGGTTCTTTTTCAGTTTGGCGAGGCCGCAATTAAACCATAGCGTGTCCCGGCTTTACCCTGGGGGTGATGGACGAGGTTTGTCTCCCAGCTCTCCATCTGAGTCTGGAGATGGGGGCTTTGCCCAGGGGACGGGGGGCCCAGCTCCCTGCTACTCTGTCAGGGAGGCTAGGCCGTGAATGAGGGCCCTCTCAAGGCTTTCTACCCTTTCTACCATTCTCCTGTGAACACAAGGGTAAGGAAGACTCTTCTAATGTGTCGTTCACCCAAGTCCATATGTCTCCAGAATCCCTAAGTGGAGTAACAGGATTGACATAGGTTCTGGGAGACAGTTTTGTGTGTTTTTGCAGACAAATTCCAGATTCTTTAGTCATTCCCCAGATATTTTGTCTCCTCTGTAAAGCTTGTGCATGTATTTTTTGCATGTTGTTAGTTTCACTCTCGAGAATTTGATCTTAAAACCTTTAAAACAGGCATGTTTGCCAAAAACAACTGAGAAAAAAACAGAAGTTCTCCCTGTCTAATGAGAAACCAACATGTTCTCCCCTTACCCTTATGTAATTCACACAATCCCAGACAGTCAAGGTTCCAGTACTGTGACTTACTGTACTGTGCAGGCTAAGATATGACGGGAGAGAATCTGGTCAACTTGTGGTAACGTTAGACGGCAGACACTGTATTGTCTTACTGGTTTCTTTTGCTTAGAGAGAATCCTAACGCTCCTCATTGTTGGGTCTGGAACGGCAGGCATCTCGGTGTCTTTGTTGAGATGTTGACGCACCAGGCCCATGGCAGACGTCCAGCCACACTGGCCCTCAGGCTGTGAAGTCAGTCCCGGTGCTTCTTCTGGCGTTTGATGAACCCATTTTCTCCGCTTGTGTCTTGTGGTGACAAGTGTAAAATGGTTTATTGCAAATCCTTTTTAAGAGGGTGAATTAAATATAATAAATTGCTTTGCGAGTGTAAACATTGCCGGATAGCCAGCATGTATGTAGGGAACTCCCCTGTTGCTACTTCACTTGAAAAGAGTGACATTCGTCAGACTGTGTGAATCTTGTCTGTAGCCAATGTTTTGAATTATTACCATGGTTATTACAATGGTTGTCTACTGTTGCCTACATCCATTAGCGATTTGTCATCCGCCCTAAATACGGAGCTGGGCCGAGTTCAGGAGAGCGGTCGGGACACGGTCCAATGAATGTCATTGATATAATGAAGGAATACTGGACCGTGATGATGATTGTTGTAACGAGGAACACCGCTCTGTCCGCTGTCTGAAGACGACCCAGGGCCTTCCCCTCGGTCTCTCACACAGGTCTGGAGGTCCCAGGAAACACCATGTGGTCAGGGTACAGCTGGAAATATCAATAACTAAGACCTTAGTGATATTACTCGTGATGCACGATATGTCACTTTCTCCTAAATGAACCTTGAGGAAAAGTGGCCAATGGGACTGTATTGATTTCCACGTTTCAAAGAGATCCGATTTCATTCGTTGTCTTTGTTTCCTCATCAGGTGTCCTGCAGTGTGTGTCTCATCAGAGACCTGCATGTGTGAAGCCGTGACCAGCGATGGAACCCTGGCCAGCAGTGGCCTGGGTCCTACTGCTGACGTTCATCACTGATTGGCTGGAAATAGCCCAATCAAGGGACTTCACAGAACAAGACATCATCTGTCTCCATCCCTCAAGTAAGAACCTGACCTCATATCCCTCAATGCCAAGATCAGCATGTCATTTCAGACATAATTACAAAGAAAGCATTGTGCTAATCTAGGCATAGCAAAGATCAACTGCATGAAAACATTCTGGCGGACTAATCTTGTGCCAAAAGAGGGGCCTTGCACGGCATCTAAGTGTCCTTTCGTTTGTATTAAATTATATAAATATGGTGTTATATTGTTACATGTGTTACACAATGTCAACACATTATGCAATATTTGATACTGCAGGGTCAGGCTTGTACCTCATAGCTCTGTGAGTATCTGCAACATGTGACCACCATCATCACCAGGCGCTGGGATGTAAACAAGATAGTCACGCCATGGCTGTAAATGGCACTTGTTAATCCTCCACCTCTGGCCTCAATCTAGCCTGGGTTTTTTTCGGCCTGAGAGCTAGGGAACATGGCTAGCTATCTAGGAGCTAGTGTAGTCAGCTAGCTATCTAGGAGCTAGTGTACATGGCTAGCTGCCTAGGACCTAGTTAACATAGGTTGTGTGTCTGAGGGCTTGTAAACATGGCTAGCTGTCTTGAGGCTTGCGAAGTGGATTATTTTGGAGCTAGAAGTGAACCCAGCTAGCTATCTAGTAGCTAGTGAACTTGACTGTCTAGGAGGTAGTGAACATGGCTAGCTGCCTGACAGCTTGTACACAGAGCTTGCGTGAGTCCCCAGGCCCACAGGCTGCTGTGGAGCCTGTCATTAGACTGTGGGCTGTTATTAAGGCAACTCTAATGGGGCCCCGTGAGGAAGGAGAGGGCACGGTGTCTCCATCCATCTTCCTTGTCCCTGGTTCCCACATTCTCTCTATCTTTACCCCTTCTCTCATTCCTTCTCTTATTCCCATTCCCCCATTCTCTCGCTGTCTCCCCTGTGCCTATATTAGTTCATTTGCTCCCTCCCTTTATCCCTTCCTCCCTCTCTACTTCTCTCTGTCCCTCCCTCCCTCTCTCGCTCTTTCACACTCTCTTATCATTCTCACATGACCAGATTATTTTGAGGCCCCTCTCTTCCTTACAGTCTGCCATAATCACTGTTTACCCCCAAACAGGAATAGACTGCTCCATTCCACGTTAGGCTGACCGTCCTGGGCAGTGATGAGGGGGATGTTTCAAATCCCTCTCTGGGGGATTTGGGGGAGTTTTTCATCTCTTCTCTGAGGGTTTAGGTTGTACTAGGTAGCCGGGGGATCATCAGGGGTGTACTCACACAGCTCCTGATCCCTGGACAGACAGAGCTACAGCTGGCGTAGCGACGGTCTGCATCCACCTCTCCTGGGTCTTTAAAGTCACGTATGGAGTCTCGTGACTCCGTGCGTAGCTACCCAGCAGAATGACCAGTGCTGTCCTCTGCCCTCCTGCTGTCACATCCACATAGAGCCCAGGCTCCAGTCCCCGCCCCTCCGCCCCCCATCTGACCTATGGGCATGACTGACATCCTTTGGAACCACTGCTGAGAGTATTCTTGACGGGTGACTTACAGATACTACAGTATGGAAACATTGGAGCTTTGGTATGACGCTTGGTATTCTGGTTATGTCGTAGACCAGGATGATAGACATGACAGGGTGAGGACTACAGAGTTGTCCTCTAGGACACTGGCTGGCTTAACAAGACCAAAAAGACTGCTGAAAGGGAATTGATTGCTTGCTGTCCTTTGGCTGTCCCCGAGACTCGAACGGAATGTTCTGGAGTGTGGAAACCTTGCTAATTGGTCCTCAGTGTGAATTAGATCATGTTCCCTGGCCTCAGACATGGCTGCCGTCCACAGCATTGTCCCCTCTCACCCTGTTTTACCTCAGCCCTGGTGACCATGGGACCCGTGCTAACTAGAAGCCTCCATTAAAGTGTGAAATGACTGCTTTGGACGTCCACCCGCTCTTTAGAGGCCTTAGTCCTTGTCTGTTATCTCTCTCGATGCCTGACTGTCTAGGAGTGTGCTGAAGTCATTTTATGTGTAGCCGTCCAGAACTTCTGAAAGCCCTCTTGCCCCCCTCAGGGGCACACAGCAGTCGCAGAGCCGCAGGGCGGGGCGGGGCGGGGCGGGAGAGGGGTGTGTGCTGTAGGTAAGCCTCCCGAGATTAGAAGGCTGAAACAAGGCAACTTTCTCCAGGAAGCGGGCATGTGAGAGGTCAGCCCTCCCGCGCTCCAAAACAGGACCCCCACGGAGCCAGGATGTAAAGCTCTTAAGACCTGGGGCTCTTTCATCACACGGAGACAGGACTCCCAGGATCAGGGCCGCAACACGCTGGCTTTCCGGGGTACTGCGGGAGAGATCCGTGTGAGCGGGGGGCCACCCTTCGGGTCCCTTTGGGGATTTAGAAAAGTGTGTGTGTGAGCGTGTGCATGGTGTGTGCAGTGTGTGGATGATGTGCGATGTGTGTGTGCGTACGCGTGTCTGGTGTGTGTTGGGGGGGAAGCCTTTTTTTGACGTGCACAGGATTTTGCGGTTTTGTCTGTGTAAACCCATGTGTGTCTGTTTACACATGAGCCTGTGGATTGGTGTGTGTCCATGCGTGTGTGTGTGTGTGACACACACACACACACTGGTAAAGAGCGAGGTAGCCAGGCATGCTGGGAGCCGAAGGAGGAGGGGTCAGATTGGGGGTGTCTGTGCGCTGAAAGAAGTTTGCTTGACCTCTGCAGTCCCAGCTGTTCCTCGGAGGAGGGGGTGGGGGCCAATCAGATGAATGTGATGGTGCAAAATTGGAAAGACTAACAGGCCTTGTTGTTTGATCACAGCAGATGGCTTCCACGGAGCGGCTCTGTCCCCCTGGGGATGTGTGCGTTGAGAGGGGGGGGCGCCTGCGATGTCTGCATGCTTGTAGTGTCTGAAACAGGCCCGGGTGGTCAACAAGCAGGTCACAGCAGTCTTTTCATGTTCACCGTGTCACGTTGCTTGTTAGGATCGCTTACTCCTTGTCTTGTCCACACTGGGTTCAAACCAGGTTCCTTTGACATACAAAATACAACTACACCCTCTAAACGTGTACAAAATTATGAAATTGTATTTTTTTTCATTGCGATTAAAAGGAATTAATAGGTTACAGCATGTATTTTGTAGCATTACCTAATTTGTTATTGTGTGTGTGTCTCTCTATATGTGTTTGTGTGTGACTGTGTGTGTGTGTATGTGTGTGTCTATGTCTGTGTGTCTGTGTGACTATGTCTGTGTGTGTGTGTGTGTGTGTGTCTATGTCTGTGTGTCTGTGTCTGTGTGTCTGTGTCTGTGTGTGTGTGTCTGTGTGTGTCTATGTCTGTGTGTCTGTGTCTGTGTGTGTGTGTCTGTGTGTGACTATGTCTGTGTGTGTGTGTGTGTGTGTCTATGTCTGTGTGTCTATGTCTGTGTGTCTGTGTCTGTGTGTGTGTGTCTATGTCTGTGTCTATGTGTGTGTCTATGTCTGTGTGTCTGTGTGTCTGTGTGTCTGTGTGTCTGTGTGTCTGTGTGTCTGTGTGTGTCTCCACAGCCACTCCGTACCCAGGTGGGTTTAAGTGTTTCACCTGTGAAGACGCTCCAGACAACTATCAGTGTAACCGTTGGGCTCCAGACCTGTACTGCCCACAAGGTAGGGCCTCCCCTCACAGCCACCCCCCTGGGGGCCTCAGGACCCCCCACCCCCACCCTCAATACCTCAATACCACCTTCAACATCATTTCAGCATCTCTGCCTGCCCCTCCCCCCTCCCCTGTCTGTATTTGGATTGGGCATTCCTTCTGTTTCTGATGGTAAATTACTCCTCTGTTTGTTCTGTGGAGGCCTCCGTATCCTGAGTATCATTTAATATATTTCACCCTCCAACCGACATGTTTAGCTCATAAATACTTGCCTTCATATAGAGGCTTTGCTTGCCTCTACAACTTCTGGGCAGATTTATAACACGGTCTTAATGACTGAGTTAGTCTTTGATCCAGACCTAAAAATGCATTCTTTGCATGAATTCTCTGATTTCCTCGTTTACAGGGGGGGTGGGGGGCGCAGAGCTTGACCAAAACTGGGAGGAATGTGCTAGGTAATGCGGTATCGTTGGCCTTCTCCCAAGGTTCTACTTGTGGTTTTCCACATGACAGAAGCCACATTCAGGGCATAGCGCTGGAGATTTTCACATATCAGATGTCAAACACTCAAAGGTCCCAGTCCCAAAGAGGATCAGTTCAGCCCAACAGTACTCAGCCTGGCCTCCATGCAAAGCCATTACTTTACACTCCCCTGTAACTTTACACTATCATCACTTTACGCTTTTTTGTAACTTTACACTCTCATCACATTACGCTTAACGTAAACGTCTGTAACGTCTTAGGTTCCGAACATAGCTGGCCATGACTAGATGACACAGACAGGCTGGCTTGAGAATAATCCTGGATGTGTCTCTCTTCTTTGTCTGGAACAGAAGCCAGATACTGTTACACACATCACCAGATGGACGCGGAGGACAGCAGTGTGTTGGTGACCAAGCGCTGTGTGTCCCTGGAGGACTGTCTCTCCACAGGCTGCTCTGAGGAGGACCATGAAGGACACAGGGTGAGAACCTCACTGGTGGACTGTTTTACTGGTGGAATGTTCCACTGGTGGACTGTTTTACTGGTGGAATGTTTTACTGGTGGACTGTGTATGGCATGGTTTAGAGCAGGGGTGTCAAACATAAGGCCCGCCAGGTGGTCCAGCTCGGCCCGTCGGATGGCTTTGCTAAGTTAGAAAATTACAGAAAGACATGAATTTTATTAACCCACGTTTTTTAATCGATCCAGTAATTGCTTCAAAGGAAAAGAGTGTTGAAACACTCCCACAGTATGATATAAGGAATATTTGACTTGGATATGGATTCTGGACCAAAACAGGAACAGGAACTCAACATCATGGCTCCGTTTGACGGCAGCCTGTTGTGGCAGGCCTGGCTGGAGGGGGTGTGGTCAGAGCCATGCCTCCTTGTGTCTATGCTGAGGGTCTCTCCCATAGTCAGCACCACTTAAGCGGGCCTTTCGGCTAATCCTGCCATTCTCAAAAGTGGCCAGTCTAGATAAGATAAAGAGAGGAGTTCTACTGGCCTCTCTCCGTGCTGTCAGTCTAATCGCTGGTGAAAAGCTGGTGTCTTCACTATGTCTGTTCCCTGCCTGCTTCCTCCACACAACTGAGAGAGAGAGAGCGAGGAGAGCCAGAGAGAATAGAGTGACAGAGAGAGAAACCGAGTGCTCCTTTCTCTGTCACTGACACCAGGCTGAGAACAGCCCCCCCAGAGGAAGAGAGAAACGGCAAAGAGGGGGAAAAAAAACAAAACAATCGAGTGTTAATGAACCTAGTGCCTCCCAGCGCGAGTCTCATCCGATCGGAAAAGAACAAAGACATGGTTTCGTTTGAGTAATAGCTCGTGAATTCTTTCAATTTCGAGTTCAAGCTGTTTTTCCCTGTGAACTGAGATTGACAGAGCTGTTTCTGTTGTCCTCCTGTTCAGGTGTGCACGGCCTGCTGCGAGGGGAACATCTGTAACCTAGCGCTGCCCTGGAACGAGACGGAGGCCGTGTTCACCACCACCTCGCCCCTCAGCGACGCCAGGACCCTCTCACAGAGCTACGGCCTCACCTCCGCCCTCCTCACCCTCACCTTCCTCACTTCCACATACATCTGAGGTGTAGACCGACGCCAGGTGGAACTGGCAGCTAAATGACCCAGTCGTGTTGCCGGTTGGGTTCAGTTTGGCCTTCATCTCCAGGTTGAGTCTTGGGAGAGGGGATGTATATTGTTTGGACAGTCTTACCTTTGAACTTTAAAGGGATTCAGTGTTTTTATCCTTCCAGCTTGAGCAGGATGTGAATAGAAGAGCACTTAGCACTGTCTGCAGCACTCTGGGTCTGCCTGCCACACACAGACACTATTTCTGAGGAGCTACTGGGATCAAACGCCGTAAACATGACTGTACAGGGTTACGTCATCTCGGTCTGAAGAGAGATGCACAGCGGGGGAACTGGAGACTTTGAAATGTCGGGAGACAAGTCGGGACCTGTCAAGTTAGGACATTTTAGAGTGATGAGGAAAATTTGAAGAACCGAACTGGGTCGAGGGGATATGTCTGGGGGATTCAAACGCTTCTAAACACTTGTGTTTTCATGTTGTCACATTCTAAGTTGATATTCCAAGTTGTAAGTTTTGACACATATGTACATACACATAGTATTTATTTTTATATTGTTGTTTGTTTTTTAGAAAGTGAATGTGAGAAGTGTATCCCAGTTTCTGCCTGTAGCTTATAGCATGTCAGTGATGTGTAGAATACTTTTACTTTCAACCTGGAAGGGATAGAATCTCTCATTCTTTCATCTCTGTGGAAAGTATTTTCATTAACATAGAAAGAAAATCCTGGCATCTTTCATGTTCAACCCTTTAAGTTGGCCTGTGACTATTGTCGGGGAAAATTCATTTCCTTGAATCTCTAAAAAAAGAATTATAGGACAATTTGGGTTTAACTATTTTTCCAGAGGATCAAATGGATTGGTCTTTTTCCCCTGGTCCAACCCAGGACTTTATTTTGGGAACTTTTCTGCTGGAACAAAATCCCAATTCTTTGCTTAGCACACCAGTTTAACTGAGAAGCAGAAATAAGTTACAGTACTTAGCAGGCACACAATTAGGTCCTGACATATGTGTTCCACAGAAGACATTTTCTCTCCTTTTTGTTCGTGTTTCCTGTTCATGGGACACAGCTTTCACTCATCTCGGTGGTCTGGCTGTGTGGCCTGCCAGAAAAATGCAGCGTTTGCAATTACAGTGTTATTGTTCTGTGAGCTTTGTGATTAGTTTAGGCTGGATGCCCGAGACTCTGAGGAGACAAGTCACTTCCCCTCTCTCTCTCTGTCTCTCTCTGTGTCTCTCTCTGTCTCTCTCTCTGTTTCTCTCTCTGTCTCTCTCTCTGTCTCTCTCTCTGTCTCTGTTTCTCTCTGTGTCTCTATCTGTCTCTCTCTCTGTCTCTCTGTGTCTCTCTCTGTCTCTCTCTCTCGTTTTTGTCTCTATACTCACTTTGCCTCTCCGTGTCTCTCTTCCTCTCCGTCTCTCTCCCTCTCCCTCCCTCCGTGTCTCCCTATTGCCCCCTCTCTCTCTCTCTCTTTCTGTCTGTTTTACACCTACACACACAAACACCACACACACCATCAGGCCAAGAGGAGCACAGAGAAGGAACTCGGCAAACCGACAGAAATCCTTGGAGCCCTCTCCATGCTCTGTTAACAGGTATATGATGATGTTTGTTTCAGGGGTAAAAGGGCTGGAACATGAATCTCGTGTGCCAACATATTCCTCCACACGCTGCCTTGTTGCCTTCTCGCTGAGGAAGAAGTGCACAGTGGAGAAGCCGCATGATCTCCGGGCCTGTAGGGAGATACCTGCATGTCAGTGTTGTGCCAATGTGAAGTGATGTGGACTTAACAGTTCGATGCTATTCCTCTGTATATAGTTGTGTAGCGACAGTAGACACGAATGACTTTATACCTTCATATTAAAGACTTGAAACCGCGTTAGAAGTGTTTGATTCGTTTAACCGTCCGTTAACACAACCTGCCTTTGAAGACTGAGAGAGGTTCTAAGTGATGCTGGCTCGACAGTCAGGGAACATTTCTGTAGTTCATAGTTTTAGCTGACTAGGATATTCCGGGTGTTGATTGGATGATCTTACCAGTTAAATCAAGCTCCAGCTATGTTGAGCTGTGTTATTTATGTCCAACTGTTTCTCTGTTACGTTGTTTTTCAGTCCTCTTTTTCCACAGGCTGTGGAGTTTCCGTCCAGCAGCAGAGGGCTGCTTGGCTGGCGCCAGTAAATCCACCGTGTTTTCGTACCATTTGACCTTTTCGTTGTTCATAAATATGAAAGTGAGCCGTGGTGACGCGTGGAGGTGAATCATGCGAGCGCTGTAGACCTGGTGCCTCAGTGGAGGCAGCGACGCTGGGAGATAAGGCATGCTCTCCACGGTGTCTGAAAGAAACATGGCACCCGGGGCTTTTACGGGCGAGAAGCCTTCCCTCTGGACAATGTTGTCTGCTCCCCCCTCCCCCCCCCAACCTCCTCCAGGAGAGGGAGTGAACTGGTCCTGGGGTGTGTGTGGGGGGGTGGGGGGTGGCAGTGCTGTGTTCAGGATGTTATAGTACTGGTGGGCTGTAGAGTATGTGTGTGGTTGGGGGGGCTAGGGGGGGGGGGAGTGAAAGCTGGTGGGCTACGGAGGGTCTAAGAAGCTGAGATGGGTACCAGGGCCTTGAAGCTCTGGTCATAACAACCAACTATCAGCGAGAAGGGAGGTATGTTGAGGCAGCTTAAAACGAGAAACAATGTTAAAAAAACAAGATTTACGGCGCTCGGTTCACTTTTGTGGCAAAGTGTGTTTGGACTAGACCATGTCCTGTCGATTTATGGGGGGGATTAGGTGGTCCCGGGATCACTCCCAGTGAGACGTGTAATTTGGCAACACGACCCCAGTTGGACAGAACCCCGGGGGTCAAAGGTTAATATCCTGAACCCTTTGTCCGTTTTCGTGTCACATGTGGACTCCAGAGCGAAAGCGAAGCTGACTTTGTTGATTGTAGAAAGGCATTTGGTTTCACAGTGAGGTACTGTCAGCGGAGCCCTATGGAGGATTATAATCCTCCATAGAGCCCAGGGTTTTAGGTAACGTCCTAATCTTGAAACAACCCAGAATGTGTGAGAGAAAGTCTCTTGTCCCCTTCTCTCTTACACTCCTCTCTTTCAGCGCTGCACAACATGGTGACCACATTCTCAGGCTCTCTACCCTCAAGTGTCATTACTAATCCTCTTCTAAGGGGGAAGATTATCCTTCTTCTCCCAACCTGCGACCTGCAGGGTGTTCATTTAGAGGTGACCCCTGGTTGTTCTTACGCTGCCCAGAGCTTTCTGCCCTCAGTTTAGGATGAGTAGTGCCTGCTAAATCCTGGCTGCTAATTGAACCCAGTAACAGCATAGAGAGGCATTGCTGGTCTATAACGTTTTTGTGTCATTTAAAAGCGTGAAACTGCTTTTATTGCTATCAAACTCCTGTTTGTGAGACGAACACACAAAGTTGAGACATTGTGCTGTTTCATGCTGGGGTGTTTCATGCTGTGTAATGTTGTGGTGTTTTTCAAATAGTGAGTTTCGTGTTGTGGTGTTTCATGTAGTTGCATTTTATGCAATGGGTTTTTATGTAGTGGTGTTTCAGGTTGTGAGTTTTAGGTTGTGGTGTTTCAAGTTATGGTGTTTCAAGTTGTGAGTTTCAGGTTGTGGTGTTTCAAGTTATGGTGTTTCAAGTTATGGTGTTTCAGGTTGTGGTCATTTTATGTTGTGAGTTTCAGGTTGTGGTGTTTCAGGTTGTGGTGTTTCAGGCTGAGGTGTTTCAGGTTGTGCTGTGGCTATGAACTGGTGATTTGGTTCAGCTGTAACTCCTGGAGTGGTGTTGTGTTACTGTGAGACGTGGTGATGAGAGAGAGTGGTCGTGACCATGACAGAGGTTTGGCTGCTGGATGGTGATTCATGGCTGACAAGACAGAGGGGATGGGGGTACAAGCCCCCCCGTGATGAGCAGGGTCAGCTGTTTGGCCCCCCAAGCCCCTGGAATGTGTGTGTGTGTATCGTAGACGGATTAGAAATGGTTCAGGGGCAAAAGTACGGTAAGATTACAGGGCTCTGTGTTTGTGTACGCGTATGCTTGTAGTGTGTGTGTGAGATGTGCGTGCCCTTGTGTCATGTATGTGTGTGTATGTGAATCAGCGGTTTACCCAGTAGTCTGTGTTGTCCCTGTTTGTCTCTTTGGCTGTGTTGTGCGATGAAGCAGGAGGGAACATCGCCACGGTGACTTACAGGCTCCAGGGAGACGTGACAAAGTCTGCCTCCTGGGTTCCTAATTCACACAACACGTTGTCACACTATCAGGGTAATTACAAAGTCAACCTGATGTCCTCATTATTTCGGTAAACACATGCAGAAGCAGGAATGCTATACAGGGAGAAGAAGCCACCGGCCGACACGGTTCTGTGGGGAGCCATCTTGGGGCACACATGAAAGAATGATCAAGGTATTCCGTGGGATCATAGGGACCAGGACGAGGCTGTTGTGTTGGGATGAGGGGATGGGGGTTTGGGGCCCTGGAGGCTGGGGGGCGGAGGGGCCTGGGGGGGGCTAGGGGACTCGGGGGATGGAGGTGTGGAGTGAGAGGTTGGAGGATGGGGTTGTGGGGTTTGGAGGCTGGGGGCCTAGGAGGCTCAGGGCTAGGAGGCTGGGAAGCTAGGAGGCTGGGGGCTAGGAGG
Source organism: Thaleichthys pacificus (assembly GCA_023658055.1). NCBI lineage: Eukaryota > Metazoa > Chordata > Actinopteri > Osmeriformes > Osmeridae > Thaleichthys > Thaleichthys pacificus. Next base: position 3,836,647 of record CM042867.1, read on the forward strand.
CTGGGGGGAAGGGGAGCTAGGAGGCTGGGGGCTAGGGGGAAGGTGACTAGGAGGCTGGGGGCTAGGGGGAAGGGGAGCTAGGAGGCTGGGGGCTAGGGGGAAGGGGAGCTAGGAGGCTGGGGGCTAGGAGGCTGGGGGGAAGGGGAGCTAGGAGGCTGGGGGCTAGGAGGCTGGGGGGAAGGGGAGCTAGGAGGCTGGGGGGAAGGGGAGCTAGGAGGCTGGGGGCTAGGAGGCTGGGGGGAAGGGGAGCTAGGAGGCTGGGGGCTAGGAGGCTGGGGGGAAGGGGAGCTAGGATGCTGGGGGGGAAGGGGAGCTAGGAGGCTGGGGGCTAGGAGGAAGGGGAGCTAGGAGGCTGGGGGCTAGGAGGCTGGGGGGAAGGGGAGCTAGGAGGCTAGGAGGCTGGGGGGAAGGGGAGCTAGGAGGCTGGGGGCCTTCTCTGTAACTGTGTCATCAGCTTGGGTGTGACTGAGGAAATAATATTGGAGCGTGATGTAAGTGTGATGGCTTCGAAAGAGGAAGACGATGACACCGGGAGGAAGCAGGTTGCGAGAACCTCCAAAATATTGATGGAAACTGTGTCTGGTTTTGGAGTTCCTCCAGGAAGCGTAGCTGTGTGAGGTGCCGTTGGGGAGTTGGAGCTTGACAGGTTCATAGAGAGAGAAAGAGAATCCTGACAGTTCTATGGCACTTTTTCGCTGGCTCAGAACAGAAGGAATGACTGTTATCAACACACACCTCTGCAACACAACCACAGAGGAAGCCAAGGCCAAGCTGGGAAGATGTCGCAACATGCTAAAAGAATCTCCAGAGCGACACAGTTGAGATCAACATCTATTATCCACTTCCGATTGTTATTATTATTATTAAATGAATCTGTCTACAAACACACACCGTGCCCTCCCAGCCAATCCCACGTGTTCCTGTTCCCTGGGGCTTCTCTGACTGGTCTCTCTCCGTGGCGCGGTGCGTACGCTGTGTTTGCCTTTGTCTGGCCAAGACAAAGTTCTGTAGTTCATTACAAATCCCTTCGCTAATCTGAGTCTTAATTGAATGAAATTCCTGGCGTGAACGTCTAACAGGATTACCAGAGTCGAGGCTGTGAATGAACAGAGCGTGCCCCTCATGGATTACACTGGCTACACTCAGTCTGCGGCCCAGAGTAATAGTCACACTTGCAATATACTGTAGTGTATATTATATGTACATATATTACATTCACATTTAGTCATTTAGCAGACGCTCTTATCCAGAGCGACTTACAGTAAGTACAGGGACATTCTCCCCGAGGCAAGTAGGGGGAAGTGCCTTGCCCAAGGACACAACGTCATTTGGCACATCCGGGAATCGAACTGGCAACCTTCAGATTACTAGCCCGCTTCCCTAACCGCTCAGTCACCTGACTCCCATATATACATGACAATATGAAATCAAAGGGCTATAAACACAACTGGCGTGAGACTGACTTGACGACAGACTCTGTAGTATTAATCCTCTGTCCGTCAGAAGTCATGACAATAACCATGTGTTCGTTTGCTGTAGCAGACGGACTCGTTTTCAACCAAAGCAATTTACCGAGGGGGGGATTCAAACCTGCGTCCTCTTGCATTTCATCCCGCTGCTCTAACACTGAGCTGTGAGCGCGTGTCAGTACAGGCGCGTGACACTGCAGTCAGTGCTGAGTCTGTAGAGAGCAGGAGCACGTTCGAGGATGAGTTATGGGTCAGGAGGGCCTGCTCTGTTAGGTTGAAGACCTAGGCACGACCGGACACAGCTGTCCCTCGAGTCAGCCTGATCCTGGTGGGGTTCCAGGTTTCCCCCAGACTCTGTGGACTTCAAACACAACCCCTCCCAGGCAGACGTTCTGTGAAAGACGTGTCTTCAGGAGACATGTTCCACCCCTGCTACCGCAGACTCCTCCGAGCCACTCAAACATTGACATTGTATTCATTTAGATTGCTTTTCTTATCCAAAGGGACAAATAGTGCGATCTAGAAAATACAGTCGAAGATCAAGGATCAGAAGGGCATAGATCTAACATTATTTTGGTGGTCAGAGTCAAGGTAAGGTTTGTATTCACTATCCATCGCAAAATAACCAACCAAGCATTGTGAACTATTATAACAGTATCTTAACTACGGTGCAACAACAGCATCTCAATAACAATAGTGCATAGTGCGATCAACGACATAATATACTGTAAGTTATCATAAGCGCATCAAACATCGTCGTGGGTGCAGTCTGTTGCCAGACAGTCGTACAACAGGATCTCAAATAAAACGCAATTCAGTTCAACCTAATGTGGTAAATGGGTCAGATGTTAGAAAGATTTTAGTGCAGAACTTTTGGTCCATGGAGGTTTACTTGGAATTATAGGAGATACCAATGGAAAACAATGACTGGAGATACCAGAATGGTTGTATCCCTTCAGTTGGGAGTGTTGTGCCGTCACTGAGATAGTTAGGCTTCAGAACACACACAGAAACCAGTGAAAAAACATCAAAGATATGACGTCCTTGTTGCATCTCAAATAAATAAACTCCTTGTTTACTGCCAGACTTGTTTGATGTTACGAAATTCCTTGAAGTATCTGTCCTCAGGAATAAGGTGTGTTCATTATTCATACGTTATGCAAACCAACAACCAACCCACCTGACCTAGATATCAACCTTGATTAAATATGAACAGCATGTGTTCTCCCCTTACAATATTAAGGATCATTTTGTCAAATTCTGAAAGCATGTTCAATCTGTCTCGTACTTTGAGTTCCCTCACTCATATCAAGCTTCTGACTGTCGGTCTTCCTTACCAAACCAAAGTTTTGCTTGGCCGTCCGTCTCTCCAGACCACGTTCTTTCTTCCTGTGCTGTCACTGGACAGTCATTTCCATTTCCTAAAGCAAATCTCTCCTGAGTGGGCCGAGGAACCAGTCCTGAGGAAATGACAACGATCCATTCCCCCCTGTCACATCTCGACCTCATCGCCTGGGTTTCTATCGACAGGAAAGTCAGAGTTAAACACTAATACTGTCCGTGCGTGTGCACCATTGTCTCTCCTCGTGTCTTCTGAGAGATAAGGAAAGGTTGGACAAATTGACTACACCAGTGACGGCCCTCTGATACATTACAGTTGCCATCAACACAGGAGGCTTAAACACTTAAGAGATTAAGTCACTGAAATGCACCATTTCTTCTGGAAGTGGTCTGGGGCAGACGCATGAATACCTAGATGTTGGAACTTGGTCCATCTGGGAGTATGATTGACAGGAGCAACAGAAGTAATAGCAGCGAGACAGGGACCCTCTCCGGGCGATGATTTGAGATGCTTGATAACAACTGCGGACTTGGCTGAGTCGTGTGATTCATATTGTACAACCAGACAAACGTGTTTGCTTGCCGCTTGTCTCCCATCTCTGCAGCTGTCTGTCTGGCAGTTCTGGGATGCTGGCTAATCGTTGTGTACCTCACAGGCTGAGCTGTCGACAGCATGGCCCAGGGCCTGCCCTGACGTTTAACCCTTCATGGTCGTACTGGAGAACAGATACTTAGTATAACTAGAACATTCTGTTGTTTCTAGAACATGAAGACATGAAGTAGCCATGAACAGTCTGTTTGATTGTTTGAACCACAAGAACAATTACATCTAATTAGTTCTAGAACAATTCAAAGTTCTAGAACAGACAGAAGTAGAACGGTCAGGTGTTCTAGAACAGTCATTACTCGCAACAGTGTATGTTCTAAAACTATCAGAACTAGAACCATCAGAAGTAGAACAGGCCGCTGGCTCTAGAACAGTCACAAGTCTTTGAGGTGTTGATTAGTTCCATTCCCCCAACAGCTCAAGATGGGTCTTAGTTCCAGACATCTGTGCTGCATTCAGCAGTTGTCCATGTAATCCCGTTCACATGTGTGTGTGTGAGGTCCAAACCCTGGCATGTTTTTACAGACAGAACACAAGCAGGTGGGACTCAAATGATCTGCATCTGGGGGATGCCTTTCGTTTGGTTGTCAAAAAACGTAACGGTTTCAAAACGGCTAAAACAGTCAATCTGACCTCCACACAAAAGGGAACTTGCTTTGGTAATATATCATCAGCAAATGGTAATCATCAGAGAAAGAGAGAGGAGAGAAAGGAGAGAGAGAGAAACAAACGGCCAAATCAATCGACCCAGAAGCAGCCCAGCAGAAGATCGCGGGGTTCATCCAGACACAATTAAACCCAATAACAAGTCCTGCCACTCAGAGGGCAGCGTGTCACGACCTCAGATACCAAACACGTACGGTGGTGGAGATGATCCCCCCAACACACAAACAGCCCCCACACACAGCCTCTACACCCAGGGTCCCTGCTCTGACCCCAGCCTCTACACCCAGGGTCCCTGCTCTGACCCCAGCCTCCACACCCAGGGTCCCTGCTCTGACCCCAGCCTCCACACCCAGGGTCCCAGCTCTGACCCCAGCCTCTACACCCAGGGTCCCAGCTCTGACCCCAGCCTCCACACCCAGGGTCCCAGCTCTGACCCCAGCCTCCACACCCAGGGTCCCAGCTCTGACCCCAGCCTCCACACCCAGGGTCCCAGCCTCCACACCCAGGGTCCCTGCTCTGACCCCAGCCTCCACACCCAGGGTCCCTGCTCTGACCCCAGCCTCCACCCATGAGTCACGCAGTGGTTGGCTGAAGCTGCCTGCTGTCAGGGTCTAGCGTGTGTGTGTGTGTGTGTGTTTGTGAGTGTGGCTTAGTGAAGCTTTTGTTCCGGAAGACTGGTGTCTTTCACGCACAGTCACGTCTTTCTTGATGGATGTCTAGCTAACGCACACCAGGTTAGGCAGTCGGAGATCGTTAGACATGGAGACCAGCCACAGACAAACCAGGAACATAACATTCTCAGAGCTTCATGGGGCTTCTAATAATCCTACTGAACATTGAAACCAGAAACAAAAGCAAGCAATCATCAAACACGATACGTAGAAACCAACAGCGGCAGGTAACTTTGGGAGGATGCTGTTGTTTACTTAGCATCCATCACAGTAAGACATCGGAGCATGATGATGTTAAACCCTGGTGAGCTTGGGCAGAACAGTGTTTCAGGCCAGCAGTGTTTCTGACCCTCTGAACTGACGCGTCTGGGGCTGCGGTCATTATCTCATTACCGCTAATGAATGGACTTACAATTACGCCTAACACTATCAAATCTGCACTACAGCCTCTGTTTGAATAACACTTTGGTTCCATATTAACAGACTCGACTTACCAAGCGGATGCGGTTCTGTGATCCTATTTAACACCAGGAAGGGTTTTGGAGGTGTACGAAACACCCGTGTAAAGACACAAAAGGAGCAATATCGAAAACAGACGCACCAGCCGGCGCTGCACAGAGCCACAGAGCCCGTGGGACAGCTCCTCTCGAGGGGCGCGTCGTCAAAACAGACTGATGCAATTCATTTGGTGCCGTGTGGTGAGGGAGCATGGCTTCATTACGCACGCAGTGTGACTCGGGCGTCAGAAGGCAGGAGCCCATCAGCTGTGTGCTGGCCAGGGCAGCGAGGGCCAACCGGGGCTCCCAGGAGACAGGCCCCTGGCCCAGGAGCCCATCTGCTGTGTGCTGGCCAGGGCAGCGAGGGCCAACCGGGGCTCCCAGGAGACAGGCGCCCCAGCCAGGGGCCTCTCGGACGGGCCCAAACCACTGCATAGGCTACCGCCATGCAAAGCCAATGCAGTCTATGGAACGAGCTCCCTAACAGGGATAAGACATCTAACAGTCGGGGCACAATCCTCATGCTCAGTCGTGAAGAACTGACTTTGACACACAGTGACTAGGAGATTTGGTTTATTGCATTTGATGTGGGTCTCTGCAGAAAGCTGCCACAACAACCACAAAGTGAATCTCCCCGTATGCGTTTCATCTCATAGTGACAGAAAAGCCCCCTCCCTCCCTCCCTCTCTCTCTCTCTCCCTGCCTCTCTCTCTCTCTCTCTCTCTCTCTCTCTCTCTCTCTCTCCCTGCCTCTCTCCCTCCCTCTCTCTCTCTCTCTCTCTCTCTCTCTCCCTGCCTCTCTCCCTCCCTCTCTCTCTCTCTCTCTCTCTCTCTCCCCTCTAGACAGGTGTGCTCATCTCAGCACTTCAGGAGCTTTACACAAACCAGGTCCTCGCTTCGTCCTTTGAAAGGCAACATGGAAAAATAGTTTTTCGAGACGAACGTCCCCAGCGTTTGGTGTGACGCTAGACTCCTCCAGTAATGGCAGCTCTTTTCGCTGCACTCACACTGCTAGGTTGAAATGAGAAAAATAGATCTCTGAAGCTATTTCACATTCTATCAGCCCCCTCAAACGTGCTACTGTTTAAATAAGGGGGGCGGGAGTCTCAGCATAACATATAAATCATGAACAATAAATACATATGTTACACAGGTAAGGTATTTAGTACCAAAATAAAATCATAAAGTAGATTCCCCAATTAAAAATCCAAAGAACACCAGTGTGGATCATCTGCCGGCCGTGACGCCAGTGTCGTGTTGGGCTGCCGAGGGCCCCCTACACCTAAACAAAACGGCAAACACGGCCAGTTCGTCCAGCCCTCCCTCCTCGGGCGGGTGGGGGGTCAGGGGGGTCAGTTCCCCTGCAGCTTCTTCATGATGGCGCTCCCGGGCGGCGCGTCGGTGAACAGGGAGCCCACGAACACGTGCGTGCCCCACAGGGTGTGGCGGATCACCTTGCAGCAGCCCAGGTCCTCGATCTGGAAGCCCAGCTGGCGGTAGCGCTCGTCCGTCTCAAACAGCGTGTTGTTGGTGTAGGAGCCGAAGAACTGCAGGGGGACAAGCACGCGCGTCAGGGGCCTGGGCTGGCTGCTTGTGGACAGCCAGGGGGAAGCATGTTAGCAGGGGGCTTCTGTTGGAAACACAAGGTGTTTCTTACTTCTCTTTTAGTTTGTTTTTCATTGTAAGACTGTAGATTGGTCAAGGAGTCGAGGAAGAGATATTGCTTTCAAGGGAACCTACTTAACGCGACTATGTTTTGATAAACCTGGCAGGTCTTGGTTCACAGAGCAGAGCCTGGTCTTGAGCACTGTGTAGGCTAGTGGTGTGTCACAAAACTTGGATTCTGATACCAAGTCAAGTATCACGGTACTCGATACTGAACCCATACTAAACTTAATTAAAATAGGGGCCATCAGACAATGTTATTTTCAATTGGAACTTTCTTGTGTCCATGGCTAATCATATCTGGTTTTGCCCCTTTGACTGACTCGCTCGCTCACACACACACACACACACACACACACACACACCCACACACACACAATGCAGTAGAACACGGGCATGACATCACATGCAGGCCCGCTTGTCTTAAAGACGCAGAACACCTTTTATCGCTGCATTTCGACAGTCTGTTTCAGCACATAAAAGTACAGTTTTCCCTTAAATGCCAGTATAGTACAGCTGCCAAAAGATCTGCACTTCGGTACGGCACGAGCACTGGTCAAACCACACTAGCCTGGCGGCCGACCTTCAGAAAGAGGACCAGGGGTGTTCTTGGTTCTTACCGCCATGCCGGAGGAGGGATCGATGAAGTCAGCCCAGAAGCCCTCCGTCCTCAGGGCATAGCAGATCTCCCTGGCCCCAGACACAAACTGGACAGGGAGCACAACATGTTCAGTAACGGTTGCTTCATGCGTCTGTTAACAGTGCCTCTATAAGCTGTGCTGACGTGCGACCCCCAGCCTCGAAACAATGGGAGCCGACTCGAAACATCGAATACGTGCATCTGTCAAGACAGACCGCTCCTTTAATCTTCCTCCCAAATGAGACACGTTCTGGTGAGGAGCTGAATGGCTGCTTTGACACGGTGGGTGAGGGTGCGTGTCTTGGAAATGAGAGCATTCAAGGGGGTCCGCTTCACAATTAGACCCATTCCCAGCCAGAGGCATGTTAACCAGACAGTGAGTAACACATGTCACAAACAGGACTTCCCTCTCACACTCTGTGCTCCACCCCTCAGCGTGGCTTGAGAATAGTCTGCTTCATTGAGTGACCCAGAGTTATTTTCTACGTCACTTGATGTGGGTCATGAGTGTGAATGAAGTTAAGGTAAGAAAAACAGATGACTTGAATACATCTGGGATGAATGCACAGACATATTTAAGCAAAAAGATGCTAAACTCTTTGTCTTTCTTTGATTGCTTTCAGCAGATTCCTTCTCTTGCAGCCAACATACCACTGCAAAATCTGGGCAACCATTTTTACTTATTCGAACTTCCCTCCCACACAATTCTAATGAATCCCCTCTATTAATTCAAATGGAAATTTAAGATTAAACGCTAGCTTAATCAAAATGGTGCGGTATGTGTTCAATAAAATCAGCATATTCATATTATTATAGTTTATCTGCAGTTATACTCAGGCAAGGCACAATAGTTGTCTGGCAAAAGAGTCAACTTCATGTTAATGATAAAACAGAGTTGCATAAGGAGAGCTGTCCTCGCGTTGATCAACTCACGTTGTCCAGCATGGACTCCCTCTCTCTGTCCACTTCCTGACACCAAGAAGTCATGTCGTTCTTCGTCTTCTGCGTCACCGTGACAACCGTCAGGCCCCTGGAAGGGGCCTCGGGAAACATAGACTCAAAATCTGTTCATAGGGAAAGACCAAGGCAGAAGGATGACCAGTCAAAAATGGTTTGGGCAAACACCAGGGCCATTGAGAGGTGTTGTCCTCATGGCAGTGATCTTCATTGCAAAGCCTGCAGACCGCTGAAGACAAGAAACCTTTAATACAATTTAAAAAGATCAAACAGCCAATATCGCTGTAGGAAATGAAGAGGCTGGAGTGAGAGGAGTCGCAGAGGCGGGCGAGTCACGGCCCCAAAAGAAGAGGCAGCAAAACAGCCCATCTCAAGACAAACTCGTCAGTGCATTTTTTCTTCATTTTGAAAGAATCTGGTACAAAGTCACTTAGTTACATATTTTGAACCAGACATCTCGAACGCCATTACACAACACATGGCGAGGTGAATGGTAAATACCCACCCGGTAAGAACCGACAGACAAATACAATCTAAGAAACTCACAACTTTGCGTCAAGGAAAAATTGCTTCAAAGACCTGTTTGCGAGAGTTTGACAAAAGCATTGTTTGAAATTGTGTGGATTTTAGCTAAGAATAAGAACGTTTTGACCAACTCAGAGATTGTCAAGGAATCATTATTATTATATCTGTATTATTTTGCTTAAAACATGAATAGGTGACATCAGATTAAATTCCTGCTTTCTAATAATTAAGACTATATTGTTTAATTGCACATGCAGACTAATATGATAACCTAGCTGTTATATTATATGATATATTGTTTTTATTATTGTTGCTTGTTTTTTCCACAGGTACACTTGCACTTATAGTGGTTCACGTTGTTTAATTGTAACTTGTTTAACTACATGCTCTTGTGGTTCTTCCCTTTGGCACTTACTTTGGTTGTTCACAATGTGTGCTTCATGTTTTGGCTACCCGCAATGTTTTTGTGGCTATCTTGTTGTTATTATCAGCGACCTATGCACTTTGTAAAGCTCCCTCTTGGAAGTCGCGTTGGATAAAAGCGTCTGCTAAATGAATAAATGTAAATGTACATATTAAGGATTACATTCTTTTGTCTGGTAGGGGGTGGCAGCCCTGACTGATGCCTAATTGGCCAAAGTGACCCCCTTTGGAAAATGTGTGAAAACCTGCTCTGTAGTGTAAGTACCCCCTCTAGTGGCAAGACATGGAATTTCAACTGAACTTTCAGAGACGTCACACATGCCATTCCTTTCTCTTTTCTGACCTTATGATCTGGACGCGTTTCAAACACAATCTTGGAGAACAAGATGGTACACTCTGAGCTTATTAAAATGACTTTCAACGGATGCAGAATCAAACAGGTTCCAAACAGCTGTACCTTTCTTGAGCAGCTCCGGGCAGGTCTGAATGGCACACTCCACACTGGAGCTGTCGAAGTACTGCTCTGCTTTGTTCACCTTTCTGGGGAGAGGTAGGGGCCTCTTTGCCCTGGAACAAAACAACCACGTCACTCAAATCCAACCCACACATTACAGCAGACGACATCCGACACTTAGACACGGAATGACAGTGTGCCACTCCACGTACTGTCCACAGAGAGACCGAGTCTCCTTCCTCCCCTGCACACTCACGTGGAACTCTCCTACAAACTGGGCCAGGATGAACTCGTGCCTCTCGCTGCTGGAGGGGGCGGACAGCACGTCCGGAAGCACCCGGTGGACCGGGACTCTGCTCTGCTGCTCCGCCGTGCCCTCCAGGTGGGAGTCGAAGCCCGCGTTGCCGGGCAACTGAAAGCGCTGGTCTTGGGGCCCGAACGGGCCCATGGTCTCGTCCGGCCATACAGTCCTGGGCCCTGGAGCACACACACACCACAACAACAACAACAAATCAACCCTGTTCATAAGTCTGGGGCAGTGATTTATGTGGCTTATGAGACAGTACTTGCCAGACAGTGGGACATAGCAGGCAGAGAGTGGAAGGACTTTTGGAATAGTATGTCCCCTAGGCTGAATATATCCTATGCTGACCCTATAGTGTCCCTAGCCTAGTGCTGAGACCCTGCTGACAGCCTACCAATGTCAGGAGGAATGCTGGCTATGTAGGGCTCGTCAGAGCCAGAGGAGCCGGCTCCAGAGAAGCTCCGGGTCCCAGCGATGCGTCTCACCAGGACATGCAGACCGGGCAGGTAGGACACCAGCCTGGCTCTGGTACAGAGCACCTGAGGACCACAGCAGGAGCAACAACAACAACAACAACATCAGTAACTTACAGCTAACTCACACACATGCTCTGAGACAAGACCTACCTAGACCCTTACATCTCTTACACACCTCCCTCCCACCCAAACATAGATTCATCGTTTTTATCTCACATTAAACAAGCTCCCTCCCTTACTTTAACCAAGAGTGACAAGATGCAACCTTTCACACAGAAATACTTACACTGGCCATCCCGTTGCGGCGCTCAATGCTGTGGACCGCTGATATTAAACCTGAAAACAATAACGTTAGGAAAGCAGACGTCAGAACTAGTAAACTGCGCGTGAATATGCCATTATAACACATTTAACCTCTGGCATGTGACAGGCTAGCTAGCTAAGAAGTTCTATTACAATTCACAGTTTATCCTGGCAAACCAGTAGCTAACCATACGTGATGTAAGACAGCTACATGATGCAATATCCTCCATCGCTGGTTAGTAGGCAAAAAGTTACCTACAGTAGCCAAATCATGCATAAGCAAACCATATACTAGCTAAGCTAGTAGTAAGCTAGCTACTTACCAAGCTACCTCCTTTTGGTGGAATTGGTTAACTTAGTTGACTGCGTCTGGCAAAATATTATACGCGTCAAAGGATAACTACTTGAATTCAACGTAAATCGGCACACATGTCAAACAAACAGTACTTATTCGTGTTTTAAAATTGACCTAGCCAGCTAGCTGTCTTCACCTTCCTTAATGCACATGCGCCGCTATGTGCAATAACTACGGATTGTTGTGAGGGACAGAAATGTTCGTGTTCCTTGAGTAGCACGTCAATGGCGAACGAGAAATAACGCACACGTACAGGCAATTTTTGACCACTAGATGCCAGTAAACCATTTTTATTCAACATGGACACAAGACCAACATGGACACAAGACCAACATTTCAATATTTTTTTAAATATTATTGAAATATTTATTGAAATATTTATTGAAATGTGAACACGGTAGGCTTGGGTTGTGATGAGACGTCATTCCATATGAGATCCAGATGTATCATAAAAAAGAGATCATAGGTAGAGAACGAAAGAGAAAAGAAAAATACTGAGTAATAGGAGAGAGAGAGCAATAGTGCGAAAGACACCGAAAGAGAAAGTGTATTATAGAATGATAAAAGACAGAAAGAGATAGAGGGAGACAGGACCAACGTGTGACTGCCCTGTCCAGATTAACCCCTCCTGACCTCCACGCTGGCCCTCCTCCACAGCAGGGGGCATTGCCATTAAACCCAGGCATCACACTGGGGGTCAGCGCCCTTTCTCCTCCCAGAGCGTCCCCACGGACAATCAACCTGACAGGGTGTCTCTCTGAGGACCTGCCGTCTCCACGGTGGATCCCTCTCCCACTGAAAAGACATTCAACTTGACGGTCATCCGTCACGGTGCATGCGTCTTCGAGTGACCCTGTGTGTTAACCTCCCCCCGTGGTAGAGCTCTGAAATGCTTAGTGGTCCATTAGAGGTCGTCTTGACAGCAGGGGGTAACTTGAAGTCATTTGGCTTCTAGGGCAGGTTCCCACTCAGCATTGTTTGTTTACATTGGAAAACTACAGAGCCAAGAGGATGACGGTAGCACCTCTCATTCTGGAGCAGGCCGCTCTGCAAGGAGGTCTGGTCAGTGTAGTTTTTGTTTTACAGGGTTGTGGCTATACTTAGATCACACTAATCTAATACACCGGGCTCTGGATCTGCTCCACCTGTTCAGGGACATACTGAGTGTCAGAAGCAGACAGGACGTGACATCACTCACTCATCACCTGGATGTACAAAGCAGCTGTCCTCCACTCCTTTCACAGGCAGGGACATTGTGCAGATCGAATGGGGAGCTGGACATACTACTATTTTCCTAAGATTGCTTTCTGTATGACATGCTATGGATGAATGGACAGGCCCTACAGTGAAGACCCTGGGGTCACAGGCTGTCAGACCAGCTTACTGACTGTGGGTGGAAGACTGGTGCAATACATTCAATAAATATGTATTTATATATATGTACAAGTGTAGCCTTTCATCTGCTGCCTCTTTTCTGTGACATTCTATGCTGTTATATGAGAACACTGGAGAACAGGACATGTGATGCATGCATTGAAGTTCCATCCACGTCGCTTTAGGAGGTGGATGGAGGGCAGCCCTGAGCTGATCACACTGTGCTGGTCCCACAATTACATCTGATTGGCCTTTGCTGAATGTCAACGTTAAAGCGTAGGCCGCAGGGGCGGGATGTTGTCACGGCGTTCTGCAGCTCAGCCGAGTGATAAAGATCGGATGTGTTTGTGAACTAGCAGCCATTAAGAACAGCCTTTCCTCGAGAGGTGGGAGTCTCAAGCGTCCTGACGCAAGCTTCACAATCTGTTATTTTACTGGGAGATGCCTCACAGTCTGTTGTTTTACAGGCTCCACTCAAACCTACAGCACTGCGCTTTCATCATTGTTTGGGCGCAATCTCCTCGTGCCTTGCACCTCCAGCCCAGAAAGGATTTCTTTTCAAGGTGAGTAGCACATGATGAAGTAGTGGGGATCTTTGCAGATAGAGGGATGTAGATCGACAGGATGCAGGGAGGCAGATGAAAGGGAGTAATATGGATGAGAGGATGGAGGGATGTTATGAGGGTTGGTAGCGGGAGAAGAGGGCCTGGCCCCGAGGAGTCGGCTAAAGCTCTGGAGGAACTTCCAACACATTTCTGCATGTTGGAGGGAGCGAGAGAGAGAGCCAGCTGTAATGTATTTTTTAGGATTTAAGAAAGAGCGTCTGAAGTCAAAAGGAGCAATTCCCAAAAGCTGTGAAGAGAGTGAGTGAAAGTTAGAGAAAGAGCATTCTCTTTGAAGACTGCTGAATGCTCTCTTGTAATCCCTGTGACCGACTGTGTGGAACTCTGGTTTCATCTTGATGTTAAATACAAGCACTCTGCTGGCACATGAATTGGAAACTGCTGAAATGAGATTCAAAAATGTCAAATAAATTACTTTTTCAGCAGAAGTTTGATGCTCTTAGACTGCTTGAAAAAAATCAAACTGTACTGGGAAGATAACACAAAATAAGAGAAAACATTCCTTTGTTCTATATGCGGTAAGAAGTCAGAAATTACTGATTGCTATTTTTTTATCATTATGTAAAAAATGCAGTAGTTAGACTTATTATAGACAGTGTTTGTCTTTACAACTGAGAGGCTTCAGCAAGTGAACAAAACCTCGCCCACTGTGTTTTTGTGTACTAAAATGTCCTAATTTGGATGTATACTAAGCTGTATACATAGGCAAACATGTTTTTATCTAACAAAAATGTAAATCCAAAATCCATGTCGAGCATGATAAAAAAAAAATCAATAATAAATGAAAAGAAAATAATCACTGGAAGAAAACAAAGACACGTGTTTGAATGATGGCTTTTCAGACTGGCTCGGCAGCTTGGAACTGGCCTCTTTCTTCACGTAATTGTTTTGATAGGCTCATTTGAGATCCTCGAGCCGTGACAGGGAAATGACCATCTAACCCTGGTCACTAGGCCGTGAAAAACCCCTTATGGATTAATGTGTCGTCCATTACAGGTGTGTTTGTGTGTGGTTGTGGGTGTGTGTGTGTGTGCGGGGGAGGGGGGGCAGTAAGAATTTCTGTCAGCAACGAGCCAGTGGAGGGGAATAATAACCATGTTGTGACATGAAATGAATCGGGACAAAATTGGCGTTGGCCACCATTTAGCCCAAAAACTGACGTGTGGTTAATGGCAAATATCTATCAGAGTGAACGTCTAGACTTGACTTATTTGTCATTCAAGTAGAGGGTGAATTGAGCTATTCTGGGCCGTCTAAACGTCACCGCAAAGGAGATCGCTAAAGTTCAGCAAAGCTCTCTACAGTTGAGTATTACCCAGAATATCAGGCCTGTTTAGAGGGACTCATCAGCAGGATCTAGACGGATTAGAGAAACGGTGTCCGGGCTTCATTCCTGACACGTACTTTTAAAGAAGGTTGTTGGAATTAGATCGAACATCCAGCCTCTTGATGCTAAAGACAATTAAAACAGGAAACTGACCAGTTGTTTCCAGGAGCCTGGAAACTCCATCCCAGCTAAAGGTCTGCATCAACGGAGGGATATCCTGAGGAGTGCCCGCATCACAATGTGCAGCTGTTTGTGGTGGATAATATGTAGACCTGCCTATCTTCAGCTCTCGCCGCATCAAGACTATATCGAGACCACGAGTGACCTTCAGTTTGACCTGCCTTCTTCTGGCGGAGAGCCTGAACTTCTCCTGTTTGACCTGTTGAGGGCGCTGCAGTATCGGATCCTGGGTGTTGCACTGTCTCCCCTTATCCTGCAGTACAGGCAAGAGTTAAATTAACCAATTTAACTTCACTTAAAAAAAACTGTATAACCCATATGCTTGTCATGCAATCTCTTCTAGACTCTACAACAACACATTTTGGTCACCAGTGAGCTTGAAAGTCAAAATACCAAACATATTCCTATTCATCTTAACCACAAAATGACCATGCTGTATTCAGACCAGTTTACCATAGTGTGCCACATTTCACAATCATTGCAATGCATGCCATGCTTTTGGCATAGGAGGTTAATCCCCAGGGCAATTTATTGTTCTCCCAAGAAGATTATGGTTAGGAAGCTGTTGGTTTCGAATATGGAACATGGAAGCACGACTGAGGCTTCTAGAACCTTCCCTGAAGGTTCCGTCAGATGGACGGAATTCACGCTCACATGGAAACAGGAACACACAGAGGGAAAACAAGGCTTGCTGTACAGTATTTGATCAAAGATGAAAAAGGTTGATGTGAAAGCAGAGAGCACAGATGTCAGACTTTGAGGTTTACGTGTGGGCAGACGATTCATTAAAGGCTTGTGCTCTTTGAACAACTATTGATGGTGAAGATTATATATTTATGTGTGTATAAACAGTATATATGTTCATTATAGTGAAATGCATTTCAAATAGTTTTCGTTCTCTTCTATGGCATCTTATTGTGTTCCAGAATAGAGAAAACATTTGATATTAGACTACCAGACAACTGTAAGCCTGTCTTCAAACCAGTTTTTCTTCAAACAGGCAGAATTTTAAAAGAGCGCTGGAGGCAGTTGGTCTATGACGTACAGAAAACGATTAAAAATATATATTTGTGACAAAGATCATGGAAATACTCTGGTAGTGAACTTAAGTAAACTGCTCAAACAAGGGTGACGTAACTTTAAAAAAATGAGTATTTTCACATTGCATTGTGGTAAAGGGATTTTTGGAATATATCCAAACCAGATAAAGAAATACAAGACAATGGGATCTCCTCACATGCAACTGATGAGGAAATACTTCATTCTTAGAAGCAGGTTTACTTTGAGTGTCCTCAAAGTGCAGATCTGTATAAATAACATGCATGAACGTAATAAAGAGGCCATATTGTAGCAAGTCCACAACGAGACCCAGCTTAAGGTGTTAGAGAATCTGTCACGTTCAGTTAGACCTGGTTTATGTCCCAGGACAACACTAAAAATATGTTTGTGACATGTTACACAATGTGTTGAAGAAAGACACTGGCAGACAAGTAAACACACTCTCTTTGGAATGTGCAGACAGCGGACATGTTGCTCTTTCCGTTGGCTAATTCAACTATAATAGAATTAGACATTTGGACGGAACACAAGAGCCTTAGTCATGCTTTGTATGTTATTCCGACTGTAGGGAGAGCAGCGGTTTGAGGGAAACGAACTCGACTGTAACTGTCTAAGACGCCTGAGATCTACAAGCTTTAAAGCAGCTGAACATAAACATGTCTGGTGAAGTGAAACACACCCTAATTGAGCGGTTGAGTATCACTTTACAATAGCGGAATAAGCGAGATTCCTACTAATGTGCCTTCCTGACAGGGTGTTCTCCCTCCCTGCGTAAACTCTGAGGTGTAAATGTGAACATGATTGCAATTTCATCTGTTTATAAACAGGAAGAGAGCCGCAGGGAGGGTGAGGCCAGAGTCGGATGTATCTATATCTCGAGAGGGTGGACTGTGAGGGGCAAACGCTCTACTTGTGTGTCCACAGAGCTCAAGTATGGATAGTGTCGTTTCCGCAGTCATCTCCCGACTTGTGTCCACTTCTGACCTTTCATGCCATCTCCTCTGTACATGTGTGGGACAGAGGACTCCCCCTCTCTGGTGCCCCTCCTCCCCCTCTCTGGTGCCCAGCCTCCCCCTCTCTGGTGCCCTGCCTCCCCCTCTCTGGTGCCCCTCCTCCCCCTCTCTGGTGCCCCTCCTCCCCCTCTCTGGTGCCCAGCCTCCCCCTCTCTGGTGCCATGCCTCCCCCTCTCTGGTGCCCCTCCTCCCCCTCTCTGGTGCCCCTCCTCCCCCTCTCTGGTGTCCCTCCTCCCCCTCTCTGGTGCCCAGCCTCCCCCTCTCTGGTGCCCCTCCTCCCCCTCTCTGGTGTCCCTCCTCCCCCTCTCTGGTGCCCTGCCTCCCCCTCTCTGGTGCCCCTCCTCCCCCTCTCTGGTGCCCTCCCTCCCCCTCTCTGGTGCCCAGCCTCCCCCTCTCTGGTGCCCCTCCTCCCCCTCTCTGGTGCCCTGCCTCCCCCTCTCTGGTGCCCAGCCTGCCCCTCTCTGGTGCCCAGCCTCCCACTCTCTGGTGCCCTGCCTCCCCCTCTCTGGTGCCCAGCCTGCCCCTCTCTGGTCCCCCTCTCTGGTGCCCTCCCTCCCCCTCTCTGGTGCCCTGCCTCCCCCTCTCTGGCGCCCAGACTCCCCCTCTCTGGTGCCCTGCCTGCCCCTCTCTGGTCTCCCTCTCTGGTGCCCTCCCTCCCCCTCTCTGGTGCCCAGCCTGCCCCTCTCTGTTGGCCTTCCAACCCGTGCCCCATGCCAGCTCGTCCCCCGGCGCTCCGTGTCCCTGGAACTCAATCTCTCCGTCTCTGCCACGTCTGGAAGCTGTTCACTTCGGCCAATCAGAGCCCTTCATTGTCTCCGTCGTTAATAGACTCTGTTGAGTGCCAGCGGTGTTGGCAGAGCCTCAGAAAGGAGGATATGCAAATGTCCACCAACGTGTGCTAAACCTGGAGAGAACCAGGCCCTCCTCTCCTTCCCTCCCTGAATGTAGGGCGCGGATGCCTACTGGCTGACCGTGACCTACTGGGTCTGTTCCCTCTCTCTAATGCACCACTTACTCTCCCCAAAAACCCACCACTAAGAAGATCAGGGAAGATTTAACGCACCCTTCCAGACCACCGTTTTGCAAGCCTGATTAGTTCACAAGCCATTTGTCATCGGTCGTACCTCCGTCTGAATCATACAAACAATTATGCAAATAACATGCAAATGTTCTGGCTGTATACTGTAGGCCATGCCAGATGTTTGAATTATTGGATTTAATGGATAAACATGTTGGTATAATCAGACAGAGAGCTTCCCTCAGTGAATTGCATTGGCAAGCAGATGGTCCACCACAACACGAACATGCAACTCAAAGTCTGACATGTCATCCGAAGAAACTTTTTTTTTACTGCCGCAGATATTTTAATCTCTTCATAAGGCTTTGTAAATGAAAAGTCGCTTTAAGCATTTTAGGCACCAGCGCACTTTCCTCACATCAGCATGACTGGTCAAGACATCCCGGTTATTTTTCGACACGATATATATATATAACACAAATATTCCTTCCTTATGGAAAGTAAACTGTTCTCCTTGAGTCTCACCTCTTCTAATCTCAGGTTGTGTTAGTTGGAGCCTGTGACCCCTCAGCGCTTCATCCACTTAGAGCCCGTCGTGACTGACCGAACATCCTCTATCTCACCCCGAGGTCTTGAATCCCATTACCAGGATGCTCTTCATCAGTTCCATCAACGACAGACGACTGGTCAGAGCTGTCGTCCCGGCGTGGCCTCGGGGCCTCTCACAGACGACGCACACAACAGGAGCCGCTGAGGCCCACGGAGGAGGAGAAAGCAGCCTCTAATGTAGCGTACAGCTTCGCTCAGAGCCGGCCACTGAGACCCTGAGGACCCGATCTCGCTGCTCCTTTCACAGCTCCCTCGCTGGCTTTTTGGCAGCCATCGTCCGTGTGGCTGTGTGTGGCCAGTGGTTGGCCGGGGGGGGGCTGTGTGTGTGAGCAGCGATTGGCCGGGGGGGGCTGGGGGCACTCTCGCTCCACGCAGCACTCTCCGATGTTAACCGGTCCGTTCCAGGATGTCTCTGTCGCTTCCCAGCATGCACCTGAAGCCGGCCTTAAGCTTCCACCTCAGCAGGCGACTTGCCCTGAGCCAGGAAGAGAGAGAAATCGGATGATTTCATTGATACTTGAGCATGTGGTGACTGTGAGGTATCTATGAGGTGCATGTTTAGTTTGAATAGACTATCTAGGCTAATACCGATTGCTTCTGTTAGGCTTGAGTTCAGTTAAGACAGGCCCCTGTACAGGGTAAAGTGGAACCAGACCTAACTGCTCTGCCCTGGCCATGTCACAACCTCAGCAGGTTATCCCTTTCCCCTAGGGAAGGGTGTGCTTGCAGGAAAGAGGGCCGAAAAAGAGCTCTGATCTTTCTGTGTTTACAGTGTGTTTCTAAATTTTTCATTTCATTTGACATTTTTGGGACTTTGCCCCAAGATGGATTAAGGAGTATGACTAAAATGTGTTTTTGTAAGATATGAAGTAACATTAAACTGAATTGGCAAGCCAAGCTTTCAGAGTGGAATGATTTCTTATTCAGGCAAAGTAACTTATTCATTGAAATAGCAACATGGATAAAGTATAAGAGGATTTCATAAGACTCCATCATTTTAAATGAGGGCATTTATATTGGCTGAGTTAGCTAGTTTTTTTTTTTTGCCAGAGGCCTTATTCAATATTAGTTACATCTACATACAATTTCACAGTTTTTTACCCAAATAAAAACATGTGTTTTAACCAGCGTAGTTTATAGAACTGAGACAACTTATCATCGTATAGCAGAGTTGTGGGAATAATAATGTTCTCCTCTATATAATGAGAGATGCAGTAAACTGATCTTACACTGATCCTCAAAGCACCATAACCATCAACAGATGGAACCACAGCAGTTCAGCGATAGGGTCACATCCAGACCCTGATATCTTCACAAGTTCCTCTAAAACCTGTGCTACATTTGAAGAGATACCGATGTGTAAAACACACACACACGATTCTATGTGGGCAGTTCGATTTGAACCCCAGTTCCAAGAGCAGGAAGTGGAGCAGATCAGCAGCACTAACAGCCAGGCGAGCCGGATCCTCTTCAGAGTCCACCGGTAACCTACTCTCCCGTCCTGCCTGAGTTGACAAAGACAAGTGTATTACCTGAGGAGAGAGGGGGGGGGAGCTCTGGTGTGTCTGCGGCGGGGGGGTCAGTTCCAGGTCGGCTCCAAGAGAATGTCAGACGTGAAATGGATTTCTCATTCGAGCTGGGTGATACAGGTCTTCCGAGGAGGTCAGCTCAGCCATATAAACACTGACTCTTTCCACAGAGAGACATCAACACTCCCGTAAACATTCTGCCCGGCTACCCATCCCTCGCTTATGTAAGCCTGTTTGGCTCACACGCATGCAGTAGACTCTTCCTTCACGACGAGGCTATTTAGATACCGTCGGCATGTTTTTATGAACCTTTTAATTTATGTCGGTGTGTGTTCTTCCTGTTCGAGGGAAGCCTTGCTCGATTACCGTTTAATCATCCAAGGGGGGGGCGAGGACATCCTGCTGAACGAGGACGGACCCTGGCTCACGTATCACCCCTGGAAGCACAGGAAGTTGGAGCTTCACTTCCTTCCCTCCTTGTTTTAATATGTCCCTGTGACCTCACAGGACACACCAAATCCCGGGCCAATCAGTGACCTCAGGGGTGAGGACGCTCATCCCTTCACAGAATGTTTCCCTCCACCATCAAGATTTTTAGACCTGAGATGCATATTCATGGGTCTCACTGTGATGCTTGAACGTATCCTAGAGGGATTTGAACCTCCATCTATCCAGTTAATAAGTGCTGGAAGGGGGTTGAATATATCAGTATGGAGCTGGTAAGCGATGGATGGGGGTTTGGGGTCTGTATCAGGCTCGTACTTCATGAGAAAAACCTGGGGATGGTTAGCTGTTAGCGATGGCTGGCAATTTTCTGAAGCAATTTAAATGTAGCTGCTCCTCTTCCTCCATCCCCACCCCCTTCCTTCCTCCCCTCCGCAAATAGAATGAAAGGAGGGACAGGGAAATATCTGGAGCTCATGAGACCAGCAGAGCTCTGACACATTTTTATAATTAACTTTGACTATTGGAAATGTGAGGCGCATGGCCTTCACCAGCGCTTCCTGCGATGCGTTCTTCTCTGGGAAAGTTTCAAATGCAACAGCAGAAAAGACAGGTGGACCCATTAAAGACACACAGGGGGCTCTGAAAGAGTTTGGTGTTTTAGGTGGGCTGTCGGTCAGAGTGCCACGGGGGAGTGTGGGATTAGTTTGTTTGAAAAACAATGTTTTTCAGTTTGTGTCTGTGTGTGCGTGTGCGTGTATGTGTGTGTTTGTGTACATCCGAGACCTCATTTGCTGGTGGTTCTATCCCTTCACGGCAGCTCCTCTCACTGAACTTGTTAGTCCAACGGTGCACTCGGCCGGGTCTACCTGTTCTCTGCGCCTTCAGAACAAGTGCTCTCCTGCTTCTCCCCGAAATCCTAGGAAATGCCAACAGAGAGCCGGCCTCTGCAAAGTGTATAATTGGTATTTGCGGTGCGGTGTTTGATGTGCCTTGTGACTCTGCAGGGTTCAAGCTGATCCAGACTTCTACAACCTTCTACAGAGTCACACTCCTAGAACACACTGCAGGGTTACACTTCTAGAACACACTGCAGGGTTACACTCCAAGAACACACTGCAGGGTTACACTCCAAGAACACACTGCAGGGTTACACTCCAAGAACACACTGCAGGGTTACACTCCTAGAACACACTGCAGGGTTACACTCCTAGAACACACTGCAGGGTTACACTCCAAGAACACACTGCAGGGTTACACTCCTAGAACACACTGCAGGGTTACACTCCCAGAACACACTGCAGGGTTACACTCCTAGAACACACTGCAGGGTTACACTCCTAGAACACACTGCAGGGTTACACTCCTAGAACACACTGCAGGGTTACACTCCTAGAACACACTGCAGGGTTACACTCCTAGAACTCACTGCAGGGTTACACTCCCAGAACTCACTGCAGGGTTACACTCCTAGAACACACTGCAGGGTTACACTCCTAGAACACACTGCAGGGTTACACTCCTAGAACACACTGCAGGGTTACAATTCTAGAACACACTGCTGCAGGGTTACACTCCTAGAACACACTGCAGGGTTACACTCCTAGAACTCACTGCAGGGTTACACTCCTAGAACACACTGCAGGGTTATACTCAGTGTGCGAATTATACAATGACAATCGGGGGGGTCAACTCAGTGCCCCCCCCCCCCCCCCCCCGGAACGAAGTTAACGGCACGACAATGGCACACACAAACGCACTACTAAAACTACAAACACTATTGTAGTCATTTCTTTCTGATATAAAAAAGTTGATCTTTACAAAACTACCAGAGGAACATATCGGATTGTTCATCACAAAATACGATAGTTGGAAATCTCTCCAGATTCTGACAAGCAATGAGACAGATACATTAAGTATCTTGCTTGATACAGAGCTAGCGATACACACTGCAGGGTTACACTCATACTGCAGTCACAGTCCCACAACATTCTTCACATTGTTCACACACCTACCACCTACAATGTACTCTCTCTACTCCGGAGATGACACGACTATTTGTTCATTCAGCCTCGTAAATGGAGGTTATGTTCGACAGAATGACAAATGTGATGTGTGCATTCAGCAGTCCATGTCTTCCTGAACACGGCCAGTATGGTCACCTCTGGGTTCGTCCCCCCTGAAGAGAAGAAACACTCCCAAACGTCAGAGGTTTAGTCTTGAAGTCGACCGACCCCGAACTTCATAAACATCTGTGAACTATGTCCCGTTTACTTATGTGCTTTTATTATATTCGTATCTGAAAAAATGTAATAGCGATTCCTTCATGGACTTTGGAATGGTCCCAGATGCTGACAGACCCAAACTCAGCGAAGGAATTCAAGGAACAGGGTTGACTGGATGGCCCTGACAAAGTGAAGGACTGGGAGGATCTGTTTCTCAACAAGCTGTAATATATATGCAAATGCCATGACTTTCACCAAGTCTCCAGACGCATGGAAGCGGTGGCGAGTCCGAGTGTGTGTAGTTAGGGAGTGCACCGGCACTAGCTCCTCTGTATCAGAGTATTGAGGCATGTTAACTCCTTGGTGGATGAGCCTTTACGTTAACACGAAGCAACAAAGAGCTTCCCATGTGAGCCTCGGTGTTGTTCCGGCACCGCAGAGCAAGGTTACTGCAGTTCATCATTGCTACAAGAAATCCCCCCCCAAAAAACGGACACATTTTCCCACCGGCAACTTTGTTTGTCCTCTGCAAGGGAGTGCTGATACAGAAAAAACGTTCACAGTCCCATTCCACCAAGAACAGCACATCCCCTGTTTGTTTGCCTCAGCTTTATCCACATGTGGAAACCCAAAACCCAGCACACACCCGGCTGACGACAAAGAATGGAATCACTAAAGCAGGCTCTTTAACAGGCTGTTGCAGGCTGTTTAACTTGTGTTTCAACACAGCCCACAGTAGGGCTGCGTCTGCTTAGTATTCAGCGAGGTCTCTCTACAGCCACACAGCGTTGAATAAGAACCTGTGTCATCGTTCCGCGGTGCCTGGTGGGATGGTGGAGGCCGAGGGGGTCTGTGGAGGCCGAGGAGGGCGTGGCGGCTGTCTGGGCATTAATGATGTTTGCTCTCCTCGCTGGGAGCTGCTGAATAATGGAGGATGGGGTCAGGGGGGGTCAGGCCAGAGAGGCTGTGCTCCCTGGAGCCTGCAACGGTCCAGACACGCACACTCACACACACACACATGCCTGCCCGCACACACACACTCACACACACTCACACACACACACATGCCTGCCCGCACACACACACACACACACACACACACTGACACGCACACTCACACACATGCCTGCCCGCGCGCACACACACACACACACACTGACACACATGCCTGCCCGCACACACACACACACACTGACACGCACACTCACACACATGCCTGCCTGCCTGCCTGCACGCATACACACTGACACACACGCTTCCTTGCACGCCCACACGCAAACACTCACACACACCTACGCCTGTATGATCACAAGATTACACACATACACTTTCATGCAAACTCACCCCTTCACACACTCTCACACACATACACACCCACACACACACAAGGTGCAAAGGCATACATGCATGCCTGCACACAAATGTGTGCTTATGTGTGTGCATGCCTGTGTGCCTACCTGCATGCAAATGTACTGCCTGTGTACTCGCATGTGAAATGCGCATGTGTCTTTGTGTGTGTGTGTGTGTGTGTGTGTGTGGTGTGTATGTATGTATATTTGTGTGTGTGTGTGTGTGCCTTGAGGGAGGCGCTGGCATTTCAAACACAAAGGAGGAAGGTGTATGTGTATGTCTGTGTGTGTGTGTGTCACAGTAACAGAGGTGTGCCTGCGTATGTGTATGCGCCGTGTGTGTGTATGTGTGTGCGTGTGTGTCTGTTAGTACATTTATATTCCCTTCCTGTAAAGCAATAGTTTAGACACAGTATTTGTAATAGATTGCATTCGTATGTAATAGATACAGCCATGCAGAGATATTCTCACAGCAATTTCATATTTGGATCAAGAGGATGTGTAAATACAAACTAGTATTCATACAAATGTTACGTAATCTGTAATCAAATGTTTCTGATTGCACCAGTAAGGAATTCTGCTTTCAGAAATGTAAACCTTCAAAGCCAGGACTCTGAAGAGAACGGTTTCTGTACGCTGCTAGAATGTTCTCTGAAATTACATCACTCCGTCTGTTTCTCCTGAAGTCTGCAGTGTAGATGCAGTTTCTGTAGGGTTCTGAAGACCAGCTTCCCTGGAGGTTCCCAAAAGCTGTCATTAGAGCAGGGCCACTGGGACCCGCTACAGTAGAGCTGGGAGAACACATGAAAGACTGGAAAAGAGGTAAGCGAATCAAACACTTCCTTGCTGGCTTGACCGGCCTGTTCTCTGGTGCTGCCACTGAAGGCCTCCCTCGTAGTGGGCTGTTAGGGTTGTCAGAGACCCAACACCAACATGTGAGAGAGAGAGAGAGACAGAGAGAGAGAGAGAGAGAGAGAGAGAGAGAGACAGAGAGAGAGAGAGAGAGAGAGAGAGAGAGAGAGAGAGAGAGAGAGAGAGAGAGAGAACAGAAGCTCCCTCGATGAAAAAAAAGTGCCTCCACACGTCCTCCTCATCCACAAGTTAAACCACCACAGCCACAGACTGTCGTTCCAGTGCATGTTCTCTCACTGGCGACTCCCATTCTCATTATCTTCAGGATGAAAGCGTTTCTTCTGATTGTACTGACTACACTGGGAGAAACTCAGCGGGGAGCCCGAGATGAGGAACATAATCAAAGTACTTACAATTACCAGACAGGCTCTTTGAACGTTTCTCTAACCGCATTTGAAAACAAAGAGTGTTCATTTGCACTTCAGACAGTCATTTTACCTCCTCTGAGGTGTTCCACCGTTCCACACCTGCAAACTCATCACCGATGACAACCACCGCAGCACTACAGGGCAGCCACGCAGTTTGACACACTCCGCTGCATGTTAAGCATCTATTATATAGGAGAAGCAATCTGTACCGCTGCTCCAATGACACTTTAGAGAAATCACCAGCCTGACGGACGGCAATCCTGTCAACTCTCCGTGTGGGCAGAGGGACCTGGGGTGAGTGAGGAGAGACGGAGGGGGGTGAGGAGAGGGGGAGGGAGGCTGGCGAGGAGAGGGGGAGGGAGGGGGGGTGAGGAGAGGGGGAGGGAGGGAGGCTGGCGAGGAGAGGGGGAGGGAGGGAGGGTGGGTGGGGGAGGAGAGATGGAGGGAGGTGGGGGAGGAGAGATGGAGGGAGGTGGGGGAGGAGAGGGGGAGGGAGGGAGGTGGGGGAGGAGAGGGGAGGAGGAGGGTGAGGAAAGGGGGGGGCGGAGGGAGGAGAAGACGAACAATCCACGTTTTCTGGTTGATGAATAAACATCTGGCTGTGTGGACACAGTGACTGGTTCCTGCGACAGATGTCTGATTTCTCTGTCACTTGTCATCTGCGAGGCTTTGCTGGAGATGAGTCTGTTTGGGCCAATCTGCGTCACGGTGACGGCTCTCTAATGAGAGGAGGCCCATCAGCTGGTCTGTAATACAGATGCCTGGAGAGACTGAGTTGAAGTAATCTTCGTCTCCACGTATTAAAGACAAGTCAAGCCAAAGATTAACCCCACAAGGTCACTATACCGTGCGTCAGTCATGTTGAGAGTTGGTGGTTTTCTGGAGGAAATGTTAAAGTAATTGTATTATTTCAACCCAGGACCTTCTACCCAAGACCAACAGTGAAAGGCACTGTGCCACCACATTGTCTCAAGGAAGAAAATATTTATATTAGGCTGCATAGCCGACTGCAGAGTTTTTCCTGTGAGGACAGGAAATGATTAGTCTTCATAATGATGTGTTTAGTGCTTGCATTGCAGGGATTCATACCACACATTAATGCAGTAACTCTACACGCTGTCAGCAGCCACGCAGTTAGGAAAATCCTCCTGAAGTGTCATTCTCAGCCTTGTTACATTCACACTACAGTTAATTCATTTAGCACACACTTTTAACCAAAACGACTTGCATAAAGAAAGTAGGCTACTGCAGTATATTAACATTAAAAAGTTAATTGTTCCACGGTATTTCAGAGGTCGGAATCAATGAATGGTCTGTAAAGGCCGTGGAAATGCCACAGCAAATTCCTTGTCTGTGCAAACTTTCATGGCGAATAAATCCCATTCTGATTCTGATTCTGATTCTGAAAGGCGCTATATAAATTAAAGATATCATTTTTATGTGTATTATTATTATTACTATTATTATGATTACTATTATTATTACTATTATTATTACTATTATTATTACTATTATTATTATTACTATTATTATTACTATTATTATTACTATTATTATTACTATTATTATTACTATTATTATTACTATTATTATTACTATTATTATTACTATTATTACTATTATTATTATTATTACTATTATTATTTGCCTCATCATGAAGCAGCCATGTCTCAGCTACCAGGCGCGGTGAACAAAATAATACAACGGCGCAACATCTTAATTGCTGAAACACAGAGGAACAATATCTTCATTACAGTAGCTGGCTGATTACAGTAGTGTATAGTGAATAAAAATAACAATACTACAGTGCAATAATAACATCTCAATCCCTCAACTACTGTCTCACAACAACGTCTTGATATCAGAAGTGCATTGTGCAGTGCAGCATAAACAATGTGGTATCTTACAGTAAGTGCAACATCAACTACAGGATCTCGAATACAAGTGCAGCATATGGACACATTTGCAAATCAAAACATGATTAACTGCTAAGTGTTGCTTTGGGTGTCCTTTGGCAAAGCAAAACAGAAGCCAGTCGAAGTGAAGCTGGAAGAGCTTCTTACTTACAGTTAAGTAAGAGGTATGATCATCTCCAGTGACATGATGGACGACCCTGTGGTGTGTCTGTGACCGGGGTCGCCGGGGGTCACCCGGGTCAAGGACAGGTCATTAATTCCTCCACACCATCCTGGCCCACTGCCCATCTCCAACACCTTCCTGTCTGACTGACCACAGCTGCAAGTCAGGGAACTTTAATTGATGCTATACTTAAGAGATGATGCTGTTCTTGTTGCGCTGTGTAAGGGGGGTGAGGGGGGGGGGGGATTAAAGGTCTTGTTTCCTCGGAGACGAAGAGCCAAAGCGCTGTCAACAGCTATATCCTTGGATTCCTGCTCTCATCGATCGGCGGTAGTATTTCCCCCCTGGGTGACTGGAGGGGCGGGCTGGACAGCAGGAGGACGGGGCTGATGGAGGGTGACAGAGCGTGTATTGATCCTGGGGGCCGAGCAGCCGTGTCACCGCTAAGGGCCTGTGGTGTGACGGGGCCGCTTCTGACACGCACATCAAGGTGGATCAGCGCAGCTGGAGAAGCCAGAGCGAAAGAGAGACGAGAGAGAGGATGGAGAGAGAGAGGAGAAAGGGATAGGGAGACAGAGAGAGTGAGAGGGGAAAGAGGGAGGGAGACAGGGAGAGAGTGAGAGGGGAAAGAGGGGGGGAGACAGGGAGAGAGTGAGAGGGGAAAGAGGGGGGGAGACAGGGAGAGAGAGAGGGAAAGAGGGAGGGAGACAGGGAGAGAGTGAGGGGAAAGAGGGAGGGAGACAGGGAGAGAGTGAGAGGGGAAAGAGGGAGGGAGACAGAGAGAGTGGGAGAGGGGAAAGAGGGAGGGAGACAGGGAGAGAGTGAGAGGGGAAAGAGGGGGGGAGACAGGGAGAGAGTGAGAGGGGAAAGAGGGGGGGAGACAGGGAGAGAGAGAGGGGAGACAGGGAGAGAGTGAGAGGGGAAAGAGGGGGGGAGACAGGGAGAGAGAGAGGGGAAAGAGGGAGGGAGACAGGGAGAGAGTGAGAGGGGAAAGAGGGAGGGAGACAGGGAGAGAGTGAGAGGGGAAGGAGGGGGGGAGACAGGGAGAGAGTGAGAGGGGAAAGAGGGAGGGAGACAGGGAGAGAGTGAGAGGGGAAAGAGGGGGGGAGACAGGGAGAGAGAGAGGGGAAAGAGGGAGGGAGACAGGGAGAGAGTGAGAGGGGAAAGAGGGGGGGAGACAGGGAGAGAGTGAGAGGGGAAAGAGGGGGGGAGACAGGGAGAGAGAGAGGGGAAAGAGGGAGGGAGACAGGGAGAGAGTGAGAGGGGAAAGAGGGAGGGAGACAGGGAGAGAGTGAGAGAGTTAAAAGGACAGGAGGAAGAGAAAGAAGAAGAAAGGGGGGTGATACACTGAGAGAGAGGGAGAGAGAGAGAGGAGTGCAGAGAAAGTGAAAGAGAGAGGTGGAAGGATATTGAGAGAGAAATCTTTAGTGTTCTCCACCATGCAGGATCAAAGCCAGCAGAGCAGCATAAGATATTCTGTTCACCTGTGTGTGATCATCCTGTCTCCTCACACCCCCAGGACCTGAAAACCTGAGAAGATCAGTTTGCTCAAAGTTTAATGAAATGACTTTTGAGTTGAAGAACAGGATCAAGTGAGTAAACCACATCTCAAAATAAACTGCATGCAATAATACTGAAAACTAATACAGGAATTGTGGTGAAGTTTACTGTATTGATCCAGTTCTTCAATTCAAATGGCTTTGGGCAAATATTTTTATAAAACCGTTTAGGTAAATGTAACTTGTCAGGTTTTATAAAATGGAGGCTAAAAAGAGAGCATTTTGATGTGTGCTGGATTCCGTGTCCGTGCTTCCTCTGTGTGACGTCCTTTCCAGTGTGGGAAACTGCGTGCGTTCATTAGTTGTGCAAGATGTTTTCTCAATCCTCCATTTCTCTTATCCATAACTTCCATTATTTCCAAACCGAGTATGAATGGATCCCATGGAATGAGAGAATGTAAGTGATTCCAGATGTTCTAGAACGAGAGTCATCAGCTCGTTCTCCAGTAAACCAGGCTGGATGAACAGAGCTGGAACCAGCCAGTGACCCTGTTTCTATGACTTTCCAGAAAGAAAAACATAAAGGCAAAGCCATTTGATAGGTAACAACTGCTTAGGGAATTGAAGGAACAAGTCATTATGAGGCCCAAAACCGTTTCTTGTTTACCTCCTCTTCAAGGAGGTGAGGTGGTAGATCACCTTATTAGTGCAGAGTGTATGTCTGTTTGTTACTCAAAGAAATACAAAAAGAGAAAACAAACCAAACTATTGGCAGGGATAGCAAGATTGAGAAATGTTGTTGGCAAACGGTGAAGGGCTCGGCCCTCTTTGTGTGATAAACATTTATAGGTGGAGTATTTCGACAGAGCGTCTTGTTCTGGCCAGGCTGAGAGAACATGTATTGTGTTTTGCGCGCAGAGGCCCACAAGGTTAACAGCTCTTCCGAGGGCTGAGAAATATTTGTTCAAAACAATTTGAAAATAAGAAAAAATAAAAATAAAATTCACAGTGGTTTTAAATGTCAGCAGTACATCAAGGACCTTCACACCCTCCGACGATGTTGCTGGGTAGGGCTTGTTTGTGCGGAGCGGCAGGTTAGCGTGGTCACTGAGGCGTGATCCTGAGGGGACAGAGAATGACACATAACATCAACATACCCCTGTCAGCCCTGACACAGGAGCTACTGTACACAGTCAGACACCTCGGTAAACTGTCCCTCTCAGGGCAGGGACACTAGAGGAATGCAGTCAGTCAGGGAAAACTGTCCCTCTCAGACAGGGGCAAGGGACACAGGAAGCTGTCCCAGTCCCAGGATGCTTGTATGTCTCCCTTCATGTGGCCAAGGCATGGGTGGACATCATGGTGGGTCATCATCAGTGACACATGTCACCTCAGCAGCAGAGAATGTGTTGAATCTGAATCTGCTTCAAACATATTCAAGCATATGTTGTCTGAGGATAACAAAGCAGCGAAACTGCCTGTTCACTCTAAGTTTAGATTGCAAGGAAACACTTTGAATCAGGTCAGTCTGAATTAGACCATATTTACCTCACAACCCATACTGGCAACCAGATCTTCACATTCACACTGCCAACTGAGTCCACTGAACTCCTGCAGCAACACCTTGGCTGTCATAAATGCTAACAGCTAGACTCTAAAGACTACACTGCATAGTCGTGTGATTAGCCAAGAAATACAAAGATTATTTGTGCATTTCACCCAAATAGACCAGATAATTGCCTAAAGTAGCAACATCAAAGGGAATATTAAGAGTGAACGTGTAAAAAGAAGGAACACGTTTTCCCTGGATGAAGTAGAGATTCCGAAAAACACCATTAAATCTCTCAAAACAGCCGGCGTCTCAACGTGAAGCGATGGATGCACCGACCTCGGCTCTCTCTGCACACTCTGCCAGAGTGACGTCCTCCCCAGGGCCGCAGGAGGTGACGGAGGTGACGCCTGGAAGGTCTCTCTGTGCCAGCTCCACCCCCACCCCCATCACTGCCCGGCTGAGTGACTGATGGAGATAGGTCCTGACAGGAGTGGCGGGTAAGGGGGGAGGTCGTGGGCTTGGTGCCTGCAGAAATGTCATTTTTCATCCATTTTGCTCCCTTTCTGGGCTACGTGTTAGCGCAGCCTGGCCCGGGGGACCTCCAGCCCGTGGGGCCGTCAGCTTGCGTGCCAGCGAGGCGGGTAACACTGGTACAGCACATCCAGTATATTGGCACGGCTCGGGGGGTTTAACAATGTAGCGCAGCAGTGGTCCAGAGGGGGGCTAATCTTGGTGAGAAACACTCTGAGAACTCTGATCTGAACACAGGGTTGAGGACGGGTCTATGAGTGGATAAGGTGAAAGTGGTTGTTTTGGTCTCCAACAACAGGACCATTGTGTGACCTCTACATTATTAACGAAAGCCAACTTTAATCCACAAATTAGAATGCGAAAATATAAGGGAACGTATGGTCAATCAAAAAGCCGTTATTAGGTCTTTAAAATTCTGCTTGCTTGGATTATGGCTGAATGTGAGCTGAAGAAGTGCTTCAGTGCTTTGATAAATAGAAAAGGATTTAAACAGACTGACACTGTGCTCCACTGAACAGTACAACACCAGGGCTTTAGAAAGATCGACCCAAGTATGTTGAAACAAAAAAGTGCGATAACAATCTGAACGTTGTGTCCAAGGGATCAGCTAACTGCTCCTGCAGAGGAAGGAAGGGGGTTTCAGACCTGAAGCAATTTCACCAGTCATGTGTTGAGGGATTTTCAGCTTGTCAGTTTCCACGGACATCTCTTCAACACTCTTCCAGTCGATCAGAAATGACACAGAACAAACCTCTACACACAATCCCAAAACAGAGGTTCCATTTTCGTGCTTGAGGATTTGACAGAAACATTGTTTTGTTTATAATTGTTATTTTCCTCACACGCTCAATAGTGTGATGTGACTTCACAAGTCCCTCATGTATTCTGTGAGCCTGATAACACGCTATTTTAAGAAGGTGATAAAAACAAGCAAGCCAGATACTAATTAACTGTAAGGCTTAATCTAAAATTGACAGTTGGCCGTGAATTCAGCACCTTACAGATTCAAGTTCAGCAGAACCAAATCTTCACTAGGCCATCTGAATGCTTTATCCACTCTCAATGATGCTTGCAAAGGAAAGCAAACATCCTATTGTGAGACCAGACCCGTGATTGGGTGTAATTGGCTGTGGCAAGGCCAGATCTGCTTCCTGGTGGCCCTTCCCGTAGAGGCACAATGAATGAGGCCCATTCAGCATGTCTCTCCAGCGCAGGTTAAAGAGGAGATCGGTCTGGAGGTTTTCTTGTGTTTGTCTGCACGCCGTCTTCTTTGTCCGTCCTTGGAAAGGGGGGGAGAGGGGGGGGGGAGTGGGCTGGGGGTGGGAGAGTGGGGAGGAGAGGTAGGAGGGAGGTGAGGGGAGGGAGGGTGAAGGGGGGGAGTTGGGGGATGGAGGGAGGGGGCGGTGGAGGGAGGGATTGGGGGGAATGTGGGGGGGTGCGGGTACGGGAGAGGAGCAGGGGGATCTTGTTGAGGCTGGGCCATGGCAGCCAGACAGCCTACAGAGAACAAAGATACAGAGAAAGACCCTCGCTGGTTTTGCAGCAGTGCATGCTGGGAGATTAGCATCGGCTGCTGGCACGAGTGTCCAGGGCTGCTCAGCCTCACCTGTGAAATCCAAACTGAGAAGACGTCTTCTGTGGTTCTGTGGGAGGGAGGAGCTGGGCAGAGAGCACATGCTCGGGTCCAGCTCTGCCCTTCCTCTGTGGTTTCATGACTGGGTACAGAGCCAGACAGCCATGGAAGCAGGTCAGTGGCAGTAAAGGGAATGAATTCTGTTGCCAGTGGTACCAAAACCAGATGTGTCGGTTTAGCTGTGAGCATCTTCTACCACTGTCACACCTTCCAAACCAAAATCTATCTGTTAGCAAATAACTTTTAGAACCTTTAAAAGAGAACAAAGACGCAAGCACACTGTCGACTTGCATTACAAACTGAAACCATATACAGTAGGTAGAACTATTACTGATGGAAAAACTCTGCCGTGATGACTGTGCACTTTGGAACTGGACAGTTAATGAAGCAAAAACGGGAACAATTTGAATCTCAGGGCCTAGTTTCTGCTGTGCAATCTCCCTGGTCAGGCTTCTCATTCGACAGGTCGTGGATCTTCTCAAACGATCTAGAACGGGCCTGGTTCCCGTCTGCGGAGTATACAGGGGAGTTATTGGCTCGTGAAACGTAAATAAGATTCGACGGTTGTCTGGGGTCCTCTTAAACCGTTTGAACATTTCCCCCCGTCACGGTCGTGGCTGCAGTGTGAAATGTTTGTTTGGAGAGAGATGTGTGATGCTGTAGTAAGAACTCAGGCCTGGGAGATGTGATTTAAGAGGTTTATGTGTCACGTCAACTTGTCACTAACCGACAACAGCTCGTGGTATACTGGGCTGTTCATCCGTGTGGACTTCTCACAGGGTGAAAACATTGAAGTGGTTCGACGAAGCTCCAACTATTCAAATCAAAACAGTCTAGTCCTGAATCCTGGAAGACTTTCATCCCAAATCCATTCTTACAGCTGAGAAAGCAGGGCAGATTATAAACTTGGCTCAGGGTTGGAGCCAAATATAGCTGTCGAGCAGTGAACTCGAGAACAGCTGTGTCTTACATGGGTATGTCAACAACTGAAGTATGAAAGAAGGACTTCAACACAGGTCACAGATTCGACACGTTTGTCTCTTCGTTTCATAACAAGAGTGCATATTGCAACCGCTAAAAGAGAAACCTTGATTCTTGCTTCACCCAATACTGTACCTGTGACACTGCCTCGTAGACAACAACGGTGTCATCAGTTTTTCCGCCATAGTTCTCTGTGAAAGATGTCCCCAAAGGGACACCATTCTAGGTCACTCATGACTGAACTTGTTAGGTGTCAGGACTGCTGTGTCGGCTCAACCAGACGCGCTCCGGACAAACAAATGAAGAACTCTTGGCAGGGAGCAAGAAACAGCCATCAAAAAGTGCTGAATCTTGGCCAGGGCTACAGTGTGGCTGACACAAAAGTAATCACACTGTGAATGCTGGAGTCATAGCTTTCTCCAGGACAAAGAAAGGGTTGAACTCGCTTGCATCCAGCTGACTGCTTCGGTTGTTTCTGAATTATTTCATAAAGCGTCCCTAA
This sequence comes from Thaleichthys pacificus, assembly GCA_023658055.1. Taxonomy (NCBI): domain Eukaryota; kingdom Metazoa; phylum Chordata; class Actinopteri; order Osmeriformes; family Osmeridae; genus Thaleichthys; species Thaleichthys pacificus. The sequence continues at coordinate 3,870,806 of CM042867.1, forward strand.
CGCCCCTAGAACAGGACAGTACAGTCTAGTCATTATATCATGGCTTATCTAATACGCTCATCTCAATGCTACACAATACAAGGTCGAACTCAATCACCGTACAACTCCTTCTGTGAAAAGAATAACCTTTATAGACCTACAGACCCAGGAAAGAGGAACTGCTCCAGTAGGAAACAGCTGTGCGGTAGCTTACCTGCCCTGTGCCACATCAAGGAGAGGTGCCATCTTAGATCCCCTGCAGATGAACCCCACAGCTCATTAGAATTCCTCTCAGGTCCGGTTCAAGACGAGCCCGCTGAGTTCACTGCTCCGATTGCTCCGAGACAATATGTGAGCATTGAATAAGGGGCGAGAGGGGCTACCGCCACAGCACGGCCCCCTCACCTCCAGCTGTTTCACCTACCTCAAGGTTATTGATGCGCCCTGGCTGAGAAGCAACCCAACAACCCCTGGCCGCTGGAAAATGGTACAACGGTTCAAATTCGCATTGAATGTTATGTCAAATGCTGCCGTTTAAAACTATACCGAAAGCCATAGATTGTAGGCTAAATATTACGTTAAAATTTGTCATCGTGAGAGAAATCCCTTTAGAAATGTATTAAAACGACAAAGTTACCTGACTCTAGTCTGTGTATAACCATCCCTTTCTAATACTAATATATATATATTTTGTATAAGTTATTGTAGCGATAGGATCATATTCATATGGAATACATGTGTATGAAACAAAGAGGGTGTTCCCCCTGAAAAGAGATAGGTTTGAAGGGTGCTACTACCAGTAAGAGTCTCGCCTTGCGCAACGCCCTCTGATTTGGAAAAAAAAGTATCTTCAAGAACTCAAAAACTTGCCTCGGTCAGTCAGTCTGCCGTGGACCGTTGCTCCACCACGTCCGCTATCACTGAAGGAGACTGCAGAGAGGGATAACTATGTCACCGTCTTGCCTAAGATACTTCAGGACCATTTAAATTATTGAAAGATTACATGTTCTTCATTTCTAAAGTTGAGATCCTGCGTTCCCGACATCTGATCTCAGGATAAGTGCTCATCGGCAGCCGGTGCAGCTCATCATTTGGAATCGTATTTTCTGGGATGTGACTCAACGTTTGGGATTTGTGGAAAAGGAATTTAGGAAATTGATTTCAGATAAAACAGCCAGGGAATAGTAGAGTGTCCACCCTGTCCCAAAATGGATACAAATCCAGGAATTAAATGTAAAATAGTGGTCGTCGGTGATAGCCAGTGTGGGAAAACCGCTTTATTGAATGTGTTTGCTAAGGATTCTTTCCCGGAGGTAAGCCTACCATTATAAATCTCTATAGGCTAATGAGAATAATTGTGCGTAGATTTTTTGACAGGCGTAAATGATTTATACTTGATGAAGCTGTCCTTTTGTCTGTACAGGGTTACATTCCCACGGTGTTTGAGAACTACACAGCCAGTTTTGAAATCGATATGCAGAGAGTTGAACTGCGTCTTTGGGACACCTCAGGTAGGAGCTTGTTATGCTAATGTACTTCTATGAATCTGTGCGCGTAATTAAGCGCTGGCGTGTTTAATTAAGAAAAGCTATATATTCAGCCTACTTGAATGACTGAAACGTAATTTGGAAAATGAGACAACTGCAGCGCTTAGGTTTACTGTACGGCATCGGCCAGCCCGGATCGAGAAGCTGACGATGTCTGTCTGGAATGCGAGGGAAGCAAGCTACGAGTTGATCTGGTTATATGGAAAAACCTCATCCCAGACACACAGCATAGCACCAGCATCGAGGAACACCAACATTAACTCGCACAAAAGCCTTAGTGGTCAATGATAATTCCTCACACAAGACTTTCTGGCGTAATTTATCTGTCGTTGAGCAGTAAAAAAAAAAAAAACTTAATAAGGGCGTAACTGAGAGAGACTGCTTGACTCGCCAACAAATACAAATGTTCTCTCTAAAAGCTTGGCCTGCCCTCTCACATTACTTGTTTTATAAAACCTCTCCCCCTGCATTCTCTCACTCTCCTGGGGGATCTCTGGGCCAGGTCTGGAGGTAATTACCTCCTATAGCTGACACCCAACCACCCTCCCCCCTGCTGCCTGCCTGCTGCCCAGCCCTGGAGATGCCTCTGGGAGGGGAGGGGGGGATGTAGGCGGGGTGCTTTGGGCTGGACTGTTGGATTTAGGAGGGGTAGAGGAGGAGATGTGGGCTGTAGTGTTGGGTTTAGGGGGAGATGTGGGCTGTAGTGTTGGGTTTAGGGGGGTGGAGGGGAGATGTGGGCTGTAGTGTTGGGTTTAGGGGGAGATGTGGGCTGTAGTGTTGGGTTTAGGGGGAGATGTGGGCTGTAGTGTTGGGTTTAGGGGGAGATGTGGGCTGTAGTGTTGGGTTTTGGGGGAGATGTGGGCTGTAGTGTAGGGTTTAGGGGGGTGGAGGGGAGATGTGGGCTGTAGTGTTGGGTTTAGGGGGGTGGAGGGGAGATGTGGGCTGTGGTGTTGGGTTTAGGGGGAGATGTGGGCTGTAGTGTTGGGTTTAGGGGGAGATGTGGGCTGTAGTGTTGGGTTTAGGGGGGTGGAGGGGAGATGTGGGCTGTGGTGTTGGGTTTAGGGGGGTGGAGGGGAGATGTGGGCTGTAGTGTTGGGTTTAGGGGGAGATGTGGGCTGTAGTGTTGGGTTTAGGGGGAGATGTGGGCTGTAGTGTTGGGTTTAGGGGGAGATGTGGGCTGTAGTGTTGGGTTTAGGGAGGTGGAGGAGAGATGTAGGTTGCCTCTCTGACCCCCAGCTGATTGTGGCGTCCCCTGGGTCTGGCCTGGGCACGACTCAGTGATTACACTGGAGCTCAGGAAGAGCTAATCTCACCACACACACACACACACACACACACACACACACACACACACACACACACACACACACACATGCATTTAGGCTGGCCCACATCTAAAGCATTCCACCGGCAGCCTTCTCTTGTCATAAGTTAATGTGATAACAGAGAATAGTTATGATAACAGTGTGATTAGGGAAGGTCTTTCAGAGATCCTATGTGTTTCTGTCATTGATACCACCCCCATGACCGTTGATACCACCACACTTGACTAAGTTCGCCTTCTGATTCCACTCAGAACCAACAGTCTGTCACCCCACCTCATACTAAACAAGGCACAATGCTCTCTGGTGAGATGGTTTATTCCCCAAATGGTTTATCCTCCTGTGATCGGAATGCCGTGTGATTAAACAGTGTTTTTAATGTTTGTGAAACACATACACGACACAGCTATAGACCTTGTTGAAGGTACAGTGGCAGATGGTGCCACGTCATCCCCATCAAACCTAGAATATTAGACCTTCCTAGAGCACAGGGATGGGGGTCGGGGGGGGGGGGGGGGGGGGGCACCTGAGAATAGGACTGTGACCCAGTTTGCTGAAAGGTCATTAGAAGTGCCCCTGTGCCCATGTCTGAAGGAAGATCAGTGCTGGGGGCAGGAACAACACCTCTGTGGCAAATGTCACAGGTCAGGCTGGGAAGGAGCCAAACGGAGGTGAAAACATCTCTCTTAGTCCTTTAGTGAATGTAAATGTGCTTTGTACATTTGATACTATGCACGTCTGATCTTAGATTTTATGCTGTACGTTCTGTAAGCGCTTTTGTCGAAAAAAAGCAACCAAAATAAAGCATCTGCTACATTCACAAAATGTTACTGCAAATGTATTATTTGCATGAAACGTGGCTTCATGCTAAACATAATCATCTGTGGTCGAGCATTGTTGCAACACTTTGTGTGCTTGGAACCACTTAAACAACGAAAATTCAAAAAGCAATAAATCTAAATGAATTCATCGTTCAACATGAACCTACATCATTAGAAGTGCATTCTTTATGAGTTGGAGTCATGAAGAATTGTCTTTAGAACAGAATCATTATAAATAACAATTTCAACATAATCCACCAATGGAGAAGCCCTTTACTGAGAAGCCAAGAAAATCTTTGTCTGATGAGGTACCATCATTAGTATTAAATGTAAGCTGACAGTTACTGCTGTGTCATCATTAAAACTCTGCTCAAAGGCATCAGTTTCCGGTAGACTCTTCACTCGTGTGGACATTCTCCCTTTTCATGAGCTCCATCTTTGAACACTTTGAACCTTCCCTGAGAGGTATGCGTCCTCTAATCCCTCACACATCGCAGTAGAGACGTCCTGAAGATGGTGAGGCCGGTCTGTGAAAACACAGGCCTCTGCTCTGTTTGTTTAGCATGAGAAATCGGACTCGCCAGACGTGAAAATATTTCATCACTGTTTGCATCTGCTGGTGTGGATTTGTTCATGGAAAAAATGGGAGGGTTGGGGGCCAAACCTCGCCATGTGTTCAGGAACATTCTCTGCTCCGCACAGGCCCGCTAGGAACCCAGGAAGGCCTTCCTGAGATCCCCGGCTGGGGTTAATCAGTGCAGAGGTAAAAGCAAGTGAAAATGAAAAAAAGACAGATGGTGTCATTGGCACCATGGCCACCAGTGTTGGTACAGAGCTGAACATCTGGGTTTCATCTGGTTATCAAAACATCTTAGCCTTTCAGAGGTTATAAAGTCACTTTCAAAAGTAATGGATCAGGTTTTGACTGATTGTTATGACGTTCCGTAATGCTATGAAATAGCACACTTGCACTCTGCGTATATTCTCGTACATGGACAATTCAGCCTTTGAGCTTGGCTACTATATACTGCTTTGTGTCCTATGGAGAAAAGCCTTGGGCCCAGTGTCTTTGCAAATTGACACAACCTTCCTTTCTCTTTGAACAGAAACGACTTTTACCCTGCAGTTGAGACTGAGGGATAGGGTTGGGCCAAAAGACAGGTTGCTTTCCAAACACCCAGAGGGAGAAGAGAGGGAAAAGAGGAGGGAGGAGAGAGTCAAATGCTTCTCGTTGACCAGCCCACAGACCACCCTACCTTGGGAACGCACATAATCTTCCAGCACATTCCTCACAAGGGAACAATGGGGAGGGGTTTCTCCTGGTCCCCGCTCTGGTTCAGCTTCCCTGCCTGGGGGCTAGGTGACCGGGAGCTGCTCTCTGTGGCTCCACGCTCTCTCAAAGACAATACTCAGGTTACGTCTCACTTTGTGGGCCGCTCACCATTTGCGTCACATGAACTCATATTGTGTGTGTTGAAATGGGAACCGATGTAACTGAGCTGTGTACTTGTGTACGTGACCAGAATGTGTGTGTGTGTGTGTGTGTGTGTGTGTGTGAGTCAATTGTGACAGTGTGAGTTAGGGCATCTGAGAAGCAGGAAAAGGGAAACATTTTCTCCTGAACTTCCTCGAGGTCACATGCTATCTAAGAGGAAGAGATACCACTCTTTGTTGTTTTTATCGGAATAAGCATCAATCTTCTGCCTCAGATGAGAGAGTCTGAGGAAAGCCCACGTGCACCGTTGAGCTAACGACAGTCTCTGACTTGAGGCCATGTCTTTCATTTCCAGGTTCTCCATACTACGACAACGTGCGACCTCTCTCCTACCCGGACTCTGACGCTGTCCTCATCTGTTTTGACATCAGCCGGCCAGAGACCCTGGACAGCGTGCTGAAGAAGGTGAGTGACTGAGAGAGATGGGAGCGTTTACGTACAGGAAGCTGCATCACCCGTGTTCCCCCCCACCCCGGGAGGTGTAGCAGGAAGTATGTTCACGCAGTCTCCTGACCCTCGCTAGAAACCCCCCTCTGTGTTACTGGGTCAAGTGGTTCCTGGAAAGCTTCCTCTGGCAGGAAAACCAGAATTAGGGCCGTACCAGAGAGGACAGGGTCGTACCACCAGAGATGATGGGGGGGGGGGGGTGTCTGGGTACTTCAGACTCTCTCACATGAGGCTTACCAGGAGTTGGTCCAGACCCTTCTCTCACGTGGTGACTCAGACTGGGCTACGGTATGGAGGTTGGCCCCTGACCTGCGCTGTCACTAAGCCCTGGTCTTGGCACAGCTGAGGAGGATGTGGTCAAGTGAGGAGAGAGAGAGCACGAGAGAGCGAGAACGGGGTGGGTGGAAGGGTGGAACCGAGGAAAGAGAGAAAGAGAGAAAGAGGGAGGTAGAAAGAATATGGAAGTAGTATCCTGTGTGAAACAATCACTTGTCTGTTCTTCTCTCTAACCTTCCCACCAAGGGGCCTTCGTGTCTCTGCCCCTCCGCCCCCGCCCCCCCCCCCCCACACACACACACACACACACACACACACACACACATAGACAGACACACACACACATAGACAGACACACACAGACACTCACAGACAGACACACACACACAAACAGACAGACAGACACACACGCAGACAAACACACACACACAGACACACACAGACAGACAGACACAGACAGACACACACACAGACACACACATTCCAACAACCCTAATCAGACTAATAACAATCCCTCTCCCTGTTTCTCTGTCCTCCAGTGGAGGGGTGAGATCCTGGAGTTCTGCCCCAATACCAAGATGCTGCTGGTGGGCTGCAAGTCGGACCTCCGCACCGACCTCTTCACCAAGTCCCACAGCAGGCAGACACCAGTGTCATACGACCAGGTACGTCATTGACTTTGGAGAGCCATCTCTAAGTGCTGATAATGCATCCTCAATGGAATGTCCAGTTTCACTCACCTAGATAGACTGAATTTGTCCACCCACGGAGTCAGGTGGCTGAGCGGTTAGGGAAGCGGGCTAGTAATCAGAAGGTTGCTGGTTCGATCCCTGGCTCTGCCAAATTCTGTGTGTCCTTGGGCAAGGCACTTCACCCTACTTGCCTCGGGGGGAAATGTCCCTGTACTTACTGTAAGTCGCTCTGGATAAGAGCGTCTGCTAAATGACTAAATGTAAATGTAATGTAACTTTGTCACATTAGTGAAACAGTCGTGTTGACTCCCTCTCCCTCACTGACCTGCTCTAGCCTCTGTTAGCATCCGAATCTCTTCTAACCCGTGTGTGTGTGTGTGTGTGTGTGTGTGTGTGTGTGTGTGTGTGTGTGTGTGTGTGTGTGTGTGTGTGTGTGTGCGTGTGCGTGTGGTGTGGTGTGGTGTGCGTGTACCTGCTCCTCTCTCAGGGCTCCAACATGGCCAAGCAGCTGAGCGCCCCCTACATCGAGTGTTCCTCCCTGCAGTCTGAGAACAGCGTCAGAGACATCTTCCACGTGGCCACGCTGGCCTGCGTCAACAAGAACAGCAAGAATGTCAAGCGCAGCAAGTCCTCCAGGGCCACCAAGAGGATGTCATCCTCCCACGGGCCCGTGGACCTGCCCACCGTTGTCAGCGACTACCAGAAGACCAAAGCCAAGACCTGCACCCTCATGTGATTGGCTGCTTAAGATGACACTTTATTCATCCCCAGATGGGGACATTTGGTTTTTGTCACAGAGCTCTGCCCCACAGCTTGCAGCCTGGCCGAGGAGGTCACGTGATTGGACCCTGACCGGAGGTTTTCATTGGAGGATTACATCTGAGGAGACCTGGGAACGATGGGTTTGTTCAGGTGATTTTTGTGCTTTGTTGAGAGTATTGACAGTCTTCTGCACAGAGAACTCGGCAAGTTGGAAGGACGAACCTTTGGACCTGTCAGAACCACTTGTGGTGCAAGGATTTTGACCCGGAAAAAAATTAGCTTGGAAAAACAAGCACAAACTAAATAATTATACATATTTGGACTGGCTTTACCTCCATGTGGAAATCTGGTATATCTGTTACCACAGTGTCATGGGTTCATTTAAACCCACGACATCCTGCAGAGGAACTACTGAAACGTTGCTATAGGAAGCCTACAGGAAGGACTTCAGCGATATGTACTTCAGATGGGATTCTGGAGAAAGTGGGCAGGGTCAGAGAATCCTGTCCATTCAAACACTTCATCGTCTGAAGTGCTTTTGGTTCACTTAGGTACGGATCCCTCAGACTGTAGGACTTTAACAACCAAAGCCGTTTAAAATGGAGCTAGTGAGGGGGTTATAGTATGTAGCAGACGGTGCTGTAGTGAGGCTAAGAGTCTGCAGGCTGGGTAGCGCTATGTGACAGTAGTGTTGTTCAACAGACCCCTGCATGTCATAGAGTCCCAGTTCATGTCACAAACCTTGGTTGGTTGCTTATCCTAATGAAGTCAGCGTATTTCCTATGAAGTTTTATTTGTCGACAAAAGTCCAAATGGTTCACAACAACTGTCATTCTTTTCCATTGTACTCTTAAAATGTTTTGTTTTTTTATGCTTATAAATTCAAAAGCCAATCTTTCATGTTGAAGTGGTGTGTTTATTTACAATGATTTTCAACTCCTCTCCAAACGAATTCTCTTGTGAGAACTGTTGGCTTTGCTCAGGGTGCTGTGACAGCCGGGTACCATGAATATCTGCAGTCCTGTTCCCTTCACTTTGGGAGGGGGGGTAGACAAGATGAAGTCTTTCCCAGAATTAGTCAAAAAGTGTGACCAGTGCGCCAACCGGTTCTGCCAGGCTTGTCGCAACATCCTCATTATCACAGCTCATCTCCTCTTCTCTGGTCACTCCCACTCTCCTCGTCTCTCCTCTCCTGTCCTCTGTTCTCCTTCACTCTCCTCTCCTGTCCTCTCCTCTGTTCTCCTTCACTCTCCTCTCCTGTCCTCTCCTCTGTTCTCCTTCACTCTCCTCTCCTGTCCTCTCCTCTGTTCTCCTTCACTCCCACTCTCCTGTCCTCTCCTCTGTTCTCCTTCACTCTCCTCTCCTGTCCTCTGTTCTCCTTCACTCTCCTCTCCTGTCCTCTCCTCTTTTCCCCTCTCTTCTCCTCTCTTCTCCTCTCTTCTCCTCTCCCTTCTCCCCTCCCCCCTCTCTCTCCTCCGCTGTCAGTTCCCAGCAGGAGGCTCCTGGCCCCCTGATGCACTCTGGGTGAACCGGACCCCTGCTCGGTTGCTTGTCCCGCCAGCCGCTCTCCTGCTCCTCTCAGATCTGTCGACTCCTCACCAGCCCCACCAGCTCTCCAGGGGGCCCCAGCAGGCAGGCACAGATTAAAGCAGCCTCTGGAGTGTGTCTGAGTGTGTGTGTGTGTGGGTGTGTGTGTGGGTGTGTGTGTGGGTGTGTATGTCTAACATGTGCAGGTATTTATATGAGGTAAGCAGTAAGAATGCAGATGTAAACACAGTGATGCATGCAGGAAGGTAATTACTATAGTTACAAGAATCACAGCTATGGGAGGTGACAGCAACTGACAAAACACAGACCAATTTTCTTACTGAATAATAGCGGCTGCTGTTATGAAGGCCACAGTTTTATGTGTTTGGGTAAATTTTTGACATGAAAAAGTGAAAGGCGGTTGGATAATTTTCCACTTGCAAACAATATGTTTCCTCTAGCAGGGTATTTGTCGGGACAGCGATTTCCAGGACGAGAGAGAGAGATGAGATCAGTGATCTGTGTCATTGAATTATGCTAGGTAAATCATGCTCAACTCGTTTTTTTCTGCGAGACCAGGTCCTGTGTCAGGGCTCTGGCAAAGCTGTGGTGCTTTCTGTCATCATCTGACTCACAAAATGTCTGTCCTGCCTCCTACCTCCAGCTCAAACACGGTGAGGGAGAGGGCTGCGGCATGCTTGGAGTTGTAGTTTTCAGGCTAGATCAAACTCAATGCCACATACTGTAACACTCAACTTTGTGAAGTACGACACAGTCACCAAATGCTTTTGAAACTATTTTGTCCATTCCTGTATGCAATTACTTCTAATTAAGCTACCCTAACCTTATTCATGACATAGGATTACAATTCAGGCTAAAGTGTTGCATCATAAATAGTTCCTTCATTCCAATGCTTGAAACAGAAATAAGTGGATGTATAATTTAAATTACTTTTATATCAGTTAATATTTTTAGTCACAAAGGTTTTTGGGACGCAATGCAGAATGCTGTACGAGATGTTTGAACACAGCACTCTTCACGTGCTGCTATACAGTATAACTGTCATTAATTCATCCTCTTAATGTCTGTCCATCCATCCCTCCCTCTCGCTATCAGCTCCACAATAAAAATCATTGATATGAAACCTGAATAGCCAGCTGGAGTTCGATGGGATAAAATGTGTACTGATTGAGCCTAAACTGCCAGCTTGCAATTTCACACGCCATTGCAGAATTCATACAGCATTACACAGCACCTCCTTCACCCTGGCACAATCAGCGTCAGACTGTTAACAGAAAATATGCCTAATTGCAGATATCTGCTTCATTAATGTAATTCTAAACATGGCATTTAGTAGATGTGCTCTGGAACATGGCCGCCAAAGAAACAACCAACTGATAATTAAAAGTTGTGTTTTGTTTGGATGGGATGTCCTCCTCAGCTTGTGACATACGAAAAATAATTGTCCATATTCTCCATGTTGCCTCATCACTTGCTGCACGACGCAGCTCTGGAGGCCTGCCAGGACAAGCTGTAGTCTCACAGAGCAGATATTTCATGCAGAATCACGTTCAATGAAGGTTTGACCAAAGTCAGCAGAAAGGAGACAGGGAGGGGAGGAGCCCGGGTGCTCTGCTCAGATTCCTCCGGGAGGGAGGTGTGAATGGGTCCTGACAAAAGACAGATCCCCGTGGAAAAGATGTGGGCCGACTGAAAGGACAAAATGAAAGGACAGTCTGGGAGGAAGAGAAAACCCTCTAAAGACACATTTATCTGGACATTGCTGAGAACAGTATGTGTGTGTGTGTGTATGAGTGATGTGGGATATTAGCATAAACCCAGTTCTCAAATATGTGCGTCTACACAGAGCAAAGTTATGTAACCAGCTTATTCTCACCTTGTGCATATACCATATGTCTGATATGCATCTTAATTATGTTTGGTAAACTACTATAGAACCTATCATGGAGCTAAAGATCACGGTGAATGTAGTACACAGAGCGTGAGTCGACTCCCTTGTGGTGTTTCCAGACTGGGGAGTCTGTCAGGGTATTGTGGCCTCATCTTTCTGCAGCTCTGTGTTAATAAGAAACCAGTCCAGATCTTTACGACAGCCTGAAGCGTTTCAGCACATCCCATAATAGCAACGAGGAAGCGTTGGTGTGAGGAAAGACAATCTTGTTGCCGCTCTGCTTGTCAGGGCTGCAGTGGCTGTCCACCTTCCCACTGCTGCTCCTGGAGGAGGGGGGCTGGGGGGCTGGGGGGGGGGCTGCAGTGGCTGTCCACCTTCCCACTGCTGCTCCTGGAGGAGGGGGGCAGGGGGGCTGGGGGGGGACTGCAGTGGCTTTCCACCTTCCCACTGCTGCTCCTGGAGGAGGGGGGGCTGGGGAGGGACTGCAGTGGCTTTCCACCTTCCCACACTGCTGCACCTGGAGGGAGGGGGTTGGGGGGGGGGGGGCAGGTCTGGTTCTCCACCCAACAACCCTCATGGGGGGGGGAGGTCTGTTGGGGCTCCCATCTTGTCCTGGTTGGGTCACCACTTGAAAGACCTACAAAGAGCTCTTGATTCCTGATGGTGGAGGTGTACGAAATGCTGTTTCAGGTGAATAAAAAAGTGTCCGTTCTCAATCAGTGTGGACACGAAGAAAGAAGAAGAAGATTTTAAAAAAGAGACAAAAATGTGTGAGAAACCACCAACCTTCAAGACATCAGGCAGCTGAATTCTAAAAGCGGTGAGAATTGCTCATTACAGGGGAGAATCATTGACTTTGGAGCAGGGCTGTCATCTCTACCATGTGTAGCTGTGTGTGTCTGACTCTCAGGGGTGACATGTTGACTCAGCTCGAAAACAGGGACCTCAACACATGCATAGTGTGAGAGGAATTCCGATCGGCTCCGTTTCAGCTCAGAGACAAATAAATACATCTCTGCTTGATGTGAGAATGACATTCATCCGTCTGGCTGCACTTGACAATGAGGAACATGAAGATTACAGTGTGTCGTGTTTCCACTGAGGAAACTATTAGTTTCAGGAGAGTAACCATGACTGAAATGTGGCTCCTGTGCTGTAACAAGTCACACAACCACCATAACTACGACCGGTCACGTTGTATTTGAAATGTTTGACATTGTTTTCACCCTCTTAAAATCCCTGTAGGAATCCCACAAACCTTGTAAGCTTGTCAAACAGGTTCAGAAGGCTCATAAAACCGTCTGGGACATAGCACAGTGCGGGAGCTCGTGTTGAGCTCATGTTGTGGCATGGTGCTGTAATTCAGACTGAACATGCTGTGTGTCTGTGAGGACATCCAGTCCAGGATCGTTCAGAGAGAGATAACAGCAGACTGCCTCAGGACACAGGACAGGAACGCCTGGCAAATTACCCCTTGTCTCTCAGACGGAGGTCAAAATAACCCCCAGAGGTCACAGAGTTAAGACACGTACTGTACCTGTTGCTCAACGTGGCTCCGTCTGTTGTTGAGGAGTTGTTGTTTCTCTCCAGTACAGTTGGGCCCTCAAGGATTTCTCTAAATATAGGAAGCTTTGTTCTACTTGTTTGAGTTAATCTACTGAGTGACACTGAGTTGTTCTACTGAGTTAGACTGAGTTAATCTAATGAGTTAGACTGAGTTAATCTAATGAGTTAGACTGAGTTAATCTACTGATTTAGACTAATTGTTGTTCTAAAGAGTTACACTTCCAGGTAACACTGCTGAGAAAGGGACCACATTTTCCTCACGTGACTCCTGGGACGTTTTGATTGGTCCCTGACTCCTGGGACGTTTTGATTGGTCCCTGACTCCTGGGACGTTTTGATTGGTCCCTGTGCAGTTGATGAAATGTATGGAATGTGTTCTTTACTTCCTACTTATCTCCTCATCAGCAGCTGCTGAACACCAGCACCCCCATCACCCCTTTGGCACATCCCCTCCGACCCCCTATCAACCTCCCCCATCACCACCTTCTCCCATTAGACCTTCCCTGAGATGATGGATCAGTTTGGCCAGCGACATCTCATCAGATAAGCCATGGTGGAGGCTATGTGGTGAAGCTGGGTTCACATGGCATCAGATATCCATCTCCTGTAAACCCAGCACCTTCCCCAGAGCAGGCGTCAGGCGCATTCACGCGGAACAGGACGGTCAGTAAAACATCTCGGAGGAGTGACTGAGGAACTGTCGGAACAGAGGAGAGGGGCGCTTGTTTTTCACTGTGTTCGTCCCTGCGAGTTGTACAGTCCATGTCTGATATTCAGGTTGTGATCCCTGACAGGCCAGAATGAGGCCTGTCTCCATTGTCTTCCCGAGAGCCCGTCACCTGGAGTCAGGTGGCTGAGCGGTTAGGGAATCGGGCTAGTAATCAGAAGGTTGCTGGTTCGATTCCCCGGCAGTGCAAAATGACGTTGTGTTCTTGGGCAAGGCACTTCACCCTACTTGCCTCGGGGGAATGTCCCTGTACTTACTGTAAGGCGCTCTGGATAAGAGCAGTCTGCTAAATGACTAAATGTAAATGTAAATCTATAGCATCTCTCTCTCTCAGTCAGGTGAGATCCCGCTCCCCGCCCCACCGCTGTCCCTCTCCTCTCATTTCCTAGCCCGCAAGCACAAATATTGACTTCCTTTGTTCCATGGTAGAACTGAGACATTTAAATGCCAAAGGTTGCCATGTTTGGTTAGCTTAAAGCAAACCCTCTCTTTGTGGTCTGTTGACATTGAATAATGTGCTCTCTATCTGATTCGGCCCCCGAAATTAGAGGTTACCTCTTTGTCTGTGATGAGTGACCCTATTATCTGAAAGGAAATGGGGAGCTTGTGGGGGGGGAAGACAATCTAATCCATATCCACCTTGATTACCGAAATGGGTCTGTCTGTCCGGTCTATTTGCCTGGAAATAATGGTTATTTTGGCTGTGTTTGTTATTGACTGAACATTAGAACCTAGTTTAACCTGCTATTCAGTTGGATCGACTTTTCTTATTTTTTTATTGTAGGGAATCAAAACCTCCAGTTAATATAGTTCAGCATAAAAATCCTCTTGAATAAATCAAGTAACTGAAGTATTGGGGGGATGCCAGTCTCCGAGTTGATCTTATTGGTTGGTTTTATAATGTAGATTTGCCGCTGGAGTTTAACTGGGTTGACAGTTCTGACGTTTCTCCACAGCAGAGACCCAGATATGTCAGATAAACATGATCCATTGAAGAAAAGGCCACTTTTTCTGACTGGACGCCATTAGACGTCCTGCTCTGTAACTGGGCATTTTTCCCTTGTTGATGTTCTTCCGAATTGCTTGTCACATTGTGTCAACGTGAAGATGGAGTTTTTACTGAACACTGTGGTTTTGGTGGTGTTGTGTGTGTGCTCGTGAGGTGGGGGGGGGGGGCCGTAATGACATTCTTATGCGCAGGCCCAGACTATAGAGGCACAATGTATCATGGTGTTTAATTCCAAATATACTATTACTAGCATCACGTTGTTCACGGGACTTTTCACTGAACACTCAGTGGATCTAGTAGCGTGTGTACGGACTGTACACGCTTGCAAGTACGTGTAAACGTGGATGGGTCCGTGTGTAAGACACTGGGTTGCAATGTTTAACCACACTCTTTTGCATCATGTCAACAATCAAGCCTTCCATTCCACCTTCTTCATTACTTTCAGCTTAAAAAGCCATTTCTGTTCCGCCGCACGCAATCAGAAGACACACCACTCTGTCTGAGGCCCGTCGAGCAGCATCCATTTTTCATAGCTTCTCTCTCTGTATCCGCACCACATGAAGAACTCTGTCTCGATCAAAAGAGGGCTTGTGTGCACAGTTCGGAGGGAGGTGCACACCGAGATGCCGAGCCCTCAGATCCACAGCCGACTCAGGAATCAGAGACTCCATTTTAAAGATATGAAAGACAGTTCCACAGTCTAAATATTTTACATCAGACAATTCTACTCTCTATCAAATCCCAGTACAGAGAAGATCTCTCTCCCCCTAAGCCCATACAATAGTGCTGTCAAGAAAGAAGTACTGGGATTTAATTCAAATAGAAGCTCTGGTCCTTTGTTCACAGTTTTTCGCCAGAAACACTCTAATGTTATCCCAGATTTGATTCTATGAAACACAAACTAAGACAGAGAATAACATCTTTTTAATTTCCCCAACTGCTTTCCAGTTAGCGTCAGTTTGCTTTGTGTGTGATTAATCACTCTGCTTTTAGTCTGAGAACAGCTTGAAACAGCAGATATCAGTTTCCTTTTGTATTCTTACTTCCTTTTTTATTGAATGTCATGGTAACGATCTATTTGTTACAAAAGAAAACACACTGACATAAAAAACAATAACTAATAACCAGATGATTCCAAAAATCCGACAGAAACGACTTAAAAGGCTTTGTTAGATTAACCTCACATATTTGCCTTGACCCAAGCATTGTAACCTAATCTCCCTACTGAAGTATCTCTTTTCTAGTTTTTGAGGTTTTTTTTCTAGTAAACAAAACCTGAATCTTCTCATAACTGAATGACAGGTATGTTTCCCTCTGTGTGATTTGCCTCTGGGGCGACCGTCTAAATTGCCTACTTAAATGCAAAAGCATCACGTCTGTTTTGGGAGGTTAACAGCTGAATCTTAAGCACACAGTCTTGGTAATAGGTTCATCAAGCCAGGGATTACACCTAGACAAGGGTTATTGATTTAGACATCCCATAATAAGCCCATGGTCCTTTAGTCCCTGCTCTCTGCCCTCCCACCATAGAGATAGCATCAAGGTCACACACAGATGATGTCATGTTCTTCACCTGCATAGCGGTAACTATTAGATACGGTATGTGAATATGGATGTTTATGTACGTAACTTTTGACACTGCATAACTCTATAACTCAACTCAATAAATATCTCCCTGCTGTCAGAGGGCACCAATGTTATAAGGTAAAATAAAATAAACCCCTTTCAACGATGTGATCAAATAAAGTCATGTTTAGTAGGGAGATCCGCACGTACGCACACAGCGACCGCTAAAACATCCTCTATAACACTCTGCGGGTCCTATAACACACACAGACACACACACACACTCGCTCATGCACACTCAATCATATTGGCTTGATATTCACAGAGAGGTGGGCTGCCAATTATATCCAGGAAATCAACATGGCCCCCGTGTGATATATGTAGACTGTGTAAATAGACAGGCTCAGTCAACTGTGAATTTCTTCATCGCGCTGACATTTTCCTGTTGCCCATAAATGTTTAATGGCATCCACAGTGAAATCCAATCCGCAGTTACCGTAACACCCTCCTTCACGACATTGACTCAGACAGGGAGATGGTGTGTTTGAACAATATGATTCAACAGAAACTGCAGTGGCCGGGTCCAGTGGGTGCTTGAGACAGCTGTTCACTCTGGGAAGGTGTCTAACCGCCTCATGTTGCACACGTCAGTGTGTTCTCATGGGTACCGCAGGCTCCATTTGGGCTGTCAGCGGTTCTGATTGATGAACCTGCACGGAGCCATGAGAACATGTCTGCTGTGGATCCAGACACAGCGATGCAGCCCGTGTGGAACACAAGAGACCACATGCATCAGGACGCACAGCGATGGAGGCCTTCTATCTTCCAGATCCCTCTGGAACCAGGAAGTCCTTCAGCTCTCAATACTGCCAGCAGGGGATCACTGTAGATCACCCTAGGTTGTGGCAGGGGCTGGCAGGGGCTGGTATAGGGGTTGGTAGTGGCTGTGATAGGCAGATAGGGGAGGTGGTAGAGGCAGGTAGTGGCTGTGATAGAGGCAGGTAGAGGATGTGGTAGAGGCAGGTAGGGGCTGTGGTAGAGGCAGGTAGGGGATGTGGTAGAGGCAGGTAGGGGCTGTGGTAGAGGCAGGTAGGGGATGTGGTAGAGGCAGGTAGGGGATGTGGTAGAGGCAGGTAGGGGATGTGGAAGGGGCAGGTAGGGGATGTGGTAGGGGCAGGTAGGGGATGTGGTAGAGGCAGGTAGGGGCTGTGGTAGAGGCAGGTAGGGGGTGTGGTAGAGGCAGGTAGGGGATGTGGTAGAGGCAGGTAGGGGATGTGGTAGAGGCAGGTAGGGGATGTGGTAGAGGCAGGTAGGGGATGTGGTAGAGGCAGGTAGGGGCTGTGGTAAAGGCAGGTAGGTATGTGGAAGGGGCTGATAAGGATTGGCTTAATCCTTTGGTGCCTCAACCAGTCCACCCACTTCCATGATTTACAACCACTTCTTGAAACAGCCTCATGTTCCCTTTCGTTCGATGGAATAAATAACTTCCCTGAGTACGGTCCTGTTGTCATGGAGAATGCCAAACAGGAAGCACAGAGGCAGAGTGATTCTTATCTGTGTTTGTAATAGAGCCAGCGCTGGGCCCAGGCCGAGGTCCACGCCTCTGACAGCATGCAATAGTGTTTAGTGTAGCATTATCTCGATGACCAGCATGTGCTTTAGTGGACCAGGATGTAGGAAGTGTGTGTGTGTGTGTGGGAAGGTGTGTGCGTGTGTGTGTGTGTGCGTTGGGGGGGGGGATGGGAGGGTGGTGAGGGGTGTCCATCACCAGCCTGGTTCTTATCTGCACATCGCTCCCCTGAACCCTCACAATCAGGAAACACATTAACGGTTGGTTCATTATTAGCTCATTAACCCCCCCTCCCCTCGGTGTGTGTCAACCTCAATAACCCCCTCCCCCTTCCGGGCCATCATATTGATAAGGGAGGGCAGGGGGCAATCACTACACCTCAACCTCGGAGCAGGAAAGGAGATTGAGGCTCGTGGGATATTTGAGTGTTTTGTCTACAGGAACACAGACAGAAAATACTTTGAACCTTTAAATATGAATGTTCACCTTGTGAAAGATAACCGGTTTTGTAATGTTTGTCTCCAGGAAGTGTTTGATTGTGTTCGGTGTGTAGGAATGTCATGTTTTTCCTTTTACTAAATCCTCACCCTCGCTAGCAAAATACAGTTTATTCTCTTATGATTATTTAATACTTAGTTTTGGGTTATATCTTCATGTATTTCAAGTACAGAGGAATGATTTCATCCCTTCCCTGAACCGATGTGCTGAGAGGCTGCAGCACAACATCTGACAGATTGCAGACAGCTGTTGTCGTTGGAGAGAAGTGTCTCCAAAATAAATGTTCATTTCCTGCCTTCAGCGAGTTGTGAAATATGAAAATGGACCACTTCCTCTTCTCTAACGTGTTTGTACACATATCTGCTTCTCCCCTTCCTTTATTTCCAGGCCAGTGAAGAGAGGAGTAAATTAAGGATTTCCTCCACGCAGAATGATGAATGTATGAAGCGGAAAATGACAAGGAAGACATCAACATTGTTTACAAACATTACCCACGGCATCAAACCGTATCATAGCACACTCAAAGTGTTTGGTTCCATCCCTTTTTCTAATTACTTTTGTACTTTTCTTTCGAAACTTCTTCAACAGCTTGACTTTCTACCCTTCACTTTAACCTCTGTGTATACTTGGCTGAGTTCTCTCAGGGATTAGTCAGGACATCAGTGTTGTGTGTGTTGACGTTTAGATATACTGCACACCGTTAAGACCCAGGTCATTCATCCAGCTCCACAGCTGCACTGCTAATCTCCCTCTCCCCAGCTCACTCAGTTTGAATTGTCCAGAACACTATCTGACGGGCCTAGACCAGGCTCCAGATCAGCCTGCCTGGCGATGGAGAGACTGGCCACACATGACCCAGCCTCCCTCCCCAGGAGCTGGGTCCAGAGCTGGGGCTAAGGACTCGACCCGGGCAGGGGGAGGAGTTGAATTACCCCACCCCACCCCCACCCCCAACCACACCAGTCTCCTCCTTGCACCCACCAACTGTACTCCCTCACATCCTTCACCACCCACCTCCTCCCCATCCAACTGTCCGTCCCCCAGACCATACTCAGAAGAACAAGATTGATCCATCACTCCTGATCTGTGTAGGAGTCAAGTCATGTCACGTGCAGAATTACATTAAAGAAAACGATGTGTCCTTTTGAAATGCGCACTGAGAAATACTCACGCTTTCTGTGTGTCACCTGACAGGAAGGCTCACGGACAAGACACAGCACAGAGGACAAGGTGATGTGACCCTTCATTATTCCACTGATGAAGGGACAAGTGTGTGCTCCAGACAGTCTTAGTGACTCAAGGTCCTCCTTTAAGGGAATGTCAGGTGTGAAGATTTGAGGGGAAAATAATCAAACTGAATAGCCAAACTGAGTACTGGGTTCCTGACTGTGTGAAGAGACATAGCCTGCAGGCAGAAAGCTGCCAGGAGACCGTTTGAAACGAGCACGTCACAGGGAGTACCACGGGAATAATATTATAAATAACTCAAGTTTTTGAAATAAATTAAATCTGTATCTCTATTGTGTGCTTATAAAGGACTATCATGGAAAAACACACAAAAACACAGAAATGCGTTACATAACCACTGTTCATGGACAACTTCCTTCATGGAATTCTCTTGCCCATTCAGTCTGTTGCGTGTAAAGACTGAATTCACAATAGTAGGAATCTATTCACGTCCTGAAAGAATGTGTCCCTAATCCCATTCCCACCCCAAGACAATACACCTTCCCTCTGCCTCAAGCCTTTCCCAGAGCGTTTATCCTTCATTAAACAGCCGCTATGCTCAATATAGCGCCGCAGTGGGGATGCATGTCTCAAACGCAGCTATAATATGACGGACACCTATGAAGTCTTTATTAGCACCTTGTGGTTTTCACTGAGCGGGGGGGGGGGGGTGTGGAGGGGTGTGTGTGTGTGTGTGTGGCTGTTCTTTAGATCAAAGGTGTTGTAAGATCTCAGCGTCCTCTTCTCCCAGTAGCGATCGGCCATTGTTCCCCGGTCTCCGGAGGCTCTGCCGGCAGCCCGGGGCGTTACGGGCGAGATGGCAACTCCTCTGATCCCAGTGGGAGGGGCGAGGCTCAGCTGGGGCGCCCAGACGCCTCAGGGCCTAATAGGAGAGAGGTGCCAGTCGGTCACACCCCACCACCGGCCTGCGGGGAATGAGAAACCCGAAAATATAGCGGGCTATTTTAACGAAAACACTCATAACATTTGGAATCGAAAAGTGGACGATGAGTTCTATGGTATGGTTTTTATACCGTGCGCACTGGTGCAATCACATGCTGTGTGAAACCATGACTAAATACAGACCAGCGTTGCTATTAGCTCCATCTCTTCCTCGTGTGACTGTGGCGTTCTGTTTGCTGCAGGCTTTGGTTGTGACGTGGTGGTTTGGGTGGGGTGCACTCTGTCTGAACCCTCGTTCGTCAAGCACCATGTGACCAGAGATGTCCCGCCGTGCGCCGACAGACAGACAGACAGAGTTATCACGAGAGCCTTCAGCAAAGTCACAGCTCGACTTAACGAGGGCGCCGTGACAAGGCTCCGGTGAACATCGCGTCTTTGGCTCGGACTGGAAGGGGACGTGTCTGTTGTCGCGGAGACAAGTTCGTCGAGGACCTGAAGTGCCATATGACTCTACAAAATATGCATACAGAACGGGTTCCCTTCAGCAAGATTGAAACAAAGAACAGAAAAAGAAGAAAATAGAAAAAAGACCCCCAAAAAATTTAAGAAGGAGGGTTACATTCACATTAGATTTACGTTTAGTCATTTAGCAGACGCTCTTATCCTAGAGCGACTTACAGTAGTACAGGGACATTCCCCCCGAGGCAAGTAGGGTGAAGTACCCTATTCGCCAAGACAATGTCACTTTTGCACTGCCGAGGAATCGAACCAGCAACCTTCTGATTACTAGCCCGACTCCCTAACCGCTCAGCCATCTGACTCCCTGGTTCCTGGGTTACAAAGGAGAAGGAAAGAGGGGAATGTAACGCGAAATGAAAGGAAGAGAGAGTAGCGACAGGAACAGACAGACACCCAGGGAGCTGAGAGACCACTGAGTGTGGAATGTGATTTCACCCAGGGCTGTCCTCCCCCGGCCAGTGACCCAGTGACGATGCCTGGCCTGCAAGCCTTCCAGATGGAGCCCCGGCTAGCTAACTGGGTTAGCCCGCTATTCTGGGACGCACATTCTTCATGCATGTGCTCCGAAAACCTCCAGCCCTCAACACAAGAGCTAGGGGCTGCTCTGGGTCCCCCAAAAAAGGTCTACTGTGTCTAATCTGAGCCACTGACTGCATCTAGAGACCTCGAAGGACACTGTCTCTGCCGGGCCTGAAGGGTTGTCTCAAACGAGGTGGGATTAAATATTCATCACAATGAATTTTTTATTTTTGTGGTTGGAAGTTTTTGAAAGCTGTGTGCGACCATTATTCATTTATGTAATTTAGTCATTTAGCAGACGCTCTTATCCAGAGCGACTTACAGTAAGTACAGGGACATTCCCCCCCGAGGCAAGGGTGAAGTGCCTTGCCCAAGGAAACAACGTCGTTTTGCACAGCCAGGAATCGAACCAACAACCTTGTGATTAATAGCCCGACTCCCTAACCGCTCAGCCATCTGACCCCCCTTATGAAAGAACTATTGAGAAGAGAACTCCTGCTTTGACTGCTCTTGGGGGCCACAGGCTACACCAGTTAGAACTGGGCAGGATGAAGTGTCCATGATCACTAGAAGTCATTTACTTCCCCAAACACAATGCCACCGACATGGTAGAGGTGTGGTAGAGGTGTGATAGAGGTGTGGTAGAGGTGTGGTAGAGGTGTGGTAGAGGTGTGGTAGAGGTGTGGTAGAGGTGTGGTAGAGGTGTGGTAGAGGTGGGCCAGAGTTGACAGCAGCACAAGTAAACACTGAGATAAGGCAGGAGCCACTGTGGAGGAGAGACGCTCAATGGTCTGTTCAAACACATTTCATTCATCTCCACATACCTGCTGACGGAGGGGTGTTTGTGTTGAGAACTTGACCCACTTCTGTGCATGGGTTGGGGAATCGAAGGATACCTGAGGGGGGCCGTCCCACACTGCAAACACTGCATTGTTCTACCCTGACATTCCTGCTATGAGCATACGTTACTGTAAAAACACAGGGCCAGCCTGGAAGCAAACTGGGTTTCCAGTTCCATGCTGTTCTTTGTCGGTCGGCCTGTTTAGATACGAGGCTCTTATGTACAGTAAAGAGTCCTCGGTGTTCTCATTCTTGTTTTGTGTTTATGGTTCTATTGTTCCGTGTTTTAGCATGACCTAGCACACACAAATAAACTGCGCACACATTAAACACACACACACCCCTATAAACACACACACCCACCACCTGACACACCACACACACACAGTTACAGGTCACATGTACTCTGTGGGCCTTAGTGGCCCCTAGCCTCTTTTGGAGGCCCCTCGGGGCCCCTGGACCCGGCCAGAGGAAGACTGTTTATTTGGGCTAGTCATCAGGCCTGGAAGACTGCTGTCTGGAGCTCAGCATGGGACCTGAAACCACATCCATAAGCTCTGGGGTAACACACAGAGGATCCACGCTGTAGCCTGGATGAAGACAGCAGCATGGACGGGGCTTGCAAACTGCTCGGCGTAGGTTATCTTTATAGCTTACAGTAAAAACAAACACTGTACGTGAAATGAGAAAAGATTGACCTAGAGATGCACACACACACACACACACACACATGCACGTACACTATAGCAGACGTAAACAATCGACAATCATGTGTTGTACTGAATGGCTTGCTTCCTGCATGATGTAACTACAGCAAGCATTCTAAATGCTACGGTGGTCTGTGTGTTGTCGCTGAGAGCGTGGCCACAACACAGACACAACCAAACCATGAATAAACCATGACTACCAGCCAGCCTGCCCCGATCCTGCTCTGTATGTCTGCCAGACACCGAGGAGATCAACGACAACACACACACACACTCACCCAGACTGTACACATCACGCACACAAACACAATCCCGCAGGATATGCTGCCTCTGGGGTGATCTAATCTAGCATCTTTTATCGGTGTCGGTTGGTCTGCTGGCCCCTCTGCCCTCCTCAGCTGGAGCACGGTGGCTTATCTCAAGTGTCTTCCCTCTCCCCAACCAGCGTCACGGCATTACCTTTCAGTTTGTGTGTTAGTGTACGTGTGTTTGGGTGTGGGCTAGTTTGTGTAGCTGTTGTGTGTGTGTGTGTTGTGAATAAAGTATCTGTAATATTTGATACATCCAATTTCATAGTAGCATGTTCCAGAGAGGCAGGGCCACCTTAGTCTACAGATAGTGGACACGACCCGTCACTGTACACCCAGGAGTGCTGTCACACAAGGACACTTACCTCAGTTCCAGTCTGGCACTGTTACTATAAGATGCTGGATCCTTGTTAAAGAGTGTAGTGTTAACAGACTGACTGAGTGTGACTGTAGGTGAACAGAGACCAGTGAGAGTAGCAAGTATCAATATAATCCGATAGGCCTCCTCGCCACGCCACTCTGTGTGTGTGCCGTGTGTGTTTATGTGCGTGTGTGTGTGTGCGAGGGGGGCAGGTTTAAGAGGATCACTCCAGTATGGAGTAAAGAGGGGGGTCAATTTTAGGGGAGGGGTTTATCCTGAAAGGTTATTTCCTGTCTTGTATGGATCGCAGAGAGCTAAGGACTTGAACACTGGGTCGGCCTGGAATAGCACCCAGCTCAGCCCTCGCAGGCCCACATTCACAGCTGTCAATGTGATTTACTTTATAGTGGCAGGAAGGGCTGGAGATTATTCAAATCATGTGCTGAAGGTTTTTGTGTGAATTTCCGTGGCAAAGCACCAAAGTCACACTTTGAACGACGCTGGCGGAAGTGGAGCAGCTGACTCCTTTCAGTCTTGCTTTGTGTGTGTGTGTGTGTGTGTGTTGTGCATGTGTGTGTGTGTGTGTGTGTAAAGGCATACAGATGTCAAATGCAGTACTATCTCAACAAAAAGCTGGCCGAAAATGACTAAAACACATGGCTCCCTTGGTGTGTTGTGTGATCAGAGCTGCACACAGAAACACTGTGTTCAAACAAGGCCACTGTTGGTAGCCCTTTTCCAAAGAAATGTGAGGTTTTGATAAAGTGACGACAATAATCAAAGAGCATGTACTGTCCTCTACAGCTTATTGTCTCAATAATTTACATTACATTTACTCATTTAGCAGACGCTCTTATGCAGAGCAACTTACAGTAAGTACAGGGACAACCCCCCCCCGAGGCAAGTAGGGTGAAGTGCCTTGCCCAAGGACACAACGTCATTTTTGCACGGCCAGGAATCGAACCAACAACCTTCTGATTACTAGCCCGACTCCCTAACCGCTCAGCCATCTGACCCCAATAATACATATATTTATTATTAATATTAATAATAATAATACTCCTGAAATGTGAAATACATGAACTCTATGAACTATTTAAATAGTCAATATTTTTCACCACAGCAATAACAGTGTTACCATTAATGAAAAAAAGTGTATACAATTTCAAAGAAGCAACGTAATGAAATCCACGAAATTTATTATTTTTAATTTGTTTATCTAGCCCCCCCCCCCCCCCCCCCCCCCGCCCAAGCGGCCAGGGGACCTAAGCAGCTGCTTGTGTGCTTATATATACCTACAAACAGCCACTGAGCCCTATACTCCACAGCCCCCTGTAATCCAGGCTCCCTATGAAGCTGCTGTGAGTGGTCAAGCGTTGAGCTGAGGATGTGGTTTTACCAGATTGAGGTCAGCTCTCTGTAAAACTGAAATCTATCATTTCGTGGGCAGAGAGCAGGGAAGCAGCTTGTTTTAATCCTGGAATGAGTTTTAATGTGAAAATCAATGTGGACTGCCCGCACACTTTCCTGGAAAGTGCTGTCTAGACTGCCTGTAGGGTTACATTACAGTCTAAGAGAGACTGAGAGGTCTGGACCATGTATCTGAATAACCCTCCTTAGATGGCTCGTGTGCTTACAGCTAACCCTGGTGGTCACATTTCTGCCACTAGCAGAAACATCAAGGTATGAAGACAGTCTCCATGAAGATTGACAGTGTGTGAACACAGGACTGAAACAGCAAATGTATCACACACTGGTACGTTTTATTAATAG
Source organism: Thaleichthys pacificus (assembly GCA_023658055.1). Taxonomy (NCBI): domain Eukaryota; kingdom Metazoa; phylum Chordata; class Actinopteri; order Osmeriformes; family Osmeridae; genus Thaleichthys; species Thaleichthys pacificus. Next base: position 3,895,679 of record CM042867.1, read on the forward strand.
GCTATATTAGTTTTACATCAAAATGTTTATTATCCTTCAAAAGACTTGTTTGACTAATAAAGGGGAAGAAGTTTAACTCCCTGCTTCCATTTCGGCCTGTTGACACGCGTGTGCTGTTGTCCCCTGACACGCTAGTGACACGTCTAGACACGCTGCGGGTAAACCGAGAAACGTGAGCGAAATGATCCGGGTGCTGCCTCAATTAAACCGCCGTCGCCGGGACAGAGATAAGGAGACGGCAGGGTCTGTCTGCGCTGGGCCGACTCTGGCACGATGAGTGACAGGTAATTGGGAGCACGGTGACAAAACCCGGCCCAGTGTCGTCATCAGTCTGAAGACAGATGACATTTCCATCAAGCGTTCAGGTCCGGTCCTGCGGAGATAAAGTAGTCATAATGCTGCTAGCGCTCGTCTGATCACCTTCGGAGATATTCTGCTGCCGGCTGTGGTGGCAGGTGTCGGTTTTAGAATATTTTAACATATTATTTAGCATATTCAAGACAACACAGGTTCTTTCGAAGGTCGGGATTATTTGCTAATTCTTCCTTTTCGTCTTTCTTTGTCTTTTGGGTTTCTCGTAGTGCAAAGTTATCATCATGACAATAAATAATTCATTGAATTGATGATTAATCCTGTATATATTTCCTTTACGCATCCGCTCAGTTAAAGTCACTGGGCTTGGCTGCATTTGAATACAACAACCTGTAGGTAAGGAGAGCGAGTCAGATCAGTTGTTTAAATGACCGCCCATCTCTCTCCAAGTGCTGATTTGGTTAACTCTGCTGGCGGTCTCACTGCTAGACAGCACAGCAATTAGCCAATGAAAAACACGCTCCATAACCCCAACACTGGACCAGAGCCACTCAGAGAACGGGCTGTCATCTATTTTCCAATTTTGCCAAGCAGGAGAGCTGTTCAGACCATTACCCAGAGGGCAGTTGGACGACCTTGCGAGAGATAGAGGTGAAGTCTGTTTGGCTGTGCAATATGAATGTGCCAGGAACCATTTTCTCCACTCAGGCTTTTCTCTTTCTACTTCCTTTGTGACATAAACAGCAGGACCACCCAGCCTCTCTATGCAGGAGCAAGTTACCACCTAAACATTCCTCATGAACGTTGACAGTACAATACAGTCCCGAGAAAGGTAATCTGGGTTTAGTCAATATTAGACCTCACCTCTTGTCATACTCATTCAAACAAACAAAGATTGCTTGCCTACAATAACCCATTTTACCATCACAGAGCTCGATCAGTCTCACATACTCTCTGTTGTCTCTCTGGGGAACCTGTACATAAAATCCCCCCCAGTTCAATACTCTCAAGGCTGTTTATTAATGAACTTCAAAAAAAGAAGGTTGGTCGTACTAGAGGGTTTACATCCACAGTCGAACACCGTAACTGGGTCATGTGGGTAAGACACATTATCCTTGGCAGAGCACTGTTCATGTTTAAATGTTTAGCAAAAAAAACCCATACAATTACTAAATGTAAAATGACTTTAATATACATACACGTATCACGCACCACCTCAACCAAGCACAGCACTGTCCTGCTGTTTGTTTAGTTTGTTTAGTTTGCCAGTCCGGTTAATATTCAGAACACAAAACCCAGCAGCTTTGGGACCAGATCTGTCACACAACGCCTGGCAGGGCAGAAGGTGGCACTTACCCAGGGTGAAGGGTGACCTGTCACCTCCAACCCCCCCCCCCCCCCCCCACCTTCACATACCCCCAACCCAAGCTCACCAGCCAGGTCGGGTGGCGCTAATGATACCCAGAATGGCTTCACCCGGCGGAGGGTGACATGTTAAGATCCTGCAGCGAGTGACTCCGAATTAATGTGACAAATACTGCGACCTGAGTGACACGTCCCCGGCCGCAGCGAGACACGGGGACGTGACCTGAGCTCTGACAAGGGCACACCAGAGACAGCGTGTCAATCCACAGGCTTAAACACGGCCTTCCCAGAGGCGTGGGTGCACGTGTGTCCATGTGCATGCGTGTGTTTGTGCCCGTGTCGCTACTCCTCTTGGAGCGCATGCCTACGTTACTCTATGTTTACGTGTCCACAAGTGTTGACAAGGGTTTGTGGTCGCTCCCGATACTCACCGCGTGATGTGTTGCCACTGAGAGGCTCGGAGGAGAGACCAGCCTGGGGGAGGTGAGATGTTTTGCTGTTTACATCATTATCCCAGTCAGGGTCTCCCCTGATGGAACCCATGTAAATGAGGTGCAGCCGTGTCTGTGGAGACTTCCTTTCGGGTTGTCAGGGAGACACACATATAATGGCGGGCAGCAGGGTGGAGAGAGAGGAGGAGGACTGGATGGCCAGTATGAAGCCACAGGGATTAGGGACTGCTGTTAACACCCAGCCCTTCAGACGAGGAACCTTTAATACACTGTAATAGCCACCGCATGGCCGTCGCATTAGACTTGTGTGTGGTGTGATGGCTGTGTAGCCGGCAGAGGTTCTCAAAAGCCAATGTCTCATATCTGGACAAATGCTAAGTCAGGAGGAGGATTCGGGATGATTAACCGCACGAAACAACTCTGAGATCACATTTGATGTGATTGCATTGTGAATGCATCTGTAAACTACAGTTTACAGATGCTACAAGGGAACAATGTTACAGTTGTAGACAAATTTGACATTCCGTGTTCTCGATTAATGAGACAGTTCTAGAATATTGTGACAGTCCGTGTTCTAGAATATATTCAAACACCAGGGGTCAGTTGCATAAACGTGGTTTAAGATTTAGCCTTAGACTGTCTTAGCCCTTGTGCTGCCTTCGGGTCACATGACCCGAAGGGAGCACAAGGAACCATCGTTGTGCGACAACTTTACCCAATACAAAAACAAATAAAAAGCATTTTCTTTTAACTTTTAACTTTTTTTTGTATGCGGTAAAGTTGTCGCAATACGACGGTGGGTCACAATGACTGATGGGTCAGAATGACCTGAAGATAACACAAGGGTTAAATTGTCAGGTTAGACTAGTCTAACTAAGCCTGTCTGTTGGATAAATAGTAATACTGACTTAATTTGAGGTCAAAAAAAGTTAGCCACCTCTCCCCCTGGCTAAACCAACAATCTGTTAGTAGGCTACGTCATTATCTTAGCTCGATTTATTACGAAAGTTTGTTAATTGTAACTGCAGAAAATGTTGACTGGGTTCTGCTTTTCCGGTAAATGTCATTTTATTCAACGAGTGGGTAGATGACAACATAACTTGTTATTGTTGTTGATAAATGGAAGTAGAGTTGGGGTTCAATTAAGAAGCTTAAAAACGCATACACTATTTGTTAATAAAACAACTTTTTCAATATTGTATTCCTCCAACCAATATAGGTTTTCAGCAGGTTTAAATGTATCAATCTTCCTCCGTTAAGTGTCGCTGTTTTGTCCGCCATGTTTTCTTTTTTCGCAGTGTCTTATTTTACCCATAATGCAAAGCGCAACAGGCTATCTAAGTCAGTCTTACGTTAGTCACTGATAGTGAAGCTTTATGCAACAGGTAAATTGAAGTGTCTATGGCAAGTCGGACTTAAAGTTACAGTTACCTAGTCTAAGACTAGGTCTATTTTTATGCAACTGGTCCCAGTGCTCTGCAAGGTAGTGTAAATGTAGGCATCCTGTTCAGTTGTTCAAGAGACATGTAATGGGGTTTACAGCACAAAAGAAGTTTTGTGGACTAAACAATGTGCTCTTATAATATCCTATGCTTGGATCTTACATGCATACAACTACTGTTAAATCATCGGGCTCCAACATCCAGGCCTTAAAGATCCTTAATGACAATGTAAGAGGTCTGGTTCAGGCAGGGCAAGGAAGAGTAGATTACTATCCCGCTTTATGAGTATGAAGAGTTAGTTCGATGTGTTCGGATTGTTTGAGTCTTATCTGAAGACAGCTGCAGGGCCAACCTGGAGTAGAACCCAAAGGATGGGATTAGGATAAGATCTGTCGCAAAGGCTGGTTGTACTCACTGGGTTTCCCCAGAACAGGGAACATATCTCATGCCTGAAACAACAGCGAGCTCCAGAAAAGTGGTACAGTCAGCTTTGATCACAGACACCTATCTGAAGCCGTGTCATGTGATCTGTCGAGCCAGTTCTGCTCTCCGTGGGGGAGGACAGTGCAACACATGTTCCCCTTCTGTAATCACCCTCTAAATCTGACACATGAACACAGTCGGCGCGAGGCTCTGTCGCAAACACAAGCCACCTGTTCAGGAGCTCCGGAACGTAAACGTGTCCGAAGAGAATCATGGAAGTCGGCACTTTCCCACGACAAACATCAAACGCGGGTCTCGCTCTTGCGCTCTGACGGGTTCACGTGGGGTCAGAACTACATCCTGTTCCCCAGGAGAGCCGTCCCCTGGGTCATACCTAGGTTTTTTATCAGAGCCAGGTCCGTATGGGTCTAATCAGAACCAGGATCCGCCGCTGAGCAGAAACGTGCAGACCATCAGAGTTAACTGTAAGCGCATGAGTCATCTAAAGAGGGTGATTTCTCCTGAGATATGATCCGTTGTAATGTGCTTGTCACCGAGATTGTTATTGACATTGCAAATGTTTTCAGATGGTTTGAACATCCTGTTGCGCCTTTGTACACATCCTGCTGTTAATGTGGACGAGCTACTTGGAGGATGAGGAAGGGGTTAACAAGGAAAATAAAGAGTGATGTTGCACACATGGATAGACACCCAACAGACCACCATGCATATTCATGACATCATTTGCATGCATGTATCCAGGGGCAATTAGTTTTCATTTGTATCATGCACACAAATGTTGGTTAAGAAAAGGAGAGATCGGTCCATAAAACAAAATGCCCTTCCTGGAATGTTGATACATGTTTGTTGTTATGATCCTGTGGTAAATGCTGTGTATATTGGCTTATTGAAAAGGTGTGTTCTGTCCATTATGGCAGATCATGTGGACAGGTTAGAGCCCATAAAGCAGGGACAGCAGGCCCATTGGTTCATTTTCCATACTGACACTGGTCTGGCCCAATCACATATCTTAACAGGCTCTCCCCCTCTGTTTCTTGTGTCAGATGCAATGGCTCAGAGTCTGACCGATTGTGGTGGGCCGGTCTGAGCAAAAATGCCAGGGCCATTTTTTGTGTCCAGTCCAGCCCTGGGGACAGCAGATGGTTCACACCTGGTGTCAAATGGGCCATGTTGGGTAATGGGTCCTTTGTTAAGCATAAGGGCTTGCAGGAATACAAATTGAGTCAATATCTGATGTGTGTATATGTTGTGTGTGTTTGCATCTTTGCAGCGTCCACCATTGTGTAGTGAGCCAGAACATACTGTTTTCAATAATGACTTTCTAATGATGGACAGCTTTTCCACAATATGGTGCTCAATTTCGGTGCTCAGCCACTAAAATAATTAACATTTCCAATTGCTGCAGTTTCACTTTCAATGATTAAAGAGAATCGTTTTGAAATGCCAACCTCCCCTCACATGTAATCTGATCAATCTCCATTGCAGCCTCTCTCAAGTAGTAACATTTGGTCTGAAAGCTGCCACCAGCTCTTGTAAATCCTTTGGAATACATTTGCATTTAGATGTGACTTTTTAGAATAAAGGCCAACGCTGTGTTCTGATAGGCCGATCCAGTTCCATGTGGAAGGTTCCTGGCCTCCATTCTAGAACTGTTTCTGTAAAAGACAGGTCATCTGAAAGGTCTGCAGAGTAGATGTATTCATTTGAAGGATCCAATCACTTCACTGTGCTGTGTTATTTCCATTTAACCTTGCTATGGCAATCTATATATTTGATCAATTACATTCAAGTTAAAGTGGCAAGAAAGCTTCTCCAGTGCTATCGCTGTCTTCCTTACATATCACATGGCAACACAGCTCCTACCAAAGCAGTAGAAATAGTATGGGAGTGTCTCTAGGTCAACACCAGCTAGAGCTATCGATGTCCCTTGCACGTTTGAAACACAGTCCACCAAGGCTAACCCCCCCATACACACACACACACACACCATTTAAAGAATGACCTCATGCGTTGGGCTTGGCTGGAACGAGAATTGTAGAGGACAGTTCTGGGGTAGCATGAGTCCTGTGAACTCCATTGCTAGGTGTTACATTACATCTGAACACAGTTGTGTATCCTGCATGATACGTGCAGGATAATTTGCTCTGTGTACTTTGGTGCATGTCATGTCCTTGCAGTAGGGCATTATTGCATGAGGATGTGAAGAGGTTTGCTAATATATTCAACATTCCTTTCAACGTTGTTATTTCCGACAGGTTGTGACCCCGGTGTGTAAACCTGGATCATGTTGGATGTTGGATCTCCATACAGGTGCCCATACACACACACACATACACACATACACACACAGAATAAACACACACAAAGAAAAACACACACACAGAGACACTGTGTCTGAACGGCCCCAGGTGATAGTGAAAATCCAAGCAGCACAAGAAACTGTGACATGTCAGGATAAACTGGGGTTTAGTTGGTCATTGTTGTCTCATTAAAGCTGTTAGCTCTGCTGTGTCTCGGTGTTGAAGTAACATATTACCAGGCAGGAGAGGTGCTGACACACCGCGCTGGGTGGCTTCGGCTTCTGGCACTCAGATGGAAATTCGAAGACAAGACGCAAAATTATCCTTGTAAAGACGGCTTTTTAATATTCCCAGCATCTGTTCTAAAGAGAGATGCTTTGTGGCATGCTGTTTGTTTGTTTGTTTGTTTAAATTCACAGGAGGTTCACAGGAGGTTATCTATTGGATAGGGGGTGTTCTGACTCAGACAAGGCTTTCACATGGACCCTCCTACTGCAAATAAGAAGGGAAACAACCTAAATATTGTGCATTATGAAGACCATATTCAATCTACATTGGTTGTATACTGTACGCTGGTTCACGTCGGTAAAGAGAGACATATGTTGTCATTCCTAAACATGGTCAAACGTAAAACAGGTCAGGCCATGTTAGACCTTGCTATGGAGAGCTCATAAACACATGTATTAATAAACACTCTCATATTGAGTGTTCCACACAGCTGACCTGCTCCTCTTCTCACTTTATAAATATAGCAGACCGGCGCAGCGGAGAAATGCTGTAAAAATGTACACCCATCAGATAGATGGAGTTACTGTCTATGTATGTATGTGTGTATCTATCTGTCTGTCTGTCTATCCATCCATCCATTCATATATCTATCCATCCATCTATCTATCTATGTTGGGTATATCTATATAAATATTAGATAGATAGGTGTCTGATCCCAGCTCATCACATCTTCTTCATTCTGATGACATGACAACTTATGATACCTGCTGTGGAGACAGAAGCCTTCTCAAGTATGATTGCTTTGTGGCTGCGGTTGAAAACACTGGCAGCTAGTGGACGACCCTTTGAGGTTTTGACGGTATGTGTGGTTTAGTCTGGCTGTTCAGGCTTTGACATACTGTATTTCTGTCTGGCACGCAGGCTGGTTTGACTGCTCTGACTGGTGTGAAGGGGCGTTTCAGGCTGTTTGCTTGTTTCCTTGGCTGACTGTGGCCACACAAGGTGATGTGAGAGGGACTTGAAACACATTTAATGACCCATAAAAACCAGAGCGTGAGGCGCTTTCGCTGCTACAGTGGTCCTTATCACAGCATGGGTTGCCATTATCAGGCTGGGGCATGTGCGCAACCCGCAATGAAAATGTGCTTGTGGGGAAATTTGGCATTTTTCAAAACGCTCAAAACAGTATGTATGTGGGGGTTTTCAAAGGCAGACCACTTCCAGTCGCTAATCATTTCCTTCTGCTCTGGCAGCGCAAGTGGATTCCTCCGAAGACGTTAACTCGCTCAGCTCAAACGCAACGCTGAAAACACAGTTGCGCTTCTGTCTCTCAGTGAGGACAATCCGTCATTTGAAATATTTACCGTTTAGACTGTCATTATTTCCAGTTTCACAAATACTACGCATAATATCAACAAGTAAGCACTGTTACAGTAAAGTGGTCTTCTCTTGGAAGGTAAAGACATGTCTCAGATATTCCAGTAGTTTGTTAGTATTGGGCCTAACCTGGTGTTTCCATTACCCACATCCCTCTGGGATTGTTCCCAAAAACAGTGGCTACAAGCCCCCCTTACACCCCGGCATCTTCCCTGCTCTCCTTGCCTTGGATTCAGATAGAGAAAACAGAACAAGGACGAGGTCAGTATGTGCTGATTTTACCTTCATGTGGAAATTTGTGTTTTGTTTTCAAGACCTGTGGTCCTGGTATGAACCCTAGTCTACCTGTCAGCTGTCTTTCGGTTACATCACAATCTCCTGCTCAGTCGAAGCACCTGTCCTGGTGCTGGGTCGTTCGCAAACAATACGTTTTTTTTTTAAAGGATCTTTCGAGTGAACAAAATGAACTAAACCTTCCCCAAGAGGATTAGTTCGTCTGAGTCTCTGTCTTCCGTCAAATATTGCTATTAGAAGTCGTTAGCTAACGAATTGGTTTACTGACCTCATGAACTGGAGTAAATTGTTATTTTAGTTGCCAGGATTCGTTCATTGATTCCCAGTTTAGTTAGTCAGGATGCTGTGTTATTTCACTTGTGTGTTATTTCACTTGTGTGTGCTGCAGGCTATGTTGTGCACACATTACACATTCATGACCCCACCTACACTTGAAAGCATTGATATGTAAGGTGAATATAAGGTGTAAGGTGATTATTCAAAGGCCTATTAGACCTATAGTCTGCTACATGTTACAAAAAGGGAAAGTGGGACAGTTAGGGAAAATCTGTGTAGAAGCAAGACAGACATCCAGATATTTTGGGGTAGGTTAGTATTTAATATTGCATCTCTGAACGTTTTGGGCCTTGGGCACGATTTTCCATTGGCCCATGTTTACACTTTTGGTCAACCCTTCTTAAATAGACCTACATTTCAGAAATACCATGTTCCATGCGTTCTATGCCATAGAGTCTAGGCCCGTTTCAGGCTACGCGGGTTAGAAGTCTCATGTGCTGTAATACATCACAGTCAGGCACAGACTAATTAAATTTAACAATGGCCAATCGTATTTCTTGAATAATGTGTAGCCTATAATTGATCGGGGGGTGGAGTGGCCTAACATTTTCCAACATTAATTTCTAACTGCAAGAACAAACGCACAACAGACCGACCGCAGATCGTTTGCGAATCACGGAACAAATCATTGAAAGAATCTTTGAAATGGACTGAATCAAAAGCTTTGTGTCCATGAAAGGAATCAAATTTCCCATTACTACTGTCCACAACTATCTTCCTCAATGAGACACTTCTGAATGCTGAGAGATTCTGGTTGATTGGAAGGTTATGGCTGGGAGGGGACAATCTCACAAACTCTCTCACTCATATTCAAATGAAGTCAAGCTTTATTTGGATAAACTGCATTCCATGAACCCACAGATGTACTGTAACAGTGATGTGCTTGGGCAGAAAGATTCCTGAGAACACTGCTTTACATGTATTCATGGGTATTTCTTAAACTCGGTGTCAACTATGGCCTTGATTCCCTCAAACATGCAATTACCGTCACAGCAGGGGGCTGGCGGTCTTCTGTGTGCGAATAATTGGGGTCATTGAGGAATCTAATATAAGACCCCACACAGAACAGCAGTGAGGTCTTCATTTAGCCTCCACGCCGCCTGTGACGCACTGGGAGGTGCCAGCAACACCACACTGGGTCGTGTTGTCCTCTCTTTACATGAAACACAATTTTACATTGATAATATGATCCCTTTCTTCAAGTAACCATGAGTTCCACAAGGATAGTTCATGAGGCAAGATTGTATTGACTGGTTGTACGTTGGACTGAATGGCAGGAGTCAATAACTAGGATTATTGACGATGCTTCGGATGATGCTGATTTTGATTCTAAAAGAACATCTCGGAGGACGCTCATGGAACCTCTACTGCAGATACGACCGGGTATTTATCAAACCCAGATTACTTAGGTCTGGAAATGTCTGACCTTCTGACAGGATCGAGTGAGTATAATCCTGAGAGTCCTTCCTCTCAGCTGCTGTCTGGTCTGGAGATGACAAGCCACGGAGAAGACTGAACATAGCAGAGTTATCGAGCGCAACCCGGAGCAACCCTATAAAACCCTGTATCATTTACAAACATAAATATATCTTTTTATGTTTGTTTATGAAGTTTGCGAAGCCTGTACATCTACTATACAAATAAATAAGCGTAAATCTGACAGACTAGTCGGTCTTCGTTGCTGCTATGAAAAATGAGTGCTTGGTTCAATCTCCAGAGAGTTCTTCGGTATGTCCTGTTCCAGGAAGAGATACCCTTCCCCCTTATTTCCTTCCTCCTCCTCCTCCTCCTCCTCCCTATTTTTCCTACCTCCTCTGTGGTACGGACAGAGAGAAAGGATCAATGAGGGATGGCGGATGGGAGGGATGGTTCTAGAACCTCTGAGGGATTCCTCAGCTACTCGATAGCCCACCTCCACACACCTCAGTCTCCTCTGCAATGACAATAAAACATTAGCACTCATAACTGTCCTCATCTGTTAAAAGCATCAAAGTACTCATTACTGTAACACTTGAAATATGAGCTCTGGGTGTCAACTTAACAAGCTGCCAGATAATTGATGTTTTTGTCCCTATTCCTGGCCTCCCCTGGAATTCACATAAAAAGCTTTTATCTTAATGATGAATCCAAATTAATTTGATAACGCGTCAAAATGATTTACGGTTTGTTGCTTTTAAACAAAGTCATCTTAAATATTCGATCATTTAATTTGGTCTGCAATTAAGATCACTGTACAATGTATCGAAACAATTTGCCAAGTTATTACTTGTCTCACCAAGCTTTAGATTGTAAAAAAACTGTTGTATTTTTGCGCAGACGTACAGAAATCAAAGGGGACTGGTACCTGAAGCAGCGTGACTAGCATTGAAGTTCGTCGTACCAGCACACAGCAGGCAGCGCTACTAACAAAATGGCCGCCAAACATGCTAGCCAAAGGGAAGAGCAGACAGCATCTGAGACTTTGGTGAGAGCCTCTTCACTGACTTTGAGTTGCTGTTGTTGTTGTTGTGTTTTCTGTGGACATCGACATTGAGGGAGAGAGCCCCCGTAGCTATGTGTCAATTCAATCGTATGCCTCCATTGATTGAATTGATAAACACAGCCTTGGTAATGGAACTCAGTGCCTTGGGGCAGGTCTGCATATTCTCCCTCTGTCTTCCATCTCTCCAGGGCTGGGAGGCGTGTAATGGGCCCTGTAAAGAGAATAGGATAGAGGACAGATTTCCTCAGAGAGGGGATCTTTTCACGGCGCTGTTAGCCCACAATGGAGGAGCTGACAAGATAGCATCAGGCGATGAGAGAGCACACGCACCCTGTCTGTGACAGACCACGGAACCACATTTTCTGTTTCGAATGACCAGCGTCTTCAGCAGTGATGTGCTGTCAGGTAACTGAACTGTAAGTGGCGCTGAGAGAGCAGTGAAGTGGCCAGCGTCGTGATACATTATTTAATGGGCTATGAATTCACACTATATTTTCTTAGTTTTGCTCATAATATCATAATAGAATGACCTTGACTGACCCACTACTGCTGGTAGTAACAGGCTGTCTAGATGAGACAAACTGATGTCAGGAAAGAGGGTTGGGTTGGAAGTATTTGTAAGCCATTCTAGGGGTGGGTTGGACTGTGGGTTTGGGTTAGGGTTAGATGCAGATGTGAACCAGGGATGTGCTGGACTAACTGTGTGTTTGGGGGCTTTCATCCCATTCAGTGGTTTCGACTGTAGTCACTGAGGGAGGAGTCTGTGGTTCGAACACCAACAGATGCTCCACCACAACAGCTGTCTGCTGCATTATGGGTAATGGTGTTTTTAGATGTCTGTGAACTGGAGATTGTATGATGGAATACCAGCGTGAAACTCAATATGGATTTCACTGCAGCTAATGATAAATGACTCTTCCCAGGGGTCAAAGGTCAGAGGTTCCAGCTCATAAAGGAGTTTATGGCGATTGATTCTCTTTGTTTCTATTGGAGAACGGTGGGTGTTATGGAGATGCAGGCCGATACAAGCATCTCATCGTCTTGAATCAGGAGTATGAAACAGGAGGAGTTGTTGTCTTGCTAAACAAACTGATTTCACAGGATATTCCATTCATCAAAATATCACCAAACTCACTGAACTGCCGTTACCTAGAAAACACAGTGTTAAAAATGAATAAATAAATAAATAAATGGAAAATTCTTGCAATTTAATTTGTTCCATTTCAGATGAGAAATGATGTGGAGTAGATTATTTCCTCATCTTTTATGCATTATCTTTGGTTTATTGTAATTGAATACCAAACAAACAATGCTCCGGTTCCCAAACATCATGGCAGGGTTTTTTTTTCAATTTCCCTAAAAGGTCACAGATAATGACTCTGAATGTGGCCACGCAGCGCTAGCGTCCAACCAACACACACTCGTCGTATTAATCACAGCAGACAAATTGACAATTTACACAGCGCAGTAGAGCTGTAATTGCTTATTAAAACACAGATAGCCCCCGTGAAACTGGATTGTTCCTGCATCTGGGGGTTGGGGGGGTATAGCGGGGAAGCGGGAGATCTGCTGCAGGGGATGATGGGCCAGGCAGATACAGGGCTGTGTCAGATATATCACCCCCGCTAGTCAACATAATGGATCGGCTGCCTAATCAACGCCATCGACACCGCCGCAGTTTCCCACCCCCAGCCCCTTGTCCCCCCTACCTACGGGGGTATAATCCTTATAGTAGTAACCCCCCTCCCTGCCCCTCCCTCCATCTACCATTCCAGCTCATCTCCTGGAGACAGAGGGGGTCCAGGCGCTGTTTGCAGCTCAGATAAATCTAAATAAATGGCGTCTTCCCTGGAGCCCCAGCAGGGGAGGGGTTTAGAGATACACTCTGCAGGGGATGAGAGGGAGATAAAGCTGGCTGAAAACGACCGGGTCTCTGGGCCGCGAGGAGCAGAGGACAGATGGGCGTGGCGGGCTCTTCCTGCGTCCAGGAAGGACATTTTGTTTACTCAATACGGAAAGACACGTAGCTGAGGGGCCATAATCTGGCACAGACTGGACAGGGCCTGGACAAGGGAGGGCCAGGGGGGGGGGGGGGGGGGCTGTGGTAAATTTTCTGAGGAAGGATTAGGTTCAGTAACATTACCCGACACAGTGGGACTCACCAGCCCCCAAGGCATTCCCAGGGATGATTTCCCAGGATGAATTGAGGCAAGGAACGGGAGATCCATTCCTTTCATGCAAAAAGCAAACATTCTCCACTCGGCAGCTTTAGGATTTAGGTGGTGGTCTGGCTTAGGGATGGCCTTTTCAATGCCTGGTTTGTGGGTGGCTGAAGCTGCTGGTTTAGCCAGCTAAGCATTATAGATCGACCGTGTTGCTAACAATCACTGTTCAAGGGGTTGTTTTTCCCATTCATTTGCCTGTGAGCTGCCTGGTACGGGCAGGGAGAGGACCGCTTGCATGGGGAGGGTCGGAGGGGAGAGGAACGTAGAGGAGAGGGGTAAGGTAAGGGGAGACAGTAGACAGACTATGCTATCAGGGAGGAGCCGATCTGACAGGAACTGGTCATGGGCTGACTGGAATTGCTCATAAACTGTGGTACTCAGGGACCCCACACCCATCCACAGCTCCTGGGAGCTGAACTCTGACCTCCACAGGCCAGGACAGGAAGCAAGGGTCAGCACTGCAGGAAGTAGACTCTTCTCTCTGACAATAAAGGTCTCTGTGAGGTCATTGGAGATCCAAACTAAAAGCCAATATTATGTTGAGAGCTAAGAGCAAGAGAATCATGAATATTCATGGTTGTATTCCCTGCCTGTGAAGCAGGAACACTATGCTCTGATTCTGTTAGTAGATGAAGAATCTACCAGTTAAGCCAACATAAAGTTTCTTTAAATAGCAAACTGAGATAATCAAACATTCTAGCCTCTTAGACAGTGATGTTTTAGATTCCCAGAAATGTAAATTAGATACTTTTTATATCCCCAAAACATGTTACTTTTGTAATTAGGTGTTGTCCATAATAATGGGACTGTCACAGCAATCCTGTTCATAGACGATGGGATGACATGTTAATGAAACAGCGTTGTCATGCATGTTGTGTCTGTCGTGTCCCAGAGGAATGCTTAACATTGAGACCAATTAGAGGCACATCCTCTATCCCCGCTCATACACATCCCACAATTCATTAGACAGAAGGTAATTACTAAGCAAACACACACGGTCCGTCTCCCCCCCCGTCCCCCCAGGGCTTCAAGGTGAAACCGCCGATGGCGTGAAGAAACAAAATGACAGACGCGTTCGAGGCTAGCATCTCTCTGATGGGTTTCGTCAGTTCATGAGGACAGTTCAGGGGGAAAGGGACTGCTCGGGAGAAGACAATGAAGGTGACTGACACGCATGCAAAGAGGTTTCCGAGTCTGTCGCGTCTCCCGAGCCTGTGGGGTGACTCGCTATGAGGACGGCGGCTACAACATCAGCTGCTCATTATGCTCCCACAACCGTACAGCGTTGATGTTGGAGTCGCTGTCATTTATCCCCCCCCCACCCCCGTCTCAGTATAATGTCATCACTGTGCACCATTACGATGACGTTGGCCAGCATTTTTGTTGGTTTCATTTCAATACCCATATGGCACACGACAAGACCCAACGTGTCTCCTCTCTCCCCCTCTCTCTCTCCCGACAGCCATCTCCTCCCCTGAGAAATCAGACCCATTTGTCGTCTTAATTACTTTCGGCATCGTTTTGAAGGTCAACAGCTAAATCGGATTCAGGCAGCCTGTTATAATAGGTTCATCAAGTCAGGAATTAAACCCCCGGACCTGACGATTGATTGGGACGGTCCCAGAGAATCCCGACCGAGGCCTTGACAACAGAGCCTTGACGACAGAGCTCACGTTATGGGCTCTGGGTTTAGCTGGTACATGCTAATGTGGCGATGCTATCAGCGGTGCTTAAGACGTAATTACAGCCAGCGCTCGGGTGATGCGTTATCACAGTCAGCTTCTTATCCTCTCCCTATCGGTTGGCACACAACATGCATTACACAACATGCAGTAAGACTGGGACCTGAATGTGTTCATTTCCTGAGTTTAATAGAGGGTGATATGACCTCTGGATGACGAAAATCGTGATTAAGCAGGGGGATGTTCGGTGGCTTGGGCTGTAGACAGCAGTTCCATCACATCTTGGTGCCATTCACCCTGAAGCACAACGTGTTCATGAAACCCAGGTGAGTGATGTCATGTCTGCTTCTGATAGTCGGTGAGTCACTCAACAGGTGGAGCGGATCCAGAGCTCAGTGTATTAGATTAGTGGGATCTAAGTATAACCACAACCCTGTAGAACACTGCATGGACCAGACTGCATGGATCATATCGTCACTCAAACAGCTTCCAGTCCTGTTTCGTATTTTCCCACATATGGTCATTGCTTATACGCCAGACATATTCTGAGTCCTCTGTCATTTATTGGAGTACAGGTTGCATATTTCAGTAACCTGTTGTTAGCATAACATGCTACATATTTTCATAACTTATTGTTAGCAGTACGTGCTACATATTTCTGTAACCTGGAAGGAGGTTGTATCAGTGGGGTCCAGACTATAACTTCAAACACGTGAGCAAATCATCTGGGTTGTTAGGACAGAAATGCTTCCTCCACGAACGGCTGTACCCGGACACACAGAGAGAGAGACGCATATGGAGAGACACAGCCCTGCTCCTGGGAGGAAGATGAGGGCAGCTCCACACACACTCCCTGTTTCTCACACCAGCAGGGGTGAACCCTGGAACGAGAAGGCCCAGGTGCTTTGCAGTCTCAGTGGCCAGACTCCAGCCCCTTCTGAGGAACTCCACACCCAAACAACCATAACTTTTCACTGCGAAACAGATCCCAGAGAACCGTGTACAGCCTCGACAGTGGGAGTGAAAGCTTCGTCTGGGTCTGTGAGAGCTTGAACATAATGTGGGACAACAGAGAAAGAGGGGCCAAGAAGGAGGCCCCGAAAGGCATTCTTTCTCATTGTGTCATTCTCTCCCCCTTCGCCTTAACAAAAAAAAACATTTGGGCCGAGGTAAAATGAGAAGTGGAAGAAAAAAACACTCACAATCACTCTCATGCAAATGTAAAGAGGCTGTTGTACTCGTTGTCATGGTGACTGCCATTATCCATATGTGTGTGTTGGAGTGGGGCTTTGCCCATCCCCCGCCCTCAATCCCCCCCTCCCTGCCCCCACCCCCCCAGGGGTGTCAGAGTGTCAGAGAGATGAGGTTCTGACATGCACAAGCAAGAGACACGGTTCCATCAGAGACTATATGTTGGGGGAGGAGGGAGGGGGGTGAGGGTGGGGCGGGGGGTGAGGGTGGGGCGGGGGTGTAAATGAGTGTTCCACGCACAGACAACAGCCATCCTCACGTCCCCCCGGCTCGGGGCTCCGGGCCGAGGGCCGGCTCCGGCAGCGAAGGTGGACGACGACGCGTTCAGTCGAGATCCTCTGGACTCTCAACACTTCAGTGCAACGACATCCTCAAAGACTGACATCTCACAAGGACCTCGGGGGTGCCGATAGGGATGGACCCTCTCTCACAAAGAGAGGGTGTGATCCACCGTGGAGACGGAAGGTCCTCAGAGAGACACCCTGTCAGGTTGATTGTCCGTGGGGACGCTCTGGGAGGAGAAAGGGCGCTGACCCCCAGTGTGACGCCTGGGTTTAATGGCAACGCCCCCTGCTGTGGAGGAGGGCCAGCGTGGAGGTCAGGAGGGGTTAATCTGGACAGGCCAGTCACACGTTGGTCCTGTCTCCCTGACTCTCTCTCTCCGCTTCTCTTTCTTTACCTGTCGCTCTTTCTCACTAACAGTCTCTTTGTCCATTTCTCGGACTCTCATTATTTTTCACTCTCTCCCTGTCTCCATCGCCGTCTCTCTCCCTCCCTCTCTCCCACTCTCTCTCCTCTGATAATGACCAATCCTTCTCTGACCCTTGACCCCTCTAGCACACAAGCAGAAGGAGACCAGCTTTTCAATTATCTCCACTGGTCCCACTGACCATGCAGTCTGAAGGTTCATAACAAATGACATGGGCAAATATGATGGTTATTTAATAGGATTGGACCACGGGTTGAAAGGTCAGAAGTGAAGGTGCAATGTAGCTGTGAAAAACCCCTATTTGCAGCAGCTTGTCCGTTATCCTCGTCTGACAAAAGCCTTTTTGGTTCTCATCTTTTTTTCGCTAAGTTTAGCCACAAAAGGAATTCACTTCTTTTGCAAATCGTATTTGATTTCTTCCTGAGATTTGGAGGTTTCATCAAGTCACTAGAATGCTACAATGGAAATGGCTTCCAAGCCTATAGTCACTCTAGGCTTTGTCTAAACAACACCACCAGGAGTGAGAGGGTGTGGTTACTGGCTCTGATTTCTCTCCCAGTCTCTAAACAGGAAATCTCACCACCGCTGAGTCACCTCAGGGGTTTGTATCTCACATCGATGCTGGCCGGTCTGATACACTGCCTGGGCTCTCGGCAAACACATAGTCTTTGTCTTTAGAGTCCAATATCCTTCCCCGTATGGATAAATCATGCTTGCTTGGTCGATCTCAAACATCTATATCTCCATCCTTTACCACTCACCTCTGTGCCGGGCCCTGGGGTGGTATCAATACTAGCTCCACAGCTGCACAGCTGATGACTTCACTCGGCTCTGCGGAGACATGCAGACGAGCTGACCCAGTTATCTGACATGACTCCACACTGCTCCTTCCAGCTTTGACGGCCACTGGAGAGATAGCGAGAGATGACCCGCCCTTCCCTGCATCCCTCTCGTCCTCTCCTCCACCCCCCCCCTCCCTCTTTCCCTCCCTCTCTCCCTCCCTTGCTTCTCCATTCTCCTTTCTTCCCTACGTCTCCCCTCCCCTCCCCTCCCCTCCCCTCCCTCCCTCCCTCCCTCCCTCCCTCCCAGCATGTGGGTTGTGAGCAATCTCATCAGAGATCATTATGAAATGCTGCAAACATCCTCTGTTTAACTTTGCTCAAGCACTGTTTACAAAACTAATAAAATGCAGAAACTCTCAATAATCGGGTTTGATCTTGGAGCTCATATCCTGCTGAGGAGATGCTAGCGCTGGGGTGTAGTAATATGATGAGAATGACAACATTTGGCTCTGGGGGAATCTCTCTTATCTCCAGTCTCAATTCAGTTTGCATATATTTATTGTAAACGCTGACTCCATCTGTCTTCATATGATTGTTTTATCTCAGTAAAAGCATGGAGAACAAACATCTAATACGTTTGCCTGTGTATTTGTGTGGGCTTATATACCAAATGGTGCAATGCATAGCTCATTAAACTGGGTTGTGACTAATGAACAGGAGAGAAGGCAAAAAGCAATGTTCTTCTGTTAGGTAAAATGTCTTGAATATTGTCTTGTCATAACAACGACATCTGGAGGTAGAGTCAAAGGAGTAACTGCATGCCTGCTAGAGACCTGGAGGTCAGTCATCTCCTCTGGTGTTGAGGTCCAGTCCCCGTCATCTCCTCTGGGGACGATGTCCAGTCCCAGTCATCTCCTCTGGTGCCGAGATTTTTTAAGGTTTGCTATGTAAAGTTGTGCCAGTGTGACGGTATTTAACAGACGTGGCCACGCTCCGTCAACCAAGGTGGTTCGCCACTCGCTGGGCTCGAACGCATGACCTCTGACTTGCCAAGCGGTACCACTACCAGCTACGCCAAAGAAAAGCTAGCTCTTCATTGCCGCGGGTGGCCTGCTACATACCTGATGAGTGAGTTTCACGGCTTCACACCATTACATCAGGACACAAGAGCACACCCATGCACCATACATGTGACCACGTCTGTCCACAGATGTAGTCTGTGTTGTACCAGAGGAAGGTCCTTTGAAGCAGAAAACACAACGATTCAGAGTTCAGCGAGTCTGAGAGGAGTACAATTCATCAGTTTACTCTCTGAGCTGTTAAGTTACAGTAAGACTAAAGGACTTATAAAACCTAGGCCTTAGGACCCAGCAGTAACCTGAAAAAATGGTGCTCCATTATCAGACTGGGGGGAGGAAATTGGATTTGTAAAATTAAAATAGCGATGATTTAATAAATAATGACTGACTCACAGAAGTGTCGGATGTGACAGGGATTTAACTGCAATGCATGGGGGTCTCGACCATTAGTGAGTCCCCGGTTGCAGTCGCCGTTTTCAGCATGACAGCGCAGTTACGGGAGGAAATGGTCCGTGAAAAAATACATCATGGCCAACAACTGAGATTTCAGCGCATAATAGGCTACATCAAGAGCAGTTGGACGGCGCGGTGCATTCCTCGCACACAGGCTCAGGATCAGCGGGGCATGAATTCCTCAATTTCCCGAATCTGTTGAGCAGACGAATCCAGTGTTGTCTAAATCATAGTGATTCACAAGGCGCTCGGTTCCCGAAGCTCATTCGCATAAAACATTTCGTCAGATGCTAACAACTACCCGCTACATTTAGTGGGTGAAAATCGTCAGGGGAGGCCAGGATGCATACGAGATACTGTCAAAGCGCTTTTGTAAAATATCTTAGACGAACGTCCGTTTACAGAAAAGGCTTGTAGGCCTACTGCTTTGGGACTGAAGAAAAAGACAAGATGTAATGCTTGACCCAACAAGCATCTTATTTCTTTACCCAATATACTTCGGCATGAGAGGATTCTGCCTACAGTAGGTCAGTCGGATATGCCCGCTTCGGAACATGGATATAAAAACTCACTGCATGACAAGAGAATGTGACTTAATGAAGCTCTCACGTAGTATTTATTCAGGAGGCATGCAAAAGTCCCAAGTGATGCAATTATCTGTCTCTCCTCAACGGGTAAGTAACAACAGTAAAGACGAAGCAATTTTACAACACAACTTTATTGGCAAGGGAAGAAAAATATATAACTTCAATAAATACTGTGGAAACACCAATCATACAGACGTACAAATGGACGAACATTCAAAAAGATAGATGTTCTACAGCTAACACCGTGGCAACTTTAATTTAACTATTTTTAGACAGTAAACACCTCAGGGATCCTTCTGAGAGCAGACTGCCGAACGTCTCCAGTTCTGGAAATGTTTGGTTAAACTAACCAACGACTGAGATAGTAACGGTACGATATGTAACGATACGTCATGAGTGGGAGGAGACTGACCAGGATGTGCTTCATGAAGTAATGAGGATGCCAGCTACCGAGTCTGTAAGCTCGTTAGATACCCAACTCCACCCCAACCCTCACCCCCCCGTCCTCTGATGATTCTTCACCATGAGTGAATCCCTCCAGACCCAAATGTGTATTTGCTGCGAATTTACTCCAGAAAGAATCCTGATATTCTCTTATGAACCCTTCATCCCATACAACCTTGTCTTTCAACTGTAAAACATTGTAAACTGAACCATGGGCCCTTCCAGACGGTAGGTCAGAGCAAGGCTGTACAGAACATGCATCCCAGACCCCACGGAGGCCCATGGACAGTGAGAAACAGGAGGCTTATTCAGTGGGTTTGAGGTGTTGTGGGAGAGCTGCAGTGGCTTGTTCTGGGGCAGGGGGTGTCCAATGGCAAGGCTAGAAGGTGGCTAGCGGCTTGGTGGAGGGGAGGGGGGGGGTATAGGGCTTGTAATTGCTGTGGTTCAGAGGCATGTGTGTGTGTGTGGGGGGGGGGGGGGGGGGGGAGTTAAGCATGTAGAAGTGGTCTGCTTCACCCTCCTCTTCCTATCTGTGGTCGGAGGCACTGCTGTCAGGGCTGCACGCCAGACTGGAGGGAGAGGGGGGGGGGGGGGGGGGGCACACAAGCAAAGCACACACTAGAAAATAGGCTGTGCTACCGCAAGCGACCTCTGCCCTGTTCAGATTCTTTGGTTGTAAATTAAAAATAAGCAACAAACGGGAGAAGACGGAGAGGTTTGAACAGTGCTAGAACGTTCCGCAGACAGAGCAAAGCACATTAAAAAAAGGCGGCTTTCAGATACCATTGTTAACAGTGCGCAACAGCATCGACCAAAACATACATTTCATCTCCATTTGAATGTTTCAAGGCAGTAACAAAAGAGAGTGGTGGAGTGGGGGGGGGGCTTGCCTGTGCAACCACAGTGAGAGTGTCATTAAAACGTCTTGCCAGACCCTGCGGCCAGTGCAAGAAATCCATAGGCCGATGATGATGTCGATAAACAGCAGCAGCAGCCTTTTGCTTTCTAGAACAATTTTCTCACTGGTGATTCCTCAATCTTTTTTTTTCCTTCAAGGGCAAAAACTTAACCTGACACCGCTTATAATAACTTCCTGTCCGGATCCTCGACCTGGGCCACAAAGGTTATGATGTCACTTCGGGGGGAGCAGAAGAGAGGTCTGATAGAAGTCAGAAGTCTGCATGTTTTTCTGTGTGGCCCTAGTTTGCTTTGTTGACAAGTTTAGGCTTCAGAAATTCCCCAAACTTTTTTTTTCCTCCAGAAGACTTTGGCAAGCTCCAGACATTTCCTTCATTGTCTCCAGCCAACAGTCCATGAATCCTGCAGGACTGTAGAACAGGGTTTCATATTGTTCGTGGTCCAGGACCAAACAGAGAGATAAGCAGATGGTTTAAAGTGCAGAGCAGTGTGGCACCCCCTCTCAATGCTTGGCACGTGTGTAGAAGAAGAGAGGAAGCTAGTGCTCCGTGTCACTTCCTCCTCATCCCGATCCCATTCGTCCACAACAGCGACAGTCTCCCTAGTCCTGGCCAATCACATGATGGCACAGCTCTTGGCCTTGTCTTTGCGTATGTCCGAGGCCACCGCCGCCAGCTCGGGCCTGTTGGGCATGTGCGAGATCCTCTTGGTGGCCCTGGAGGACTTGCTGCGCTTGACGTTCTTGCTGTTCTTGTTGACGCAGGCCAGCGTGGCCACGTGGAAGATGTCTCTGACGCTGTTCTCAGACTGCAGGGAGGAACACTCGATGTAGGGGGCGCTCAGCTGCTTGGCCATGTTGGAGCCCTGAGAGAGGAGCAGGTACACGCACACACACACACACACACACACACACACACACACACACACACACACACAGTGTCAGAATCTCTTCTAACCCCTAAAAGGAACAAAGTCAGTTCATGAAAGGGAAAACTGTTTGGATTACTAGCAATCCTTTTAGCACTTTCCATGTTTATACAGGCCAGAGCGGACATGATCATCAACACCCACCTGATCATATGACACGGGTGTCTGTCTGTGATTGGACAGCTCCACCAGAGTGGTGAGGTCGGTGCGGAGGTCCGACTTGCAGCCCACCAGCAGCATCTTGGTGTTGGGGCAGAACTCCTGGATCTCACCTCTCCACTGGAGGACAGAAACATTTCAAAACCAGGAAAGCCACATTCAGGGGTTTCTTCTGGAGCAGTGGTCTTCGGCCCTGGTGTCAGGGCCCACTGTCCTGTTATGTTTTAGATATTTCCATGGTTCAAATTAATTGTCGTTATAGAGTTCTCCAGAAGCCTGATACCCATTCATTTGAATCAGGTGAGTTGGAGCAGGGAAACATCTAGAACATACAGGACAGTGGATCCTGATGAACAAGGTAGAAGACTACTGTTCTATAAGACAACACATAAGGCTGCATGGCTAGATGACAGCCGTCCTGCTAGGAGTCCCTCATCTCACACTGCCAAAATAATGAGCCACTCTTGAGTGGGAGCTCTTCACAACGACAGCAGCACAGGAAAACATCCTTAACTACTGTATTTGCTCAGGGATTACACTGGGCCATGAACTGCAAGCCTTCCTCTAAGAAGGGCATTATTCAATGTTGCCCGTCTCTGTACAGTACTTAGTCTGATCCTTGCTGTCTGTGTGTGTGTGGGCCAGACATGGGGCCCTAAGGAGGGGAGGTTTGAGAGAGAGAGAGAGAGAGACACAGGCTGGTGATTGTTTTCTACAGGGTATTGCCCCCTCCTTCTCTTTCACTCTCCCTCTGCCTCCTCACTTGACCACACTACTCCCAGCTGGTCCTGTACTCAATGACAACACAGGTCAAAGGTCGCCCTGCCTGGGTCACCACGTGAGAACCGTCCTGCTCAGCCTCACGTGAGTCTGAGGAATCAACACCCCCCCTCCCCCCCAACTCACACTCTCACTCTGTAGTACAACCCCCAAACCCCCTCCCTCCCAGCCTCTCACAGTGGTACGACCCTGACCTCTCTGGTACGGGCCTAATTCAGTTTTTCCTGCCAGAGGAAGCTTTTCAGACACCACTTGACCCAGTAACACAGAGAGGGGGTTTCTAGGTCAGGAGACTGCGTGAACATACTTCCTGCTACACCTCCAGGGGGGGGGGGGGGGGGGGGGGGAACACGGGTGATGCAGCTTCCTGGACGTAAACGCTCCCATCTCTCTCCATCACTCACCTTCTTCAGCACGCTGTCCAGGGTCTCTGGCCGGCTGATGTCAAAACAGATGAGGACAGCGTCAGAGTCCGGGTAGGAGAGAGGTCGCACGTTGTCGTAGTATGGAGAACCTGCCGGCACATGCACACAGGTCAGGAACAGGAGTTCAGGTAAACCATAACCAAAACATTTCATTTCCTCTTTTCTGCCATGCATATCTCACAACATCAATGACTCCGCTTGCAGTTCTAGAAAACTCTTTTATAACGGTTCCTTCAGACCTGACAGAACACGCATCCAACAATATTATGTCATCAAACATGTAAACTGTTGCTCATTTATGCTTCCAACTGCCTGGCCCATAAACATCCATACACAAGGAGACATTTTATTGAGGGAGTTTGAGGTATTTAAGCCACTACAAGCAACCTTATAAAATAAAATTCTAGATAAAAATCTAGGCATGGGAATATATCTGTACCAGATTTACTGGCTGCGAACTATTACATTTGCATAGCCAGACATAAGACCCATCTGCATTTCTCTGAATCTTTATGAAATGTTGTACACAATATCAAAGCTTTTGTTTTCTCAAATAAATGGGCACAGTTCATTATAAAAAGACAAGCCAGGCCGCAAGCTTGTAAAGGTAAATCACTGAAGTCAACAGCACCCGAGTCTGCAAGACGTCCATAACAACTAACAACGGAATATCTGGGTGCCATGGAGAACACCGTGTCACTGCCAGGAATCCTGGGAATTTTGTTTTCATCCATATTGCTGGGACATCCTTTGAGACCAGCAAACTGGAGGTGATAAAGACCCGAATCCCCCCCGCGCCCAACCCCCCACATTGTCGTCACCCCAACAGCTGACAGAACACATACAGACCCCTGGGAGGAGAGGGTGAGAGAAGCCGGAGTATTCAATCATTACTGTCAGAGAAGAGGAGGAGAAGGTGGGGGGGGAGGGGGACAGGAGAGACGCTTTTGTTCCTGATGTTACGCTGACAGTTACGGTATTTGATGATGACAAGTCATGGGGCTTGTTTCTAGGAAACGGGGTGGGAGGGGGCATGGAGTTCTATCAAACAGGAATGCAGATGAATGCATTCAGCAAGACTGACTAGGAGTTGTTTAAATGGATGGCTTTCCGTCGAAGGAAAAACTAGGTGGTTAGATTCACTAAATGATATTAACATTTCACATCCGCATGAATTTGCCACAAAACCACGCATGGCCCTAATGCAACATCCAGTCTGCACTTAAATCGTAGTCTCAACCTGGACAGCCTCGTAAAACATATAGAGGGGAACACATTTGTGGAAAATGTGTCAAACCACAACCTCGAGTTTCCATGACCAGATCCACACAGACATTTGTTCATATCTGGGATTCCCATCATTGTTCTGGCTCACTGTCCTCTCTGGAACTGCCTACAGACAGGACAATGTTTGTTCTTGTAAACAGTTAACTAGCCTGTAAATATCTCCCGCCTGTCTGGCTGGAGAACCCTTAACCTCTGGGATGCCTGCTAGCTCGCCCTCATCTGACCTATACCCGTTTGCCCCAGAGAACCCAAGGATGGGTTTTGTCGTAGCAAATTGATGAGAATCTGTGCTTCTTACCAAATTCACCTACAGACTAAAAAAGCTTTATGTGGCTTTGTGACAGCCAGTCTGTTGAGAGGCAACACATTGTGGCACAGGGTCCAGCATGACGATTGCCATGCTGACTGGCAGATGATTAACTTGATTTCCCATCAGCCCTGAGGCAAGTCCTGCCCACCACCACCACCACCACCCCCCTGAGCCACACATCTCAGCCCATCCCTGCCTCACACCACAGCTGTCGGACTGAAAGGTCTTTGCGAGGTTCAAAGGAAAGAGCTCCCGGCCGACTCTGAAGAACATTCCTGTGTGTATTTGCATTCACATTAACCACAGAGAAACAGCCACAATAATCTGGGAAACGACAGTTTCCACTACCACCCTGGGAAGAAGAGAGTCTCTAAACCACAACCCTTTCCAAACAAAAGACCAAGTCCAGACGTTTCACCAGACAGAGAAGCGAGGAAATTACTTGTCTGCTCCAGTGGCATCCATTTGTAAACCGGGAGGTTCGGAGCGTTGATGACCTTTCCACCCTCCGACCAGCGAAGTAAGACCGGACATTAATCTCCTCTGATGATGGAGGACATGTTTTACCGGTTGGAGAGGAGAGGTCACTGGGGACTCCTGTCTCTGTCCCTGACCACTGACAGGGCCACCACTTTCTGTGGGAGACCTTCCATTACTTCCATATGGAGCCTGACACAAATGGGGAGCAGTCTGTCAGAGGGAAGCTCCATCATAACATCTCCCTGTCTGAGGAGATGGTTGAAAAGCTGCCCCATTATAATATCTTCCAGGTTGCTCCACCAGTTGATAACACACAAGTTCCATTGCAAGCGATGCTTAGGGCGTGAACGTGAGAAACAACGTTGCCTACAGCTACTTCTTCTACAGCTAAAGCAGAGGATGAAAAAAAATTGCTTTATAAAATTATACATTTGGTTACTACCACACAATACTGAGAAGTACAGCCGTGAGTCGATCAAATATTTGTCATAGAAAAAAGGGCAAAACTTTTAATTTCATGGAAAAATATAAACATGCTGAGCAGGACAAAACATGCTTCCAAAACTCAGGATTACCAACAATGGGATCTTTGTGAGGAGAGAAAAAAAAACAAGCCTTTTGTGAGTGGCATGCCAGACATGCAACTCCAGTTTCCCCCAATCCAGATCCCCCAGCTAAAAAGGAGATCCAGTTCCCCCAACAGTGACAGAGGGTTAGAATTAGATCCCCCAGGCACAGCCACAGACGAGAGGACCAACCCAAATCCACTTTGGCCAGCTTTCATGTCTGAAGAAGTGAAGGGACAACCTCAAAGACCCTCTGAGAAAACATGTTGTGATATTTCACTGAGAATCAGCAGCTGGCAGTTTCCAGCCATATGTTTTAGAGTTAGCACGCTACAACAACAACACAACGTGCTACCTACAGTTGGGAGCACCGGTCTAGAGCCTGCCTCTAAGCCTCTCCGCCCTCTACTGGGCATGTGACCCGTCTCAGACGGAATGTACAGTACAGGAGACAAAGCACAGGGACAGCTGTCAGCAAGGAGTTAATGATTGACCTCTGACCTCTAGATTGTAATGAGCATTGCAAGGAAAGCTTGGACTTATTACCTGCTATGAAGAACAGAAGACAACAAAATATGTCCTCCTCCTCCTCACTCACCTGATTGATAAGCCTGTTACCCTCTAGTCCTCCTCCAACCCACTGCCTGGATTCACCCACTTCAGAATGCTGAGAAGGGAGGGGGTGGGGGCCCACAAAGAGCAAACATGACCCAATTCAACATGCACAGGTCGCTGTGGCATTGGGCAAGCAAACCGTGTGCCAGGCACCCCACTTCTCTACAAACTGGAGGCACAAATTCACCTGCCTGTTGTTCTCCCATTCTAAACAGTCAAGCCCTCTCTATTGCCATCAAGCCACTTGCTCCAAAGTCAAAGTGGTTTTGGTCTTAGATCCCCTACTGCTACCATAGCCAAGAATAGCGAACAACTCGATGTCCCTCCTGTTGGTTTCTGGCCAGACCCTCAGGAGAGTGAGGACCAGCTCTGAGGAGCCAGGGGAGGTCAGCTCTCACAAGCTCTGCTGTAAAATCAGACTCTGACCTGGCCATACCTCCGCTATCGACTGGAGGTCACAGAAGTAGCCCAGAGAGGCCACTCACCTCTCCACATGCCCACACTCCACAGCTCTGAGACAGGCAGCAGGGGGTGGGTCAACCTCAAAGCAGGTTGTGAGTAATGTGGCAGGGGTCAGAAATTGCATTCACTTTTTAACGTCTCCTTCAGTAGGCTATGCCTTCCATTAATCCTATATTTGGTGCCAAACACGCACCTGCTCAGAGGCGTAAAAAGCGGGTATGTGGACACTGCACACATGAAGACATAAATCCGTGACATATAGCATCCCATCATCGCATTCCTGCAATTCATAGTCATAACATTCTCGTTCTGGGTGCTTTCTTCTGGGGTCAAATAGTTGTGTGGGCAGAGTGAATGACCGCTCAAATTACAATTTCACGGCAATTCCGCAAACTCGTAATTTCCCCACAAACTTTCGAATGTGGTGGACTCATTTTTAAACCGATGTTTCACTCCCAACTGAGTGCGATTCATGCACTTGTTATTCAGATGTAATATTATAAATACGATGCTGACGTAGAACACGAAAAACCTCACCTGATGTGTCCCAAAGACTGAGTTCTATTCTTTTAGTGTCGATTTCAAAACTGGCCGTGTAGTTTTCAAACACCGTGGGAACATAGGTCTATGAAAAAAGGCATAATAAAATTAGTTCTCTTCAGAACATATACAACAAACAAATCCATACAGCACATCAGTTTATCCGCATATTTTGTTGGCTATCGTTTTCGTAATGATGACATTGCAAATAAGAAACACCGGTCGTGCTTTAAAATTATTTTAACCTATAAATGTTTTTCATTGATAGTCTATGCCTCTGTCTCTGCGAAAAGTTCAAATTTAACGGAAGCTATAAGTCAACATGTTCTCCACGTACCTCTGGAAAGCAATCTTTCGCGAAGACATGAAGTAAAGCTGTCTTTCCGCACTGGCTGTCCCCGACAACCACTATTTTACACTTCACGCTCTGGTTGGGATCCATCCTGATTCAGGAAAAAGCTTGTACACAGAATCTGGTCTCCTTCATTGACTTTTCAATGTCCGTAGTGAACTGATTTTACAAGCTCCGCACAATATTCATTCCAACAGCCGAAGCTCCATTGATTGTCTTACTTTTACACACGTGAACACCCCCTGCAAGCAAAATCCCCGTAGATAATAGACAAAGATGCGCACGACGGACTATATACGAAGCTATGAACCAATCGCCTTCTTCACTCATTGGATGTCCGCCCCTTTCCCTCGTGGAGGTGATAAACATTGTCACGAGGACAGCGCCCCCTACGTGTTTCTGTTGTCACCAGACACAGACAGTCCGTGGATTTGAGAAACGGGGGGAGCGGAATGGGGAGAAGCGAGTGTAGATAATGGATGGTTCAGTTTCATATGATCACAACTTCAGACCTGGTCCACTAGGCTATCGGTATGCATTCGGTCTCTTAACCTATTTAGTAATTTTCAGCTGTGAAATGCTGTGCTGACTGCTGGGCTAATTAGTGACTGATGTAACCTAACCTGAAGCAGGTGTGAGAGCAGAAGCGCCTAATTGGTGTCTGCAGTCTTTGGTGAAATACAAATACTTCAACCTGTTCACCTTTTCAGCAATTCAGTGACTTTGCAGAAATAAGTTTACTTTTTTAGCTTAATAAGGGGCTACGTGTGGACCTGATGTGTACAGTCTGTTTTGTGGAGATGAAGCACACTAAGCTACTAGCCTTTATATGTTCAATTTGTCAAATGGTTCTCTTCCGAGGCCAGGGGATTAATTCAATTATCTGTGGAATTAAAGGATAAAGGATACCTAAATGGTTTAAGATTACGAGCAGGAGGAGAAAGGCAGATTAAGATTGTCTGTTCGTCAGTTGACGTTGTTTGATTGGAATAGTGAATGCTGTCAGGTAACGAGAATTAGGCTTTCACCGCTCTTCTCCTGTACCAGCACGACTTAACCTGCAAATGTCTGTGCGACTGTGTACACCAGACCGTGCGCGTGTTGCGGTGACGAATATGAGGGATGACTGGAAGCATTTAACATCTGCTGCCTCTCGCGCCGAGAGGAGCAGGTCAGTGACAACTGGGCACTGTGGCGTGGCAGAGACTCACTCCCCGCCACTTACTCAGCCCTGATGAGTCGCCCCGGTTTGCCCCCGGCTGCTCCTAGTAAATGCATAATGAGGTTTCAGATGAGGGAGAAGATTCCTGATTCGCGTGGAGGGAAGCACTTCATTTGCAGCCTCGCCCCGGGGCCTTGCGTTTAGTGCCTCCCTCCCCTCTCCGCTAATGGTGCTGACTGCTGCTAATGACGTTCGCCCCTGCTGCAGCTCACAACTGTCACTTTTCGAATATGCAAATTCTTGTAAACATGGACGCGGAAAATAGGCTACAGCATGTGTCTGTCATGCTGAGGAGAAATATTTATTTTGTGGAACATTGAAAACACGTTTGGACTTTTGTCCAACACGCCATTGATTTCCATTCCAGAAAAGAAGAGTAACTCAATTCAAATTACTGGGTCATTCCAGAATAGACCAGATAAGTAGGAGCATTCTGTGGCCCTCCCCCATGGGGACCCCCTCCAGTCCAGATAGATGCATAATTGGTGGTGATGGTGTGCAGTAGCGACCTCCCGGTTAGTGATGTTCCTCCTAATAAGTGTGACAGACAGTGTGTCCTCTCTTTGTCCCCAAAAAGAGTAATGTTAATGTTTTTTTTTTGTTTTTTTTCACATTTGCAAATTCTTCAAAGGTTTTGTAACATGCCGGTGAACAGAGCAAGGTTGTGGGGGAAGGAGGTCTGGACTGGGACTGAAAAACGGCCTGGGACTTTGAAACGCAGACCAGCCAACGACCGTGTATTATTATAATATATATATTTTTTTTTTGCATTATGCTGCGGCCATTTGACTGGCCGTCGGGACATTTCCCGAACGGCCGGTCAAACAGTCCGCCCTTGGCGGGAAGTAAGTCTGAGCTGTCCGAGATGCTGTCCACTGTGAAGAAGAATCCAAGGTTCTCCAGATTAACCTCCAGTCACATTAACTAACATCTGCTTCATGCGGTGGTGTTAAACTGCATCAACCATCTTCCCTGTTATTTCCACACCCGTGCACATTCTCATTTACACTCCCATGTGGTTGCAGACGCTTAATGGCCGTCGCTGCGAGGTTGGACAGTGTTTAGCTTCCTGCCAGGGCTGGCAGCACTTTGGCAGCATGCAGAGGCCCGGTGGCAGGCTACAGGGTCTTCTCACACGGATGGAGGATGCGACCACAGGGTTGTCTCACAACCCCGGAGGATAGGACCACAGCGTGTGGGGGGTTTGAAGGCAGAGTGCTCCGACACACAGAGACACGCCTCAGAGAACCAGGCAGAGGGAGTGTGGGGGAGGGGAGCCAAGCGGGAGATGGCTTTGAAGACAGGATGAAGAGAGGCAGCTAGCTAGGGAAGAGGGCTGGGGTTGAGACAAAGAGGGGGGAAGATGAGTGAGAGAGGAGGGGGAAGGAGAGAAGAAAGGGGAGGAGAAAAGAGGAGAGGTAAAGAGAGGAGGATGGAGGGCGGCAGGTTGAAAACGAGGTCAGACGGAGGATGAGAGAGAGAAACACAGAGAGAGAGAGAGAGAGAGAGAGAGAGAGAGGGAAAGAGGTGTGAATATCTGTGACTCAGTCCTCTAGAGGTTTGGATTGTGTGGGGCGTGGAAGTCCTGTGTCATTGTGGTTAATTAAACAGAACTAGCAATGGCCCCAAGTTCCCCTCTGACAAAGATTCACAATCTGGAGATAACGAACCCCCATTAACAAACTACCAACACCCTCCATCCTCCATCACATACGGAAGGGCGACCACACAAAATGTAGGAGAGGGATTTCTCACCCAGGCAGGGAGAAGTCCAGTGGGCCTCGTCACATACCCGGGTGTGTTATTGGGCGGACTCCATCCACAGGGTTTATTATAACAGCGGCGTGTCAACAAACTCTGGGCGTGTGTGATGAGGTCACTGCTGTGTTTCCTCACTGTGCGTCGCCTGGCTGTGAGTCAGACTCACTGGAATGTGTGACAGAATGACTTAACAGTCAAGACTCAGGTCAGCAGATGTGACGACTCCTTCGTGCTTAAATGGTGCGACGGTGGTCTTGCTTATCAGGCCAGCTGTGTGTTTATGGTCTGACTGGGTCGAGGCACTAATTAATTCAGCTAAGGATGACAGGAGGTCAATATTTGATCAACATATGTAACCGTCTTTGAGCAGGGGCTCTGGGTGCCTTGTGGAGGATGACAGTATATCTCCATGGGCAACCATGGAAAGGTCTTGTGGAGAACAGCCCATCTGTTCTACAGAGACGGGGAATTTCCTGTGCTTAATCGGTAACTACGACTACCGCTGTATGTTGAGAGACAGCCAAGAGGGAGGTGAACTGTTTGTTTCCTTCCTGTCCAAAACAGGCTCTCTGCTTGAAACCACCTAACTTCAGAGCCCCAGATATAGAGTTGGGATTTCCCTGGTAAACTGGGTTAGGTCATATCAATACCCTGTTAACCTGCTAGCCGGTTCACCTGTTTGCTTGTTAGCCTTCTAGCCTGTTAACCTAACCGACTCTGTTTTCCTGTTAGCTTGCTAACCCTACCAGCTAACCCTAACAGGCTATTGGATACAGCCTGTTTACCTGTTAGCCTTCTAGAATGTGTAAACCTAGACTTGAGCTGAGTCTTGAATTGCATGCTTTTACTTTCAGAAGGTACTGTAGCTGTCCTTACACAGTGTGTACTGTTGAGTGCAGTATGCATCCAACTGGGACATATTACTTATATGATGTCTTAATACAGCACCTGGAACTGGGGCACATACGTATCGTCTGCTATGGTGGTACCATTGTCTCCGAAGTTGACGACACTTCCTCTGCACTAAGGGTTGTGGGTCAGAACTACCAGAAAAGCATGCTGACTCATACTGCAAAATGCTATCAGATGTAGTTGGACATCCTGGTACTTTTGGTGTACTGTATTAGACATAGTCTACTACTAGTATGGGTATTGGGATACAGCCATGGTTTTCTATGGAAGTCTAGTGAATCGTCTTCCATTGCATTGAGTAACTCCTTCAAAAGCATCTGCAATTTTTCATTGCCTTAAAATGATCACTCCAGGGCCGGTCCTTCCTATAGGTGACATAGGCAGCCGCCTAGGGCGGTATGAAGAGGGGGGTGGCATTTTCCGAAGTGCATCCATTAATTAACCCTTCCGCACTACCAGCAAAGGGCACCAATTGCGCCACGTCATGTGTCCGAGTTGTGGCTGGGGGGGCGGCACCCCCGGGGGGGGGCAGCACCCCGATTTGAGCTCCCGGGGGGGGGGGGGGGGTTCATGTACAATGTTCATGTATTAAAATACATGAACATTTCAAAGACGAGGGAAGAATCAATGGTGTGTTTGTGTGTGTCTGTGTGTGTTGAGTAATTAAAGCCAACTCCTCAGAACCCCACCCATGGATGCAAGGTCACTGAGCTGCTTGCTGACTATTCCACCTCCCCCATGACTGATTTATCCTTTTCCTCCCTCCTGCTAGAACCTCCTTCTCTACAGGTTGACCTAGACCGACCGCCCCTCCTCCAGTCTAGCCTGGTCTATGTGGAAAAAGACAGCTTTGTGGTTTACTGAAATTTCATTAAATTTTAAATAAGAAATAGATAACACTTTTTGACATAGTTGTGTATCTAGCTTGATGAAAGATACTATCCTCAACCCCGCAGTAGCAAGGTAGAGTCAGCTAGGGTAAACATACATCTGACCCTCCAGTGAATGAGATGACCCCTAGGTTAATGCCCAGAAGACTTGGAGGTCATGACCTCTTGAACTGTCGGCCCCCTATCCTAGCCAGGTGACCTCAGCCTGACCTCAGAATATGTTTATTAAACACTGTTGTTGTTTCTAGGTCAACATGTCCTCTGTCTGCATTTTTCCCTCTTTTGTTGTCATCATACAACGGTGAGAGAGAAATATCTTTATATTTAATATAATCATTTAGCTGGCACATTTATCCAAAGCATCGCACTAGACGGAGTGTGAACCTGGAACCGCTAAATGGGCAGTTTAAACGTTCTACCATTAAGCTATACTCCCCCTTATAATAATAATAGTATTTATAATGCACTTTATATTTAGCTCAAAATCTCAAAGTGCTACAGGTTAAAAACAAGAAAGGGTGCAAAAAAAATTGCATCGAACAAAACAAAAAAATAGGACAGAATAAAAGAGTCAATCAGCCAACGGCTCTGTTAAAAAGGTTTTAGGCCACGTTTAAAAGCACCCACAGTCTGTGGTGTCCTCAGGTGATCAGGGAGAGCGTTCCACAGTCTGTGGTGTCCTCAGGTGATCAGGGAGAGCATTCCACAGACTGGGAGTGGCTGAGCAGAAGGCCCAAACTCCCAATAGTACGAAGCTTAGTCCTTGGAGGTTTCAGGAGACCTTATCCATACCACACGGAACAATGGACAACCTAGACCAATGACCTTAAGTTACACCTTGAGAGACCGTTGAAAATTGCCACCATTGGGGGAACCAATCACTCTCTACTCGGAAAAATGCACTCTTGAATGAAATTTAAATGTTATGAAAAATGCAATTCAGCTCAAGGTCTCTCCCCATAGTGTATGAACAGTGAGAGGGGTTCGTAAAGGCAGGGACTAATCATCAGTGGGCTGTATAGTTGATCATCGGTTTACTTGCAGCAGGGAGAAGCATGAGCTCCCATTGGCTAGTTTCATGTGACCTTCTACAACCTGACAGACCTGAACTCACAGTGAGTGGGCATGCCCAAACGTCTGGCTGAAGAACATGTGCTCACATGCTCACTTGAACAACATCTTTCGGGGTCACAAGCTCTTTCTGGCTTTCTGAAAACAAAAGCGTAATTGCATTGGATGCAAACACAATGCACGATGCAACAGAGGATGATCAATTGTCTTAAGAAGACAGCTGTTTCCTTCCGAGATAATCCCACACCAAATCTACCACCGTATAAAGCCATGGTAGCTTCCTCTGCAGTGTGGGAGACTTAGATGGATGAGGCTCATTGAGGATGGAGTGGTGGGTGTTCACACTCCACCGCTAGTCTCTCAGTGTGAAACAAGCCATGACTGCTGGAGTCTGGGGAGCATAACAGAGGGTCAAATCTAGTAAAAAAGCCACCATTGCTTGGCTGGTTGTCAATTCGATATATTACACCTAGAGAAATCTAGGATTAATGGCAGGTTTTGAGGGAAATAAATCAACATGATTCCACCCTTTTAGCTGGAGGCTTGGTATTCATCACACACAAACATTTAGGGGTTCATTACCAGAAGGGCTGTCCCAGACTGAGTTTAACTAATAGAATAACAGTCCTCCCATATACCCTCCACACCTATAGAAAACCGAATTTATGTATGCTGACAAGGTCAGCACACACGGAATTCCGCCGACAAGAACCACACAGCATTTTAGTATCAGCATGCAAATAGGAATCTGAGCAAACTGAAAATTACATGCATCAAGGACAAAGTATGTATTGAACAAGACAGGGGAGTAACCCCCCCTTACAAAAAATCGCTAGGTTTTTTAAAGGTCAACTCAAATGGGATGGAACTCCTGTGTAGCATCTAAGACCCTTTATATACAAAATATGATCCACCATATAATCTTTGGATCTTATTCTAAACACATGCTATGTTGAGGCGTTATGAAATACGAGATTAAGTTTATCCTCCAGACATAATTTTCCAGCCACAAGATAAACTTTATTTAGCGTTTCATGTGCTGTGGCTCTGAACAGATTAAATACACAAATAAAGGGATTTGTTGAGTGTCTGCAGGGTACTGAGACACTCGTCATATTAGAGCAACTGGTTGAGCCAGAAAGAGTATAATGTTGCAGCTAATGTTCCAGTTATAGTCAAAACCTATACAGCAGTGGACATTGGGAGCTTAAAGAAGTTGCAATAATGACATTTTCGTAGGCATTTGGCTGTTTGCGATTTATTCCCAATCCTTGGATAGAAGCACTTGAATGTAAGTAAGAGAAAGAGCCACACTACACATGTCCTCTGTGGCGAGCCAGAACAGGAACATCACACAGGCCTGCAAGGAAGAGAGTCTGGACAAACAGAAGAGCCTCTGGTACCTGTGGTTTTGTAAAGCCTTTTACTCATTTAAATTATGTAAAAACTTTGCTGCAGTGCAGTATTCTGTGAAGCATGACATTGGAAGCTGACATTTACCCCTGCCTCAGTGGCGAGTGGCAGAGGGTAGCTCTCTGCGGCGCTTAACTCGCCCTCACGCAGGAGCAGCAGGACTGTACCCTGTATTATCATTACCTGTGTATGCGTGTGTTTTCAGAACTAAAGGCTTTACAGGCTAATGGTTGGGGTGGGTTAAGATTATGGTTAGTGTGAGGTTTCCGGTGAACACCGTAGAAGGTCGGATGCAATGAAATGCTGCTTGGGAATGTGCATTCAAACTTTTCCAAAAGCATGCTGTGTTTCCGCAGAAATATATATATAGAATTGGCTGACCATAGCAGGACTGGGTGTACCATACAGCAGGTTGGACTGGTGACTGTCTAAGGATGGGAGTGGGTGGGAACTGTAGTGTAGATGGCCATTATGGTGACACTACTCTGGGAGTAGTACTGTTTTCACCTAGTTTCTGGACAGGGACTCTAAACCCTGAATGACAGACACAGAGACACACACAGAGACACACACACACACAGACACTACTCTGGGATCAAACTCTTGAACATTTACATGACAATACAAAAACCAACATTCAGTTATTCAAGGTAAAGCAGACAGTGAGGAGGCATGTTAAAGTGATGTCCCTCACAGCCTGCGCCACATGTATTCACTACACCAGAATAAGGGAAGGAGGGTCATGTCAGGTAAGAGGACACAGGCTGGTGTGATGATGGTGATGGGATGAAGCAGAGGATGAGGACACTGAAGAGTAGATGGAGCCACAGCATAGCTTCAAACTTGTTTTTGTTCAGAGACCATTTTGTTCTTTTAGTGGATTGACGTAGATTTGACACTTTCAACACTTATGTTGTGTAATTGACTTTGATTTATTTCACAGTTATTTTTTTTGTATAGCATGTTGAGATTTATAAAAGCTTTGATAAAGTATTAAGAAAGGAATTGTAGGACATGATTGAAGGCAGAAACCCAAAAATGCAAACGGTTGATTTCCTCACCCAGGGGGAGTTCCCAGTTCAAGTTAACCATTTAGTTGTGGGGCTCAGATTATCACGGCTACACAACATGGTCATGGCTGGTATTCGCATGCAAAGTGCCTTTTTTTACATGCTGGAAGGCTAAATCTCATCCCCAGGGTGTCAAACGTCTTTGATCAGCCAACACAGGGCATAGAGGCAGTTATGAAAATGGATGGTTCAGAATTAGTGGAGCATCTCCAGAAATAATTTGAAAACGAGCCATGCATACGTGATTTGGGGAGAACGCAAATCTACGGTAATGTAAAGTCCCGATGTTGATGACATTTTACACTGCAACTGTTCACTCTACGATTCACAAACCAGAAGTGACACTTATTTCATGTTTACTTATCGTCTGCTCCTTAAAATAAACAATGGCTTTTTCACTGGAGGGAATTCATAGTCACAGTCTTTTATAGTAACAGTACTACGAAGCTAGATCATCAGACGGACTGAACTTGAAACACTTGCATTCCCAAAAGGCTTTGTTCTGGGCTTTGTTCTCTCCGTGGGGCTGTGAAGTGCTCTGGTGTTCACCACGGTCTAAACATCACGTGGTGTTCACCACGGTCTAAACATCACGTGGTGTTCACCACGGTCTAAACATCACGTGGTGTTCACCACGGTCTAAACATCACGTGGTGTTCACCACGGTCTAAACATCACGTGGTGTTCACCACGGTCTAAACATCACGTGGTGTTCACCACGGTCTAAACATCACGTGGTGTTCACCACGGTCTACACATCACGTGGTGTTCACCACGGTCTAGACATCACGTGGTGTTCACCACGGTCTAAACATCACGTGGTGTTCACCACGGTCTAAACATCACGTGGTGTTCACCACGGTCTAAACATCACGTGGTGTTCACCACGGTCTAAACATCACGTGGTGTTCACCACGGTCTAAACATCACGTGGTGTTCACCACGGTCTAAACATCACGTGGTGTTCACCACGGTCTAAACATCACGTGGTGTTCACCACGGTCTAAACATCACGTGGGGTTCACCACGGTCTAAACATCACGTGGTGTTCACCACGGTCTAAACATCACGTGGTGTTCACCACGGTTTAAACATCACGTGGTGTTCACCACGGTCTAGACATCACGTGGTGTTCACCGCGGTCTAGACATCACGTGGTGTTCACCGCGGTCTAAACATCACATGGTGTTCACCACGGTCTAATCATCACGTGGTGTTCACCACGGTCTAAACATCACGTGGTGTTCACCACGGTCTAAACATCACATGGTGTTCACCACGGTCTAAACATCACGTGGTGTTCACCACGGTCTAAACATCACGTGGTGTTCACCACGGTCTAAACATCACGTGGTGTTCACCACGGTCTAAACATCACGTGGTGTTCACCACGGTCTAAACATCACGTGGTGTTCACCACGGTCTAAACATCACTTGGTGTTCACCATAGTCTAAACATCACGTGGTGTTCACCACGGTCTAAACATCACGTGGTGTTCACCACGGTCTAAGCATCACTTGGTGTTCACCATAGTCTAAACATCACGTGGTGTTCACCATGGTCTAAGCATCACTTGGTGTTCACCATAGTCTAAACATCACGTGGTGTTCACCACGGTCTAAGCATCACTTGGTGTTCACCATAGTCTAAACATCACTTGGTGTTCACCACGGTCTAAGCATCACTTGGTGTTCACCATAGTCTAAACATCACGTGGTGTTCACCACGGTCTAAGCATCACTTGGTGTTCACCATGGTCTAAACATCACGTGGTGTTCACCACGGTCTAAGCATCACTTGGTGTTCACCATAGTCTAAACATCACGTGGTGTTCACCATGGTCAAAACATCACGTGGTGTTTACCACGGTCTAAACATCATCTCCTGCTTCCTGCTGGTTCTGGACAGGAAACAGAACATGAGGAGAAGGTGCTGTGAGAACTCCAACTGAGGAACAATTCAACCTTTGATCCCTAAAGTTGACCTAAGTAACAGAGTATATTGTTATTTAGTCAACAAGTGTGTCTGGCTGCCCTCTGTATGTTATATATCTTTTTATTTTGTGTGTTTTTAACCCACATAGATTATTATTGTGGTGTTTTTTAAAGGGGTCACTATACAGAGACCAGCAGCACATATATTTGTTGCTCACCTTGTTCCCACGCCCCTCTAACCTGCCCTGCTCATTCCCAAGCACAGACCCCACACTGAGCCTTAGATGGAGAGGACACAGCCACAACCTCAGAGGCTAACAGGCATCAGGTTACAAGCAGGGCCAGGAGGCCGTCTCACACAGTCTGGGAGCCAGGGCTGGGCAGCAGAGGGGCTGAGACCCAGGGCTGGGCAGAGACCCAGGGCTGGACTGAGACCCAGGGCTGGACTGAGACCCAGGGCTGGACTGAGACCCAGGGCTGGACTGAGACCCAGGGCTGGACTGAGACCCAGGGCTGGACTGAGACCCAGGG
Organism: Thaleichthys pacificus; assembly: GCA_023658055.1. Taxonomy (NCBI): domain Eukaryota; kingdom Metazoa; phylum Chordata; class Actinopteri; order Osmeriformes; family Osmeridae; genus Thaleichthys; species Thaleichthys pacificus. Next base: position 3,934,549 of record CM042867.1, read on the forward strand.
CTGGGCAGAGACCCAGGGCTGGACTGAGACCCAGGGCTGGACTGAGACCCAGGGCTGGGCATGAGACCCAGGGCTGGACTGAGAACCAGGGCTGGGAAGCAGAAGAGTGCCTGGGGAGGGTAGCAGAGAGAGAGAAAGTATTGGCTTTATAATGAGGAAAGGGGATTTGTTCATGGACAGCTTGAAAAGGTGAAGGGTGATTCTCTGTATAATCTATTTTAGGAGGTCTTTAAAACCATTAACGGGACAGATCTGCTGATTGTATCCTTTATGGAAATACAGTGTATTATTTCCTTTACAAAGGGGCTTACATAGAGATACTGAGCTAAGCTATGCATAACCAACTTCCAAAGACTAAATTACCTTCATTAGTGGGAAAGTTTTCAACGAGGGGCAATTTAGACCTGCTTTTATGGTGGTGAAAGCAGGCTCATCATAATCCTGCCTCATACCGTCTAAAGTTCTGACAATTACCATCATCTCCCATCATTTGCATAACATCCTGATCTCTCCCTCAGTTGTGCAGGCGCTTAGTGAGATTCAGCCAGAGCCATATTCCATCTTAAAGGTATACAGCGGATAGGATTGGCTATTAGCTAATGGGTTCTTCATGATGAGGGACCAGTTGCCTGGGAGGGGGGGGGGGGGGGAGGCTGCAGTTCTGGTTGTAATTGGATATCTTCTGTGAAGAGTGTCCACTCTGTCATAAGACCACGTTTCCCAGAGAGCCATCCCATAATTACCCACGGAACCTTCTGATTGCAGCCTGTCAAGCTCTCTGACCGGTCTAGACCCTCTCCTGTTACCGTGATCACAGGCCTTCTCTGAAGCGTTGCTCTGCATACTCATACTGCTCACACAGTAGTGTGACCTCATCACTTATTGAGTGTAGGACATGGTCAATAAAGGACCCACACCCCCACATGACCCCTGACCCCAACAGTGACCCCATCCCTGACCCAGTCCAGGGGCATCCTCTCCCGCAGTCAGACCCCAGCTCACATGTCAGTGTGAGATATATCCCTCCACCATGATCAGCTGGTGAAGGAACTCACTGTCTGCACAGCCTGGAAGGATGCCGCTCCTGAAGATGTTAGTCATGCAATGGCCAGAAACACTCACATTGATCAATGTATTTATATATGAATGTTTACAGGTATAACTGCTGTCATTGGGTCGCTTGTCAGTATCGCTTCCTCCCTCTCTTGCCCACTGCTGGATTTGAACCCGGGTGCCTCTGACAACACAACAACCACATCTCATAACAATGCGTAGCTACCCCACCGAAAAGCTAGCCTTACAATGGTGTGTGTGGGTATTATTCATACTGACAAATGTATACAAAGGAAGGTATTTGTAGTATGTAATACTCTCATCGATGTGCTGTGAGTGTAATATCACACAGTGCAGAGCATGATCTGTCAGCTTAGCCGTCAGAGGAGCGCTGCAGGAAGGCTGCCTGGGTGCAGTTCATGTGTCGTCATCACCGTGCACAGCAGGGCTAATGATCACCTCGTCAATCCAGTGCAGGAAACCAATAATGAAGGTGTTACTTAGGTGCCATCACAGCCCCACAGACGAGCAGCTCATTAAAAGGTAATTAGCTGTTGGCTTCCCGAGGTAATTTGGAGCAATTATCTGTCTATAGGTGTCAGAATGGTCGATTGTAGTATCTATCTATCTATCAACCCCATCCCCCTTCATGATGTGTTTCCTTCTGATCCAGCTGAGCTGACTGGATTGGTGTTAACCTGGAGCAGAACAGTCATGGCACAGACACAAAGCATTTCGAATCTGGGAGTCAGATGGCTAAGCGGTTATGGAATCAGGCTATTACTCAGAAGGTTGCCGGTTTGATTCCCAGCTGTGGAAAATGACGTTGTGTCCTTGGGCAAGGCACTTCACCCTACTTATCTCGGGGGGAATGTCCCTGCACTTACTGTAAGTCGCTCTGGATAAGAGCGTCTGCTAAATGTAAATGAATCAGCCGTATCCCCAGTTCACACAGAAACAGAATTTGGTATTCCGCCGTCAAAAAAAAGCCACAATCTTTTTGCATAGTCGCTCATGGTAAGCAGGGAAATGGAACATGCTATGTTAAGTGATTACAGGAAGTTCCTGTTTAACTGAAGACATCGTCTTGGAGACGGGGAATGCGCATGCATATTCAATCATCCCGTCGCTGACGAGCCTCAAGTGGGCAAAGTGGAGAAAGCTCTGCACATTAACATGTCACCTGGAACTTGCAAGATCACCCCTGGCAACAGGAAGCGAGCCATAAATCAAGCTATGCTGTCATAATTAAAGCGTGAGCGGACCAATGGGACCTGTCACACGTGAAACAACACATGACCTCATCTCCTTCCACGCCGTCCCCTCACCGCGCTGAGCCCTGGTGTACAGGAGGATCTCCAGAGGCCCCGGGAACCTCATGACCCCCGTCTCTGTCGGGGACACACACACACACCAGGACTTTCAGAAACTCTGTTAAACAGGGAGTCAGATGGCTGAGCGGTTAGGGAGTCGGGCTATTAATCAGAAGGTTGTTGGTTCAATTCCCGGCTGTGCAAAAATGACGTTGTGTCCTTGGGCAAGGCACTTCACCCTACTTGCCTCGGGGGGAATGTCCCTGTACTTACTGTAAGTCACTCTGGATAAGAGCGTCTGCTAAATGACTAAATGTAAATGTAAACAGAGATGAAGTGAAAAGGAGAGCGAGTCAAGACGGGTAAACTTAGTTTTTTCCTTTGGAAGACTTGTTCAGCAATTGCAGTTCTACATGTAATCATTCCCTGAAACGTTCTCTTCCATTTAGCTAAGTGTCGCGCTCCGTTATTGTACTGGAGGCAGAGGCGGATAAGGACAGAGAGAATAGCCTCTTCGGCTGTTCCAGAACCACTGCTTGAACAGACGTCGCATCCCTCCAGGGAGAACATTGAATATTCCTTAGGAAATAGAGATCATCGAGGCAATCTAAGCGTTGGTGCTTGCACTTTCAGTCCCACTTTCCAGACAGCTGAGCTGCAGTTGGAAGAAGGTGTGTGCAACACAGATTTGGGGTTCGATCTCAGCCTCATTTGACCTAACATAGAACTTGACCAGGAGACCTGTAAGACGAACAAGTATTTTTAGCGTGAAGGGATGTTGATGATTCATCAGGTCTCGAGGTCTTCTGTCCCGATCCCCTCAGGTGAGAAGAGCGCTGCTGTGTCCAGATAGCCTTCCTCACAGCTGCAGGTAGGAATCGTAAATAGCCGGCGAAACATCACTTTCATTGGTGATTGATGAAGCTGATATCCTACCAAGACGTGACATGCACATGACGACTGGACTGTACTGCCTACCTGAAGTTGAGTAATGAGTGTAATATGTTATGTGCATAGGGTTGGCCCATATCATAAATCACAGGAACAATGGTGGCCTTTTGAATGTCTATACCTTAATAAGAGGGCCGTTCTGACGAGTATCAACCTTGTTCTCAACACTTGGTTGAATAAACCCTTATTTTAGAATCAATACACTATCTTTAAAGAGGATGGAGAGCGAACAGATTGACCTTCTACTGTAGGACTCTGAATGATACACCCCAGGATAGGGATGATCAGGATTCGCTCCTCAACACCAGGCGAAGTCCTCTTCTGTGCATTCTGAGAACAAAGGAGCCGAGAGCCAATCTGTGCCAGTAGAAAACCCTTTGGAATGATGTTCCATTCACCTTGCCTCCTGAAAAGAGTCCCGTATAGGACCTTGTGGTTTTGAATGGAACGTTTTGTTCCGAATAATTACATTTTTGCTACACAGGCTACTACACATTGTAGCACCTTTTTGTTTTCAGAGTGTTTTTCTCCGCAAGCACCCGACATGTTGACCTGATGTTATCAAATCAAGCCGATGGCCAGAACACAGGAAATTGCTCCATCGATGTGATCTGTTTACCAGAAACCCTTTGGCAGAGATTCCGTCAATTAAAGTAGAATGAACTGTAAGAAACCTGGCTCTCACCCACAAGCAGACACATCACTCTCAGCCCGACTCCAACCGTATCAGACCTGGGGGAAATCCTGTGAGTTATGAGTCTATCAGAGAGTGCACAGTTCTAGGCTTTCCACTGCAATGTTTCCAGGCTACCTTTGCCGTTTGCCTGTCTGGCCCACAATTTAGCCCCTGTTCTGTGGGCAATTAAGCAACATGTTTGGAACCACATTTACTCACGTATAAAACATACTCTCATTAGGCCGAGCAGCAGGATGTATAAAACATGTTCCCTGAGTCCTCGTCTTGTGTAGGAAGCACGGTGGTGACCATACAGAAGAACTTGTGTCTGAAAACACTCAGAGAAGTTCTAGAACCTCAGAGCTACAGTACCAGTGTGGACCAGTTCCAGAAACTTTCTCAGGAGGTTTTGTTTTTGTTTTCATTTCTCTCAGGGTTTAAGTTATCGGTGTGATCTGCAGGCAACTGTGTACCCCGTGACATAGCAAATTGAAATTGTTTCTTGATTTGAATTTGAAGACAGCAGTGTTATCAGCTACAGTATCTTCTGCCTCTCAGTAACATCTGCTATGGTTCACCCAGGATCTGCCCTGGTGCCAGCTGTTAGGGTTAGTGGGTTTGTGGCTACCCCAGGTCAGTGAGGAAAGCTCTACTAGAGGAGGTGGAAAAACCACCCTGCTATAGCAGAGCTCCCATAAAAGGCAGTCAGCAGTGCAGATTCACCCCCACCACCACCCATCGACACACCATCCACCCACCCCCTCTGCCGCCCCACCCCCTCTGCCCCCCCACCACACACATACAAACACTCCTACCCTTCCCCCCCCCACACACACACACACCCACACCACCGTAACCCCTCTGTCCCCACCACAGTGAGGGCACTGGTGACATTTACCAAAACACACAAACAAGACCATGGCCTGCTTTTCACAGCTCTGACTGACAGCGTTAGTGTCGCCACAACCTTTTGGAGACCTAAAAATGGCAGTGACAGTAAGTGTCAGTCTGAACATAGTCCTCTGTAAACAGTGGTGTAGTGGTAAAAATAGAGGTGGGTAAACTATGAATTTGACTATTTATTTATTTACAGGGTAGTCAAGCACCCCCCTCCCGAGACGAGCTTTCACGTCTGATTCAACCCCCCCACGCATTGACCGTGAGACACACGCATTTCAGCCCCTTCACAGAGGCTTGAGAACCCTGTTTATTTATTCATTTACAAGTTCTATTTAAAAGAACGTTAAAAATAGTAGGCTAGCCGTTTGTCCCTGTCTTAATGCGATGCTGTGCAAACCAAAACAACGTTTACAAACGTGAATTGATCTTACTCTGTACTTGAGGCCTTTTGCGGGCATCTGTGGGAGTGGGAGCACTCGATGGTCTCTTCAAAAATCGCCTGATATCCATGGCTAATTAATCCATTCCGAACAGGTAGACTAATCCACAACGTGTATGTGTGTACATACTTCGTGGATCCTGATTGGTGTCGCCGCCGCAGCCGCAACGCATTGATTGGAGGGTCACAGACCATACAGCGCAGATGAAATGAGTCAGACTACAGCGTTTATATGTTAAACAATATGAAATTTAGTCTTTGGTGTTTTTACACCAAATTTATTTCGGATTATTCCAACGGCAGAATACGAGGCGCAGGGAATTTAGACGCAATTTAGAGGTGGATAAACGCAATTTCTGCAATTTAGAGGTGGATAAACACTATATTTCTGAATTTCGGGAGGTGCGTAAACAGCGTTTACGTGCGTTTAGCCCCCACTACATCCCTGTCTGTAAATGTTTAATCTAGACTGGTTAACGTGACATTTTTCATTATAATTATCCTCATTGAACAGGTACAGAATAAGGGGAAGTTCTCTTCCTAACTGATCAGAAAGCGTGACAGAATTACATATATATACACGTTTTGATTCTAGATACCATCCATAATGCATTTGTCCATGTACATCGCATCTATGATACTCTGGAGAGTGAAAAACACAGACCCTATCAACTGTAGCAAAGGAATCTGTCCACAACTGGGTGATACATAGTTACTTCCACAACTCAACTGTCCCTACCCATCTATGGGTATGCATCAGGATGCATACTGCAACAGATCATAGCAGAGGAATATGTCCACGTCTGCACTACACATACCTAGCTACTTCACCACACAGCTGACACAGATAGAAATTCTCTTCATACACGGTCATCTGGACAGATCAGAAAATCCATGACTCACACTCTGCTGAGTACCACACACACTCACACTCTCTGCCTGCACTCAGACAAAACATGATCAACACTGGGTCGACCACATTCCAACACAGTTACTATCGCACTGTTTATCATGAAAGACACACAAATATAGTAAACACTTGCGTACAGTAATTGACTGGACTGTGTTTTACTGTAGGGCACCTGGGTCCCCTCATTCGAATGAATCAGCTTTCATCACCAGCTCGTTTCTGCTCTGTCGGGAAGGAACAGGCCAGGGCAGTTTTACGAGCGAGAGGAAATTAATTATCAGACACACTGCTGGAAACAGCCCTCCTCACCTTAGGAACCATCAACCCGTCAACAATGCAGGTGGGGGGGGTCACGAGGGGGTGAAGCAAGTAACCACGGCAATTCTCAGGAATGTCTCAGGAAGATTTGAGATTGATGACCGGCTCACCTCAGATAACTCCTGGGGCTTGAAGCTGAGCCCAGACTGGGAGGCGGTGGTTATCACGGCCAATCGCTAGCTCACCGCTGGCGGTGTACCATGCTCTGGACAAACCAGCGCTCTTTCAACAATAAACTGTGGTGAAATACTGCGGTGGGAGGCCGGGACTGCAGAGTAATGGAGGAGACAGGCTTCAAGGGAACCGTCACTGTCTCTGTGGGGCTGGTGTCAGTGTCCTTAAGGGGAACTCCATTGGTGATTCAGGAGATATTCTAGTTATTCGTCTGACCTTGGGAATCCCATTATTACACACGTAGGTTCTATTCTCACTATCAATATACTGTAAGATTCGGGACTACAATGCTATTTAGGATGGGTGTTTACGACAACATCATCTAAATGAAGTATAACATTTGACATAATACTGAGGTTTTAAGATCAATCAAAGGAGGTGATTACAGCTTTTGTCTGAGAGAGCGAGAGAGAGAGAGAGAGAGAGAGAGAGAGAGAGAGAGAGAGAGAGAGAGAGAGAGAGACAGAGATAGACAGAGATACACTTAACAAACAATTGAATGAATCAAAAAAGGGTCATTCTTCATTTGGCTCAAAATAAAGAGAGTTCATCTCATCAGATGAGAACATCTATCTATGTGCAACATACATTCCCCCTGCCGAATCCACTTACTACAAGGAAGCTAGGCTTCTATTTTATAGAGGATTAAATCAGCTACTTCCAGGCCCAGGGTCAAGTAATTATCTGTGGGGACCTGAACTCTCAAACAGGACTAGAACCAGACATATCAACACACATGGAGACAAACACATAGCAGGTGGTATCAGCACTCCCTTACCCACATACCCCAATAGAAACAGACAAAACCCACAACAAAAATGGACAACAGGTACAGCTCTGTCACACAAACAAAGTGAACTAGAAAGCTATTTGGATCTATAAACAGGTAGTACGCAATGGCAGACTACCTGGGGGGTATTCCAGAAAGCAGGTTTTGTAAAAACCCTGAGTTGGGTAACCCTAAAATGAGGCAACCTTTGGGTTTTCCATTCCAGAAAGAGAGATGATGAAAACGTTTGGTCAGTGTCCATGGAGACTTACTCTGAACCTAACCTACTCGCAAGCAGGTTTTCCATGACAAACTCTGCATTTCTACCTATCCCCTCCCACTTTCTGAGCCTGACACAGTTTATACAGTTAGACTACCTTTCCTAGTTCAGCCGACCAATCTCGAACAAAATGTAATTCGCTTAGTTATACGTCGGGAGAGGATTATAAAACCGTGATTCGATGTGCTTTAATTCCCTGATGAATACGTAAGTTAACGTTAGCCACCGTTCCCGTCACACTCAGTAATTTATTTTAGCAACATTCTGAGGCCTTACATTGCTAATGTTACACACCGTGGACATGCATTCAGAACCGACCCAATGCTTTTTGGCACTGAAATAAAAACAAATCATTGAAATTTAATTTAGTCTTCTTCATTGCCTACAAATAGAAATTCAACAATGAGTATTTATACAGGCTATTGTTCCTACAATTAACATTATTCACCTGTGACCATCCACCCTCCTGTAACTGGTGTTCCTGCAAATCTATTTCAAGATTAGCCTTTATTCTTCTGCCCTATGTAGGCATACACAATCTCTTGGTCAATTTTTGGCACTTGCTTTATGAGATGCAGTTTGTACAACTCATTTACTGGTAACTGGGAATACATGAGATTACATTAAATTCCACAGTTCCACATGCAGAATTCACCTGCCATTAAATGAACATCTCATTGTATACTGCATCCATGCTCTGTTCAACAGGATCAGAATGTGCAAATCGTTTTTCTATTCATTATTCTCTTGATGTCAGTGTAACTGACAATTCCACAAAAGCCTGTAAATTAAAGTACATGGGGAGAGAACTACCAGTAGCCATGCATACTAGGCTTCTCTGCTTTCATTTCTACAGCAGCAGTCAACATCTCTTCATCACCTTAATCATCATCATCATCCTGTGATGAAAAGCATTATGTTGGGGGTAACTGCTACTACAAGTTGAAATAGGCACCAACTGATATTTACTTCGTATCATGTTGAATATGATTAAAACCAAGGTGACGTATAGGCTACAATCACAAACGTATAGGCCTAAACAAAATAGGCCTTACCTTTTCGTAATATGTTTTTATATTTAATATAACATTGAACATGTTATTTTATTAAGTCCACCACTTTTTCACCTGTAATATTAACGGACAGTGTGGTTAAATGTTCAATGTATGGATTGGCTACTGCATTCAAATGTATGCATTGACTCGGCCAGCAATTGTCTCCCACGCCAATTGTCTCTACGCTGCTAGCCGTATTGCTTTTTTCCGGAATATGTGCTCAGATTCACCATAAAGGACCAAATGTACAAATGTACATTTGAAATATCCTCACCCCATAAAAAATAATGATTTTTTCAAATGTAACTTGGCATTATTATATAATGTTTGTTTGTGATTTATGATATTAAGTTTGATGAAATGTATAAAATTGTGTGTATTTACTGTAGGGAGACTGGGGAGTGTTGTAACACGGGGTTAGTTGTAACACTGTCAGTTTGACCAATCAGAAAAGAACTGCGGTGATGTCATCAATATCGTAGACTCCCATTTCCTTTTCAAGCTCACATGAGAAGTGGCATGTCTGTTAGCAACACTGTGAATTTTACAACCAAAAATGTTCAGGTAAGAAAGGATTTTCAAGATAGTTTTTTAGCCTAGCGTTCATTCTATTGTAGATGCAATGTTGCAATTTATATCACCTAAAGTAGCCTCCGCTGCGCGTCGGACGGTTCACGCCTCCGCATCGGCCATTATCAGGTGATATTGGACACCTCGTCGGGCATTATCCCTTACGTAACTAGCAAGACGTAGCCAAATAACGTTAGGCTAACAATAAATAACAGTTTATTCGTTCAGCTTATACACTCTTTAGTTACTAGAGTGTTTAGGGGAGGGGCTGGTTTCAGCCCTGCCCATAAAATCACAAAGATTTTGAAAAAATGTTTAACTCTCTAACTCCACAATTCAGTACTACATACTTTCACAGTCTTTGCAATGTGTTTGAGCAATGCATTTCAAAAAATGTTGTGTGTTAAGACAAAAAACTAGAAATTCACTTTACAGGGAAAATGTTAATATACACACACAGACATCCTGTACACACTCAGAGCGTCACACACAGTCGGGTGGCAGGCCAGGTCTTCTTTTAAAAGCAGTGCTGATGAGGATCATTTCAGTGTATCACTGGGAACCCACATCCAGTCTCCTCCAATCTGGGATCCTATAGGCAGATCATTTACCTATATTTGACTCACCTGCTTGTAATATAAACTAATAACATGAGCCCTCGTAAAGTCTTACATGCCTACAAAGTCCTGACATAAAACACGGTCCCCAGACCTCACGCAGGATGAAAACAAACACAGACGGTTCTGTGTTGATGTCCTGGCAGCGCAGGACGTCAGCCCCGGCACACATGGCCCCTCATCGGAGCGGCCGTCACGGGCCGTTTTCCCTCACCCCTTTCTGTTTACAGCTCAGACGCGCCTATTTCAGCACTCTGCCATTCATCAACCCCGAAATTCATCTCCTCACTCTGTCAGAAGGGAACTATTTATAGTCCGGCTCTCATTCCAGAGATGCGTGGACTCCTTCACAACAGATGTTTCTATCTTTCTCTTTCGTTCTTAGGGTGAGGGTGTTGAAATGCATGTGTTTTTTCTATCAGTCACAGATTTTCATTCTAATGATTGATTCTAGTGATTGACTTCAATGTTTACTGGTGAGTAGGGTAAGGCATAAGGACAAGAATGGTACATTGTGTGGCTTAATTGTGCCCATGACATTTAGCATTTTTTAAGACTGTGTGTGAAAAAAGGGTATTTCAACATGGATTTCTAATTAATGTCTGTCTTACATGCACCGTCATGTAGATAAGGCTTCTAGACTAAACTGAAATACTATGAATTCTGTCTGTTAGATACTTGATATCTTGTAGTAAGTAAAAAACCCATGCCAAACTGTGTCACTAATAAGATACATGACTGATGACTACAGTACTCAAATCTCAAATCTAACCACTGGCATACAATTTAGATTAAATCAGCTATGCGGCCGAGACAAGGACATGTTTACAGTATTCATCTCATTTCGTACTTCTTGATTTAATTCATAGAAAAAAAAGAGCAACAGGCAGAAGTCCTATCACCAGATAGCTTTCATCTGCTCGTCCCTTTAAAGACCCATTTATGAACAAAGCGTACTTTTGTACAGAGGAATGGTTTACCTCTTTTGAAACTCTGACTTTCAAAAGAACTTACAAAGGAAAGATCCCAACTGTTAAAAAGAAAAAAGAGAAGAGTATATCTGTTTTGCATATGCCATGTGCCAAGAGTTTGAAGTAAAGTTCTAGTCTAGCTTCACCCTCCAGGAAACAAAAATGGATGACAATCAGGGTGGGAATGAGGAGCGTAGGACTCGTCTGTATCTGTGGTAACTGTCTTCTTCTGGACTATGGTGGAACAGCACACTCTGACGCACCAACATGGGCTCCTGATTGGCTGAATAAGTTTCTCGCAAAACACTTAAGTTCTAATGTCCCTTCACCTTGGCCTGCTGCTCAGAGATCACTGATACAGCCAAGGCCGGATTAACTATTAGGGCAACTGGGCACTTGCCCAGGGGCACATGACATCTAAGGGGCCCTGGACAATGTCAACTAAAATGTTATATCACGTTATGAACGCAGTTCTAACTTTCCTTAATGTGAGTACTTTATTGCAACTCGTTCGATCAAAATATTATGTTAAATCACTGTCAAAAACAGTGTTTGTGTAGTCTAGTAGCCAGTGCCGCCGCTCCCATAACGCGCACTACGCGCTGTGCGTAGGGCACCAACTCCTGAGGGGGCACCAAAAATTTAGCCAACTGAAAAATCTGCATAGTTATAATAGGACTTATAATGCCGATATTATTTTAGTATCGAAATATTCGGCACGTATATTACAAAACAGGCAGAACAAGAGATATAGCGTATTTAAATGCTCAAAAAAAGTTACGATGGTGCCCCCCCCCCCCCAAAAAAAACTAATACACACTCAACTTCCCAAGCTCGCTGTGGGTGCCCTATCTCAGTGGCCTGACGAACTTTGACAGTAGGCTAGGTCAACTTTTCTAAAATGGGCTTAAAAATATAACAGGAGTCAGGGGAAGAAAAAAGAAAGAGACTGCGAGATGGTGCCCGTGCATCACTTTCAGGTAAGCCCATGTTTAATCATTGTTAAATATGGGAAATGTGCTGCTAATTTAATGGTTAGCCTATGCATACACCTCAAACTAGCTGACGTTATTGCTAATGTTAGCACACTCAAATATGTTTTAACTTAGGTGCAAGCTAAATTGACTGCTTACTTTACATTCTATGATGCTTTTATATTCGATTTATCAAATAGTTTTTAAATGAGTAATAAAGGTCGAGAGCTCCTTGGCTAAACCAGGCTAAGAAACGCAAGGTACGTGGGGCTGAAAAATTAAGAGACAAAAAGACATCACCTTCTCTAGACAAGATTTTACCAATTGAAAAACTGCTTGTAAAATGGTTATGGGGGGGGGGGGGGGGGGGGGGCCTTGAGCCTTGTAGCCCAGGGCACAGAAAATTGTTAATCCGGCCCTGGATACAGCCTGATGTCTGAATGTCTTCACACCTTAGAAACATGTCAACTACCACCCCTGTATGAACATCCAGGTGGTCCTTACCTTTCTACCATTTGGGCATTACTCAGCATTAGGTCTTCATCACACTGAGTGTCTTTCAACCATGTTGGAAGACAGCTGTGATCAATCTGGCCTTTATTGTGATAGAGCATTGTGTCAGAGTTAGATATCTGAGAACCAGTAACAGTATCACCACATTACTACCCCCACCCACGAGCACCCACCCCCGCCACCATCATGCTCTTCCTGGGAAGCCAGCTGCCCATCAGATTGGTTGTCGTGGGACTCCGGTTTCAGTGGCTTGTAAAATCCTACAGCAATCAGATTTACAGATCCTGTTTAAATGCACGCCATGCACAACTCACAACCTTCTCTATCCTACCCCGGTGTGAGGAACTCCACACAGATGCTCTCTCTCCGTCTCCCTCTGTGTATCTTTCTCTCTATTTCTGTCTCTTTCTCTCTGTCTCCCTCTCTCTTTGTGTATCTTTCTCTCTCTCTCTCTATTTCTCTGTCTTTTTCTCCTCTCTATTTCTGTCTGTATATTTCTTTGTTTCTCTTTCTCTCTCGCCTTTCTCTCCTGGCTGGGGTTTGGAAAATGGGCGAGTGAAAAATTAGGTCTGCCAAAAAGGCCTGATGACAGATACTTGGGGAACACTGTACCGTCTACTATGTCCTAAACCTTGCACCCAGAGGAAATATCTATTTCATTTTTCAGGCGTATTTACGACATCTTGATGTCAAACTTACAGGAAGGAGAAGACCCCTGATGTCACATTGATCCCCACATGAACGAGGAAATGATTATCCTTTTGAAATCTTATTGGCTTCACAATATGAATCAATTATAAACATATGGACAAGTTTCGCTCTATTACGTATTGCTTGACAACTCAGAGCACTGGAAGTGAAGCCAAAGCTGAACATATGCAGAAAAGATAGTTTTCCCAAGACATCTTACACACATGGGTACACCGAGCCATAAAGATTTTTTGTTATTGTACACATTCAAGGCACAGGAAAGGTTTTCAGACTACACAGAACTTGCTGGTATTTGTTCTATAACTGGATAGACCGGTTGAGGATCACTGTACAAAACGTTGTGCTGTAACCCTCTGAAGTGGCCGGATGGCTGAAGCATTCTTCTCCTTCCCACCAGTCTAGAACGTCCCGTCAGTTCTGGAGCTTTGCATTCTTCTCCTACGTCTGCATCTCATCTCTGCCTCTACAGAGCGCTCTGGAGCCAACCTGGGTCTGAGTATGGGTCTGTAACTGCATCTGGACCTGGGTCTGGGTCTGAGTTTGGGCTTGATCCTCAGTCTGGCTGAGGGTTTGGGCCTGGCCTGAGTCTGGGCCTGGATTGGGTCTGGACGTTAGGTACTGGAGGAAGTTTGTTTACATCTCAGTGTGTGTCCGAACAGGCAGGGGCTAGGGGACCACAGACCTCCCAGCAGCCCAGACAGAGTGCCTCTCCAGGGGATGCAGAGACCTTGTCCAGGCCGCAGACAGAAACCACCTCCGCCACCACTCCTCCAGCAGGACTCTAACGCTCTGCCCAAGCTCAGGCTCCAGCACAGTGGGATGATTATCAGTGAGCTTCACAACTACATTCCAATGAAAAACGAAGGGTTCAAACCTCTAATTAGAAGTCAGTTTCCCTTTGTTGCAGTCTAGTTATGCCGAAGAGAGACACAGCTCTGAAGGGCTGTGATTGTTCTGCGTAAACAGGGGTTATGACAGAATGCATAAGAGAGGAGTCAGCGAGGACAAGCGCTCTGCTAGAGTCTGAAGCTATGCTTCCATTAAAACTTCATCAGGGTGACTAAGCACCAGCCTTGACAGACCAGCATTCAGCGTGGACGATTAACACTTCATCACTGGCCAAATGAGGATGAAGTGGAAAATTAAATGGATGCCTCTGACAAAATGTCAACACCTAACCAAGTTACTGGAGACGACACTCCTGAACCAGAGTGATTCCATTATTTCGGAGAAGGAGCGACCATAATTCCTGTGCACCTGGGACAGGACTTTGCCATTGGCGAAGCCGAGCAACTCGCCAGGTAACCTCATTTACATCTAAATGACAGTTTAAAATATTCATGTGAAGGTGACGCGGCATTGGCCAGATGAGCAGACACTTATGCAGCGCCGGCCCCCTTAGATTAATGAATGCAGCCCTGCCCTGCAACAGTAACCTTTACCTCACAGCCTTAATGAAACATTCATGTGCTCCCTCATCATTAAACTGCCAGTACTGCTGCTTTCACCACCAGGCCTGCTAGGAGCTTAGTGCCCCAAGCCTATCTCTCCTCAGGGCCATCTTCACTATGACGGTTTAGCAATGCTGTTATTTTATTTTAAACAGTCACTTGTCAGAAGAGACGCATTGGCAAAGCAGAGGCGTTGTCCTCACATTAGCATTTCATTGTTTTGGTTCGCGAGTTAAAATTAGAGGGTGAGCAATCAAAATGACAGTAATTCAGCCCAGGAGAATGTGATGGGGAGTAAATCATCTGTTCACAGTCTGATGGTTTTAACTGTCAGCTGAGTCAAAGCTTATCATTAGTTTTTTTTCTGTGGTTTGGATGTGATGGAAGACAACAAGATTCTAAATGGCTGAACAGGAAGATTCTATAGATGACGATAGCCCTAATCTCATACAGATCAAGTGTTAAAACTCCCTTTTATGCCATTCTCTTCTTCAGTCATGCGTGAAATGACAACATCTACCCAGGTAGACCTAAAATGCGAATTTATCGTAATTACCTGCTAATTACCTGCTAATTACCAGGCACAGAAATAGCGACTGGTGTATTGCCTGGTCAGTCTTGCTCCTTTCACATCCTGTCATGACAGTAATGGACCACAGTACCCACCCTGCATGTGTGGCCTTATGACTCACAGCCCTGTTGACAGGAACAGAGAAACAGGAAGCCTTTTAGCAAACCACTTATTCACTGACCTACTGCCACTGGCCTGCACTATACCCAGAGGTTCTGCTGCTGTCAAATTTGCTGCTGTGAGACGGCCGTCGCCTTTCAGGGCCTCGTGATCCCACGAGACACAGAGGGAACCGCTGACATGTGACCTGTGAGGAACACGTCCACGCTAAGGATTTTGGGAACACAGGCGGTGGGTGAAGCCATGGAGGTTCAGACTCCTCTCCAGCCGCCTCTCTGCCTCCCCTAATCCCTGTCGATGGTGCGGTATTGATTTTGATGATGAGATACGTGATTTCAAGCCTGGACCTGAGCATGATGTGGACGGTGACATGTAGCAGGGGTCAGTGGAGAAAATCAATCCACCACTCTGTCTCCACTTTGTCTCCAATCTATACTATACTATGTTGTTTGTAAGAATAGTAGCTCATATTGGATTAGGATTATCTTTTAAAGGTTTAGAATTTCTCAACGGGTTTAGAAAACTGTCGAGGAGCAGGACCAACAAACTCCAATGCATCTGTACCTGTACCATGCTAACGCTAGCCTGTATAAAGTAACACCACGCTAACACTGATATGTTGACCCCCACGCTAACACCAGCCTATATACCCCCATGCTAACACCAGCCTGTATACCCCACGCTAACACCAGCCTGTATACCCCCACGCTAACACAAGCCTGTATACCCCCATGCTAACACCAGCCTGTATACCCCGATGCTAACACCAGCTTGTATACCCCCATGCTAACACCAGCCTGTATACCCCCATGCTAAAACCAGCCTGTATACCCCATTGCTAACACCAGCTTGTATACCCCCATGCTAACACCAGCCTGTATACCCTCATCCTAACACCAGCCTGTATACCCCCCTGCTAACTCCAGCAAGTATACCCCCATGCTAAAACCAGCCTGTATACCCTCATCCTAACACCAGCCTGTATACCCCCATGCTAACACCAGCTTGTATACCCCCATGCTAACACCAGCCTGTATACCCCCCTGCTAACTCCAGCAAGTATACCCTCATCCTAACACCAGCCTGTATACCCCCATGCTAACACAGTCTTTGCGGTATCTCGAGCCACAGTCTTTGTGGTTTCCCAATATAAATAAAAGTGTAACTCAACAAAACACAAGCCGCAGTCTTTGCGGTAATCGAAAACACACAAGCTGCAGTCTTTGCGGTATCTCGAGCCACAGTCTTTGCGCTCTCTCGAGCCACAGTCTTTGTGGTTTCCCAATATAAATAAAAAAAACATGTATAACACCATGCTAACACAAGCCTGTATAACACCAGGCTAACACGAGCCTGTATAACACCATGCTAATGCTGGTCTGTGATGAAGCATCTTGTCACAGGTCGACACGCTCACTCACACTGACATTACTCTGCTCTCCCTCCCCCTCCATCCAATCCTAGATCTAGGGGGGCTCACGCATCAAGACCTGTCCACTCATGGGCCATGGGCAATTGAACCCTCAGGACCCACGTACCGACCAGCCCCGTCCCCTCAGCGGATCCCCCCCCCCCCACACACACACATACACTCCCAGGGTGCCTGGGCAGTGGTGGGTCCTGTCTAACTGGACAGGATATGCATTCCAGAATCCCAGGCAGGTCAGTGAGGACCCAGGGCAGGCTAGCAGCACCATCTGTCATCCAGCTATCAAGCAGACAGAGAGACAGGCAGGCAGAGACAGACAGGTCAACATCTGTGTTCACACCCCATCCCCTGGGATGGGGACCAGGTCAAGGTCACACAACTTTAACTGCTGACACTGGCCACCATTAAAATTCATCTGTGGCTGACCTGCAATTTCCTCCTGGCAAATTAAAGCTCCTGATTACACGCACCGAAGGGCTTGATCCATTTCCTCCCGTCAAAAACACATCATGGGGGACAAATGCTTGTACTTACGATAAAAAATGAATAAATATTAATTGTACAAATCTGTATTATGAGTCCACTTTTCTTCATAATTTATCTTAAATCATCCTTGTGAACGCGTCACTTATTTAGGTACATTTACAAAACCCTGGGCATGAAAATCTATATTCTTTTCATGCTAGTTTCCATGATTAGCTGGCTGGCAGACTGCCTTTCTGACGGCCTGGCTGACTCTAAAGGTCAAAGCTAACCAGCTAGCCAGATATCCGGATGCAGCACAAGCCCTGGCACACTCTCCATCCCTCCAAGGCTTGTCAAATGAAGGGGGAGGTGAGGGAAAGTGAGGGGGGTTGTAGGGGCTCTGGAGGCATCATTTGGTAGTCATTATATTGGAAAAAGGAAATCTGGCAATGTGTCTGTCTTTCAGTCTGTTTGTGTGTGTGTGTGTGTGTGTATATATGTGTGTGTTGGAAGAGTTGTTGTACTTAGGAGTCCCCCTCCAAGGAAAGCTATTACCTTGGCTCTTATCAGATGGTGCAGTCTCTTTGAACCCAGGTGCTATTCGACCGACCAAACACATGGAAAAGCACTGTGTTCATCCATTATTGGGAATTTTCACTAAGGATCATTTAAGGAGAGAGTTACATGCTTTCCAGTGGTGCGTTTGCAGCAGTATAGCTCTCCCTGAGCTCAACAGATCTACTATCTGTCTGTGCTCCTGTTGACACTCTGAACCCCCGAAAGAGACTTAATACCACAGAGACACAGTATGCATAGAATATCAATGAGATTGCATGTGAGGTGTTTGCTTTTCATATATAAATAATTCATGTATTTCCTGTATGTGTAATCTAATGTTTATTTTAATGGGTGAGGCTTTGGTGAATGGAACAAATACTCTTTTAAGGTCAGGCAAACCTACCGCCTTCTGAGGTGACTCATACCTCGTCGACTTTCACAAATGCCGATGTGCCCCACCCACATGACAGTGGACATCTGCACTTCCTGGCAGCGGAGGAAGGGGTCACTCGAAGGCAGGAAGTCTGCTGCGCACAGTCATGACACAGCACTGACCTGCCCTTGCTGTCTCCACGGAGACCGACTCTACCCTGTCGGGACATTTAGATGTCACACCGAACAGACAGCCGCATTTGCATATGGTGTGACACAGCAAGGGCAACTGCTAAAATCTGAAGAATAGTTATAATAAAGACACCGTTTTAACAGTAATATAACCATAACAATGCAAGTATCATTTTACAACTATTTACATCTCCCATATTGTCGATAAACAAATGGTACCCAGTACATTACTCTCCAGTCATCTATGTCATGATTAGTCAATTACAGTGTAAAAGGCAACCGCAACATCACATCCTCGAACAGGACCCTGATTGGTCAGTCCCTGATTGCATCTATGTGTGGTGTTTCCTCCAACGGGCCCAGGACCTCCATCCGTCTCGCCGGCTAGTGAAGTCACTGTTATTCTACAATCAGTACTGGAGCCTAAGGAGGCTGGGGGGCCAGTCTAATGAGGTGGGGCAGTCACATGTAATAAGTGTCTGAACCGGCAACGATTAATGAAAACCAGAAGGTTGTGAGAGGCAGCAGGCTGGTGACGCCACTCGCTCCCTGGGTCTGCAGGCTTGCTGGACTGGGTGGGTACCAGAACTGGATCCTCACAGCTCCAAGCCCAAGGACACCGCTCTATTTTCATTAGAATTGGAACGAGACTTTTGGAAGTGCTTGAAGGCATACTGTATCCTGCTGGGTCCTATAAAGCATAGTTTACTTTCTGGTTGTTCCATGGCTCTTTTCTGTGCTTTTCCTTAGTGACCTGTTTGAGGTTCAGAACCATCACATAGTACTTCTTAACTTCAAACAGTAAAACACATTTAAGGAGATTGTACATTGTAGGTCTACAGTTTGGGCAATCACTTGCAATTAATTTCTGAGCAGTTTCCATCTCATACTCTTGTACACAGTGCACAAGTAGTAGAGTAGCGTATGAACTATGGCGTCTGAGAATCGTGTGAAACAGAACGTGTGTGTCGCTGAGCAGGTCGTGTCCAGAATGGAGCCAGCAAAGCATCAATATATTTGGATACCATGACAACAGACAAGTCCATGAGAGAGAAAGACAAAGAGAGAGAGGGAAACAAAGAGAGGTATAAAGAGGAGAGACATAAAGAGAAGGAAAAAAGACACACACAGCCCTCACAGTAACACCCCCCCCACACACACAGTAATAGTGACAGCAGATCACTATATGTTGCATGGTTCGTTTCCATGGAGACTATGCGTTCCAACTGTAAAAGAGTTCTGTAGTGACAGCCACCAGCTTCCACTCCCTCCAACACTAGGATTGTCAAGTTTCATTTTTCTTTCTTGCAAGTTAGGTTGTCAATTCAACCTTTCTTGAGGTTGTCTTCTCTGCATCGGTTTGGAGGCAACTGCCGTCAAGACTGAGCTGAAAGTACATTCCAGAAGAGCAGAAAGAGATTCTGGAGGCTGAAGAAGATGAGTGTCCTGTCAGGGAAGGGACGGATGTGACCTCCGCACCGTGTGAAGGTTAGAGAATCTCGTCCAGATGCTGTTGAAGACTGATGCTAGAAGACCAAGTGTGTTCAGGGAGTCGCTTGTTTTAATGCATCCCTGACTGGATGCTTCTGAGCAGCTGAGACAGTTACACTGTATGAAAGACAAGACACAGGAGAATGAAAGAACGGTGCGCTTAGGCCTACATGTTGGAAGTCTGCGTGTGACATCACATTTGTTTGCTGGCATTGTCCCCAACAGCTAGCAACTACTTTACCAAATTGGTAAAGTAGTTGCTGTTGGGGACAAATATATATATATATATATATATATATATATATATATATATATATATTCCAGGAATTGAGATATATATATATATCTCAATTCCTGGAAGCCAGCAGAATAAAAGACACACAACAGGACAAATAAAACTGTAGCCATGTGGCAGACAGTACAATGCACAGCAGTGACAATACATGACAACGGCAGTGACCATATAACAGTTGACTCTGGATTTCCTTTCAAATCCAACCAATTATCTCTGTAGATACAATTTTGCCCCAGCTCGTCTCTCCATGGTTGGGCATCCGTAGGCTAATTTGGCAAGTAAACCAATACTGAGAGACCCATGGGACTTGATCTGTATCTTAGGCCAATATGTTGCCATGGCACTGGGGTAGTGCTAAATCCAGTTTAGGCCGGTTTACTCCATCTCACTGGTCCCTGGACCCCATAGCAATATGCAGCTAATGGGAGCTAACAGGTTTGGTATCAACGGATCCGTGGCCAGTACGACTGGCCTAGTGAACACTGTGGTCATGAATGATTTACCAGTGGGAGATATTCATCTTATTGGATTGACGGACCGAAGGCTAAATAATTCAGGCCAGGAAATTTGTTTAGCTCATTTTGATGCCTCACTGTTGCCAGCAGCTTGTGTCTTGGCAGATGAGCTGGTTGTAGCGAGCCTCGCCAACAACGTTTTAATGAGCAATCTCCCTCCCTAGTCAAATACTTGGGATCTGGAGGGGGGGGGAGATGCCAATATGAAGAACTTTGCTGGTGAAACCCTCTGTCATTTTTCTCAATTTCTCTCTCTCTGTCACCTTTTAAACTGCATTTCTCTCTAAAAGACTAGCCAGGAATATGAGACACAACCCCTCTAATGGCTTCTTCAGTATCACTGTGAGCCAGAAAAAACAGACTCCATTCTTCCCAAAGGCCTCATCTGGACATGGTGGACTGTGCAACTCTGACACTTCCTCCACAAGCTGGCACACAAGAATCCCATTGGCTAAAGCCCAGGCCTGAGAGAATCAAACACCCACCCCCTCGTAAATTAGAGATCTGGAGAGCGAGCTCCCCTCGGCCTTCTTCACCCCCTCTTCGTCACCTCCCCATCCCACCCACAACCTACTCACCCCTCCTCAACACCCCCCATCCACTACCTACTCACCCCTCCTCAACACCTCCCCATCCACTACCTACTCACCCCTCCTCAACACCCCCCATCCACTACCTACTCACCCCTCCTCAACACCTCCCCATCCACTACCTACTCACCCCTCCTCAACACCTCCCCATCCACTACCTACTCACCCCTCCTCAACACCCCCCATCCACTACCTACTCACCCCTCCTCAACACCTCCCCATCCACTACCTACTCACCCCTCCTCAACACCTCCCCATCCACTACCTACTCACCCCTCCTCAACACCTCCCCATCCACTACCTACTCACCCCTCCTCAACACCCCCCATCCACTACCTACTCACCCCTCCTCAACACCTCCCCATCCACTACCTACTCACCCCTCCTCAACACCTCCCCATCCACTACCTACTCACCCCTCCTCAACACCTCCCCATCCACTACCTACTCACCCCTCCTCAACACCTCCCCATCCACTACCTACTCACCCCTCCTCAACACCTCCCCATCCACTACCTACTCACCCCTCCTCAACACCCCCCATCCACTACCTACTCACCCCTCCTCAACACCTCCCCATCCACTACCTACTCACCCCTCCTCAACACCTCCCCATCCACTACCTACTCACCCCTCCTCAACACCTCCCCATCCACTACCTACTCACCCCTCCTCAACACCTCCCCATCCACTACCTACTCACCCCTCCTCAACACCTCCCCATCCTCTCCACCCTAGGTACCGCTACTGTCATTTAACATTAATAACTAACTACATAACTCACAGACTCATGTCCCCTGTGCCTTGATAGGGCTATAATATCAGTACAGTGTTCAGCCACAACCAGGTCCTCCTAATAAAATCATACTCACGCTCTCTATACCAGATGGTAGATTTGTCGACCTTATACAATCATGTCATCTATTGATTTAAAATCAGGGTTAAATCAGGTCAACTCAGTAAATAAATTACTGCTGCTGGTAAGGTACGATCGCAGCATCACTTCTCAGTTATGAAGCGAGTCTGCAAAGGCTACTACCATTGGACATGTGATGGTCCTTGCCTGAGAATCTGAATAAATAATAATGTATTTTGTAGATGCTCATCTAAAACGGTGTATTTGAACCTACAACTTATTAATATGCAGTTAAATGTTCTACCTCTGTGCTGTACCCATCCTTAGCTTTGTGAGGTAACTGCATCACACCTTAACATCATTAAACACATCATTGGGTGTGCTTGCTTTTGGCCAGTATCCCTTCACAGAACATGACCTTTATTAACAACAAGGTCTTATTTTCATTCTTCATCCAGAAAACAGGTGGGCGCAATGGCGGCCTTCACAGCATACGGGTCACAGTTGGCGGAGGGGCGGCGGTCTCTCCTCTCTCTAGCCCCTCCCCTCCTGACCCACCTGACGAGGGATGCGGACGCTCGCCCCACGATTGGCCACGCCGGCAGAGAAGTCGTGGATGCCGGAGGTCTCGTGGAGGCCGGTGAGACGCCTCATGTTGTCCTGGCCGTTGTGAGGGTCGTATACCTTGATGTGCTCCACGTGTCGAGTGCTAAGCTTCTCTATGGCCTGCTCGATGTACCTGGGCACCACAGGGGGAAACTGAGCTGTAGTTCATCTAATAGTTACAGTATCCTGGTTTCCACATAAACATTTTAATTCAATTTTGTTAATTGTAATTTCAAAAGGAAATTCTGGTGTGGTAAACACAAACCAAAACATTTGACTATTATATTCTTTGCATTGGTGAATTTGCATTTAGACTACACTCCCAGCATACACAGAGCAAGAGTTTGTATGAGCGTTATTTTGTGTCGTGATCGTGTGGGTCTGTACTTTGTGTACTCACCGTAATCCTCCCTCTGCCCTCATGCCTTTGGTGCTGACGTTGGTATGGCAACCCGACCCATTCCACCCCCGTCATCGGTTTGTGGTCCAACAAAGCCACGACCCCAAAGTCTTCGCTCACGCGGTGGAGCAGGAAACGGGCCATCCACAGGTGGTCTCCCATCTCAATCCCCTCACAGAGTCCCACCTGGAACTCACACTGCCAGGAGAACCAGAAGGGGTGTATGAATGGAGGGATATTGAAAACCAGCAGAGGTTTGACGGAATGATCAGAATCAGAATCAGAATCAGAATTGGATTTATTCGCCATGAAAGCTTGCACAGACAAGGAATTTGCTTTGGCAGGAAGGTGCATACAATAAACATATAGGGACCTAAAATTTAAATATGTGGACTATCTATACTAAGGGTACATAAACTAGCAGTACTAAGTGGAATTATAATTAAATAAGATATACAATAAAAATAAAGATATACAATAAAAGCTAAAAAAATAAGTTGCCAAATTTACAATATAAAAATACAAATATTACAAAAAATACAAATGTACAAGATACAATTTTGCAATGCAGTGCAAGAGCAGTGTTTTAGCAGGAAGTCAATTGTCAGTGTGGTCCCTTGGCCTTGTTGAAGAGGCCAACAGCGGAAGGGAAGAAACTGTTATTGTGGCGTGAGGTATTGGTCTTGATGGACCGCAGCCTTCTGCCGGAGGGGAGTAGCTGGAACAGGGAGTGTCCAGGGTGGGAGGAGTCGGCCACAATCTTTCTCGCTCGCCTCAGGGTCCTCGAGGAGTGCAGGTCCTCGAGGGTAGGTAGATTGCAGCCAATCACCTTCTCAGCAGTGCGGATGATACGCTGCAGCCTGCTCTTGTCCTTGGCAGTGGCAGCAGCGTACCAGACGGTGATGGAGGAGGTGAGGATGGACTCAATGATGGCTGAGTAGAAGTGCACCATCATTGTCTTTGGCAGGTTGAACTTCTTCAGCTGCCGAAGGAAGTACATCCTCTGTTGTGCTTTCTTGATGAGGGAGCTGATGTTCAGTTCCCACTTGAGGTCCTGGGAGAGGATGGTGCCCAGGAAGCGGAAGGACTCCACAGTGTTGACTGGGGAGTCACACAGGGTGATGGGGGTGAGTGGGGCTGTGTTCTTCCTGAAGTCCACAACCATCTCCACTGTCTTAAGAGCATTGAGCTCTAAGTTGTTCTGGCTGCACCAGGTCACCAGGTTGGCCGCTTCCCACCTATAATCAGACTCGTCTCCACCAGAGATGAGCCCAATAAGGGTGGTGTCGTCCGCAAACTTCAGGAGTTTGACGGACGGATGACTGGAGGTGCAGCTGTTGGTGTACAGGGAGAAGAGCAGAGGAGAAAGGACGCAGCCCTGAGGTGATCCGGTGCTGGTGGACCGGGAGTCAGAGACTTGTGTTCCCAGCTTAACGCACTGCTTCCTGTCAGACAGGAAGTCTGTGATCCACCTGCAGGTGGAATCAGGCACGTTCAGCTGGGAGAGCTTGTCCTGAAGCAGGGCGGGGATGATGGTATTGAAGGCAGAGCTGAAGTCCACAAACAGGATCCTGAATGCTGGGGAGTCCAGGTGCTGTAGGGTGAAGTGGAGGGCCATGTTAACTGCATCGTCCACAGACCTGTTGGCTCTGTAGGCAAACTGCAGGGGGTCCAGTAGAGGGTCTGTGATGGATTTAAGGTGTGCCAGCACCAGGCGCTCGAAAGACTTCATTACCACAGAGGTCAGGGCGACGGGTCTGTAGTCATTATGTCCTGTTGGCCTTGGCTTTTTGGGCACAGGGATGATGGTGGAGGACTTGAGACAGGCAGGCACATGGCATGTCTCAAGGGAGGTGTTAAAGATGTAGGTAAACACTGATTGAGATGAAAGACAAAAACAAACTGGCTGTGTGTAAGCATAAAATGTCTCGGCCAGATCTTGTAAAGCAGCAGGAAACCAAAAGGTAATAGCTGTATTGTGCACAGTAACTACATTAGATAATTAGGTTTACTGTACCTGTGAAGGCATGTTCTCTGCCTCTGTCTTAGTACAGGCATTTCTAGTTATATTTCAGTTGTCACACCCACAGCCGTGCCTATGTTTGCCTTCCCTAGTGTGTCCCGTGTTTATTAGGTTCACCTGTGTCTGGTTGAACGTCAATGTTCTCGTTAGTGTTGTTGCTTTCACCTGTGTCTTGTTTGCTTTGGTAATTAAGTCCCTCTTTATGCTCAGTCTTGGTCAGTCCTTGTTTCCTGTTTCCATGTCCTTGTACCTCTAGGGCCTGTACTACGAATCAAGAGTTGGCGTTAGCAAGGTAACTTCAGGTTTTCTGTACTACGACGGTGGATCACTTGTTACCGGGGTAGATTGCCATGGCCAGGGTGAGAATGTCTCATATGTAGCTTGATATGCTTTCCTGGGATATCAACACCTGTTTTGGGGGGCATAGTTAGTAGATGGTACTGCTTGAATCGCAATTCCAGTTACAGTTTTTCTCGATTGCTAACACACAAAAATGGTATGTGTAAGCCATCCTCACAAAACCATTTTGCCAATTCTCAGCAGAAAGACCATGCACCCCAGTCTTTAAACACAATTTACCCTTTTTGACACATTTCTCAGGTTCATTCACACTTCTTTGCAAAACTCTAAACACACCTCTCACTTTAAGACACAATTGTCACCATTATGTCATTTAGAAAACACTGTCGTTGGAAAAGTCAACTCAAACCAGCACAATTCAAACACCCTTAACAACCAATTATCCTTGTATAAGCACTAACGAGCAAAAGTACTCAACAAGCAATTAGGGGTTTGGACTGAATAAAAAGGGCAACAGGTAAGCACACCTGTACTTTGAAATCATGGAAGCAAATGTCAGAAGACGCGGCAGAAATGTCAGAATGAGAGGAGGTGGATGAGGGAGAGGAGAGGGAGAGGGAGAGGATCCATCTCAAATTAGATTCGTGCCACTGTATTGGACCATGTTCTAGTACACGGAATGACAATGAGAGAAGCAGGGCTGAGAGTTCAGCCAAACCTGAGCCGTTTCACTGTTGCGTCGATTGTCCGGACTTTCAGGGATGAAAACAGGTACCATACTATGAAGTTGTACTTTTATGTACTACCGGTATCTACCATGAACCTATATGCATTACAGTAGAAGAAGCAGAAAATACAAGACATTGACATGAAGTTGAGTATTTACAGTATATTGACAATGTCAAACACTTGTTTGTTTGCAGAATTGAAAGACAACCAGTTGGTGGTGGTAGGCCAAGTATGTTTAGTGATGCCCAAGTCAATACCATAGTGAACATGGTTTTGGAAAACAACCTCATATACGCCTCAGAGAAATCCAGGCAAGAATAATTGAAGACAATGACACATTCCAAAATATAGAGTGTCAGCATTTCAACAATTGATCGTATCCTTCAGCGCAACCATATTTCGCATGAAACAAGTGTACCGAGTTCCATTTGAAAGGAACTCGGAGAGAGTGAAAGAGCTGCGTTTTCAATATGCCCAGGTATGTGTTTACATGTATTCCATAAATTGTGTGTAAATATCAACTAATGGACTGTGTAGACTACATGTTGTAATAGTTTCCATGGCTTACTGTAACAATACTGGATTGTAATGTAAACGACTCTCATACAGACAATACTCCAGCTTGATGCCAGTGACACGTTGCATGAGTTGATATTTGTGGATGAGGCAGGATTCAACCTCACAAAGCGCAGACGAAGAGGGCGAAACATTATTGGCCAACGTGCTCTGGTGGATGGGCCTGGCCAGCGTGGGGGTAATGTTACACTCTGTGCAGCCATCAGCAACCATGGAGTCCTTCACCGCCATGCTACTCTTGGCCCATATAACACACAACGTCTTCTGGCTTTTCTGGATGGCCTACGGGACGCTCTTTTTCAACAAGCCCAGAGAGAAGTGCAGCCTTGTTATGTTGATGTTTGGGACAACGTACATTTCCACCATGCTGTTCTTGTCCGAAACTGGTTCATGAATGATCCAAGATTCACAAATGTGTTCCTCCCACCATACTCACCTTTCCTCAATCCGATAGAGGAGTTCTTCTCAGCATGGCGTTGGAAGGTCTATGACAGAAATCCTTATGTTCAAATCTACCTTCTCCAAGCCATGGAAGAAGCTTGCGGGGACATTGCTGTGGAGTCTTGCCAGGGATGGCTCAGACATTCAAGGGCATTCTTTCCTCGCTGTTTAGCTAGAGAAAACATTGCCTGTGACGTGGATGAGAATCTCTGGCCTGACCCTGCTCAGAGACAGGATGCTGACCCAGAATGAACAGTAACCTACTGTAGCATACTCAAGCCCTAACTTACCCAAGTGAAAATGCTTTGTTTATTTCCTTGTTTTCCTAGCCTTTGTTCTGCAAATTCCAATTTAAAGTAATACATTTGTGTTGACTAACAGTAGCCTACTACTATTTACTTGTATACTGTGACCACTACAGTACGGAAACAAGAGCTCAAGATGCACGTGCTAATAAACATCCTGTAAGAAGGACAATTGCAATGTTTGTGATTTTTATGATTTGCATCATGTCAAACTCATGAGGTGGAACATACCGTAACTAAAATTCAGGGACACGTTATAGTCAATGGTTCATGAAAACCTTTTTATAATAGTGTTTTCAATTCCTCCCAGCAGTGTGTAAAGGGTACTCAGAAGGTTGATTTTATTTGAGGGCTTTGTGTGTATTTTGAATGCAAAGTTTGGTTTCTATGACAGATAATATGGTTTTGACTACAGTGTTTGATTTTGGGTCAACAGTCAAGGGTTTGGTCAAAACTGTAAGTATGAAGATGTGTGTTTAGAGAAAACACAGTACACATTCAAGAAATGTGTCTTAGCAATTGAGAAACACTAAGATACTGCCAGAGTGACAAGATTGTTTGAATCAGCTTGTTTCAAAAGGGTTGCGTAAATGTTTAAAAATAGTAGAAGGGGAAAAAAATTGGGGGAAGTTTAAGTCATAAAATAGGTAATACAAAAAATGATATACATAAACATCAGTTGTAAACTGTAAGTACACTCATGAAAATTCTCCAAATGTTTGGATGTTTGATAAATAGTTTAAACAATACATTTGGTGGGAAAAAATGATGCTCCAGCTGCAACGGTCACTAGCACACCTCACAATTTCCCCAGAAATGGTACCCTCTCTAGTATTTTATAATACATTTCAATGGCCAGTTTATGTTAAGCCCACCTCATGTTTTTTTAAATTGCTGCCATAATAGATGTGTTGTGACTTTGGGTCTTGACACTGATATAAACACCTGTCACTCACTGCCATCTAGTGGATATTAGTAGGTCATTACAGCGACAGACCCATGCTGTTGATCCCTCAATGCCCACAACATTAGCAATTCAATAATTCAAGATGTTAAATTTAACATAAAATTGTATTCATGAAATTGCTTCATACAACCCAATGCAATACAATTCACTTTATAATAATGAGAAAATGATTGACGGGATGAGACGATCATAAGATATATCTTCTCCACCTGTAGCTATGGAATCTGGTCATAGAGAAAATATATGATAGCAGCATTCAACCCCTTATATTACCCAAAACACAATAACACATTTAAACATTAAAGCTTAAACTAATCTATGGTTTAAAGACCACTTAATCACTTTTAACCACTTCCTGATTGTCAGAAATGGTCTCAGTGGCTCTGGAGGATATTCTGTTGGATATAAGACAGTCAGGCCTCCTCCAGCTCAACTGTGTCATCCCCAAAGAAGGCCTTGATCTTCTTCCCAGCCGAGAGGTACTTGATGCTCTCCACCTCCCCTCCGTAGTTGCTGGGCTTCTGGAAGTGGATCTCCAGCTGATCCTGCAGATCCTCCTCGTCCTCCACATCCTCCACGTCCTCCAGCAGGATGGTCCGCTTCAGAGTGCCGCAGAACGTCTGAGAACAGGGAACGGTATGAGGTTAGAACACGCTGGGCTGAGGTTAGAACACGCTGGGCTGATATTGGAGGGTATCGATGATGTTCGGGCGTATTACATGGTTGGACTTGTCCCCTATACGTGATTTTACAATCTAATCATCATAAAATAAGATAATCCTTTATTAGTCCCCCAGTGGGGAAATTTGCAGGATTACAGCAGCGTAGAGATAGTGCAAAACTTTACATCATTAATCATGGTGATTAAACTAATCATGATATATATAAAACTAGAGAGGGTACAATTTCTGGGGAAATTGTAGGGTGTGCTCGCTTGCGTCGGTTGTAAGTTTTTCCCTTCTAGTGATATTTTCAAGCATTTAGCCTACTCATATTGCATATTTCATTAAGAACACCCTTTGAAACAGCTGCAAAACCCCCTTTGAAACAAGCTACTGTAACAACGTTGTCACTGGCAGTATGGAATCGCGATTCAAACAGTACCGTCTGCTAACTGAAAATATGCCCCCCAAAACGTAAATAAGTTTGACATTAATGTAGGGGGAAATGGCTAATTCAAAATAAGTTTGCTAGAGGCAAGCTAGCTGCTGTTGCTCCACATTTCACTGATTGTTTGAAAGCGCCGGAAATGAGAACGTTTCTTTTGACATAAAGTTTAGCTGTGGCATTGAAGACAGTACTACACACTGCCAGTGGGTGAGTCGAGTCTGACTGAGGCTAACGTCAAAACAAGCCGTGGTGTCACTCAAATTCCAAGTTTTACACAAATCACAAAAATATGCTGATGCGCTGGCTGTCTTCGCAATCGCCATATCTTTCTAACACTGCCCTCCTTCTGATTTTTGATGTAGAATTGACCCTGGTACGAAATTAAGAAAATACTCATCAAAGATCGACAACAGCTGACGCAATCGTCAACGGAGGCTGACGGGGCTCTCACGTAGCAAACCAATCAAAGTTTTTACAGCAACCTACATTAAAATCTCACCATCTGGCTGTCTTCACAATAGTCATATCGTCATAACATTGCCCTCCTTCTGTTTTGTGGTGTAGAATTGACCGAACTATAAAAATACGAAAATACTAAACTACTATGACGCTTGCATGGCTGCCGCCTAGGCAGTCTCACGGGCGACCCGCACTCGCTCAAATTACAAAGACTTTCACAACCTAAATAAAAAATCCGAGATGGCAGTTCCACTCGAAATTGCTTTCTCAACAAAACCCAATGGTTGGTAATTTGGGGGGTTGGCATTTTTCACTCATAATCCAAGCTCCAATTTGCGTGCTAGAACGTCTCTATCACGTTGTATCCATGCGTCGTTGTTAACGTGTGCTGACGTAGTGACGTAGGCTAGCACTGCTACCCTTCGTTGACAGAAGACACTTTTTGCCACAAAAACTTTGTAACCTCCTAAACTGTGCAACGGAACGTAAATCCCAATAGAAGCAACGCAATCGAGACCAAGACGAAACGTTTGACACCTAGGATGTCTATGTAGGCCAAATATTGACTGAGTTTTAGGGGTGGGAAAATAATAATAATAAGAAGAAGAAGATATATGTGAGAGAACAAAGGTTGTGCCCTTGCCGAAGGCAAAGCACACCCAATGATAACTTGTCCAACAAACACAATGTATTTGCCACCCTTGCCAGTTTCAAACACTGTTGGAACCAGAGAGTAGGTCTCTAGAAGAAATATCACAGAGCAAACGACCTCCGGCTCGTGACGAGATCACTGTCTGAAAGAATCTGTTACGACAAGCCTCACAACGTTAAAATGGAAAAGGATTGAAGATGAGACTCATTATTGGGCAATGCTTGGGTGTGACATGAAACGGAAAGCATGTGTTACTACCCTGGAATCTTACCTGGAACTTCTTCAGCTCGTAACTGTAAACTGGGCCAATGTTTACAGTTGTGTTTGGCTCCACATCCACAGGATACTTCCTTTTCAGGGCCAGGTTCTCTGCAACTACAGGGGGAGACACAGAGGTGGTGATGTAGGAGTGGATGGGCCATTACACTCCTCTGGGACTCGGAGGAGCTGGGAAAAGTATTTTTCTCTAAAACTGGATGACCTTTGGCATGTCAAAGGCAGTGGGCTCACATTTAAGTCATGCTTCATTCACACATACACACAGACTTTTTGCGAAATGTTTAATATTATCAAAGGATGTCCACAACCATATTTATTTATAAAGGATTTGGGACTTTAGGTTTTAGGATACTGCATGAGCAAGTATTTCAATATACCTGCGCTTGTATACAGCTAATAAAACTTGAAACCAGAACACAAGCGCATACACAACAACATAGACAGAAGCCCTTTTTGCACAGACTGTTCAAGTCAGTAATGTTGCCCCCTAATGACTCCTCGCAGTTCTGTATAAAAGGTATGAACCCTTTATACAGGGGGGGGGGGGGGGGGGTCAATGTTCTACCAGCATTGAGCCCCTAGTGAAGGTAGACACAGAGCCAAACTGTGTAAAATGGAGCCAGGATGGCGGGTCTACACTTGCTGATGTCTGATTCCAGAATACCAGCATGCTATCTAAAATCACACACAGGGCGGCAGTCTGCCGGCTTTGTTTGGTTCAGAGTAAACAAGCATAATGACGGCTTTTATTTATGGCAATATTGCGGGATCTCTGTATAATGGGGGCTACAGACTAACTCAAGCCCCCACCCCCCTCCCTGGCCACTCCCCCCCACCCCCCTCCCTGGCCACTCCCCCCCACACACACTCCCTCTTACCTCCAGTATGAAGGAATGTGATCGTTCCGGTCCCAGTGACTTTATCATACTGCACGTCCTTCACCTCTCCTCCTCCCCGGCTGGGCCTGGAGAAGCTCATCTCCAGGCGGTCTCTCATCCGCTCCTCCGCCATGGTGGGAGGGGCGTCGGAGAACCACACTGACTTCTTGGAGACATCAATGTGGATCTACCCGGCAACAACAGCATAACTTGGTTTACAACTACGTTGAGTGTAACTGCTTGTTTGTCTTCTTGAGAACAACTATTAAAACGATGAATCTCTAATCATTCACTGTGAATTGGATCAAAGTCCTGTACACTAAATGGGAAAATGTCTGTCTTGAGTCTATCACATAAGGAATGTTCTCCATGTAGCCTTAGGAAACAGCCATGGTGACTGTGAGGGATAACAGTGTACCTCAAACTTCACTGAGGGCTCAAGTTGCAAGCTCCTGGGTTTCACATCTATCTTGGCCTTTTCACAAGTCACCACGCACTTGGCCATCTTCAGGATCTCATTGGCCACTGGTGAATAAGAAAAATGTATCAACACAAGCTTTTCCTGTACAGGAATGGAGTGGTGTAACACTCCAAACAAGTATGACTCAGTATATATATAATCAGGACACTGACAAAAGGCCATTTTCTGAATGACAATCAGTGTCCACATATAGAGAGGGTTCATGTGTATATGACAACTAAAGCTTCTCCCAGGTTCCTTGTGATGCTACCTTTCTCCTCCTCAAAGGTGATGAGAGCCTGGCCTCCATTGAGGATGACCGAGGGTCTCTGTGTGATGGTGAACACCCCCTTGATGACCTCCGGGATCTCCTCCTCGATGGCCTTGCCGGAGAACTTCACTTTCTTCTCAGGGATGGTAGCAAAAATCTGGACGGATGCAACAGCAAACATGACAGTTGTCTGTGGTGTCAGTATATATGTAACACTCTCCCAGTTCTGTGTGTCGATGGTGTGCAGTTTATATGGAATAAGCTGTGTGTCTGTTCAAACAGTCTAAGTCCAACCCAATGGTCACCACCCATGATGGTAATAAGTCCAGGGAGAAATGGAGGGCTTTAGAAGGGTCACAGATGTAGCCTACACTGAGACAGTGTAAATATCAGGAGCATGTCAGTAGTTTGTCCAAGAACCAGGAGGGCCTTTACCTTAAATTTCTGCTGAAGTTTAAAAGACTCAGCTTTGCCAGCTTCGACCTTGGCCAGACTGCTCCTTAGATTCTCCCTCAGCTCTGCGTTACGTTTCTCAAGGTCGGAGATGTCATTCTTTAATAAATAATAACACAACAATGCGGCGATCAACGGACTCTACATATTAGCCATGTTAGTCAATGCATAAATAAAACAACCTTCATCTGTACATTTTACAACCGAATTTAACATTTTCAATGTGTAAAGGTCGAGTGTACAGGTCACATTACAAAAATGCACTTGGTCAAAAACATATTCATGATTCCACATGATGTCGCATAGATCTAAGAACTGCATCACTTGGAATTCTCCACTTTTGTAGGGTTTTCTGTATTACATTTTTGAACCCTCAGATTCCCTGCCTTCCAAAGTTCTCTTTGACAGAGTTGATAATATCCCACCAGCATATACTTTGAACACTAGAGGAGCTCTCTAGCTACCAGAACCATAAGGCCAAGTGAACAGGTGAAAACATTGCTTACCTCTATCCCACTCAATGTGTTAGAGATCTCTTTCTTATGACTCTCCGTCTCTTTAAAAAGGGCTTCCATCTCTTTTTGGGCACGTGCCTTTAAATCATCATTATCCACTTTCTCCAAAATCATCAACGATTTTTTGTCCTCTTCCTTTAACACCATTGCCTTTTAAGGAAAAAATATTACTTAAACACAAACTAAAATATTACAGTCTGTGAAAATGAATTCCCAGATTTCTTTTGTAAGAATACCTTCCATTTCTCCAGCTCTTTCTTAGCCTCAAGGATTGCACTGTCATCCTTAAATTCATTTCCCTGCTATCCATACAGATAAGAAAATCAACATGAAAATGTTTCTTGCTGGGACTATATGAGAATAACACATTTTTAATTGAGACATTTGTAACATGTAGTTAATAATGCGTGATCGTCTTTTTCATATAGCTTTGCAAATCTCGATGACCCAAACTAAGATTTCGAAAAATACTTACAGTTTCATTTTTTCTTGCCGTGCCGTCATCCATTGCCTGCGAAAACGAGAACATATGCCTGCCCACTTCGTATTTGCGCTAATGTATTTGGCCAACTAGTAATTAGACGCTATAATCTATTAACTTACCAAATAAGATAGAATAAACAGACAACTGTGCAGAGTATACTTCTTTGTCGTTGAGACTTCTTGTTCTTAATATTTCCCAGAAGTCACATGGGTCCCAAATCAAAAGTGAAAGTTAACTACAGCTGTATAGGGTTTTTCCATTGGATTGTAAATCGCAAACAAGTTGATTTAAGAGGACTTGGGAGCGGACCGGACCAGCATTTCCAAGCGCTTTTCAGTAAAGTTATGATCTGTCGTTACTGAATTACCGACTGACAGGTTCACAAAATGACGTTAAAAAGGCTTATTTTGGAGGGTCTCCCGGACGACCTGCACCAAGTAAGACAGAGGTTGGATTTGTACTTCAAAAACAAAAGGCGGTCTGGGGGAGAGGTTTTGGACATCCTGGATTACCCTGGAGACAAAAGAAAAGCATTGCTCGTTTATCAAGACGATGGAGGTAATTATTATCAATATGAAATACTTAATTAAATTACATCTGTGCAGTAGTAGTGTTCATGTATTAAATCACACAGGCCTTTTAAATGTGGAATTCAACATCCAGTTAAACGTTCAGTTCTCCACTATCCAACACACTGTAACTTCATCATGATCTCTTCCATAGTCATGCAAAAAGTTTTAACAAAAGGCAAACACCAGATTGACTTCAAAGAACCATTAGGAGTGATTGAACTTCATGTGAAACTGGAGAAGGATAACCAAGCAGAAGTGAAAAAAGTTAAACCGAAAACTTTACCTCGTCCAGACATAAGCAAACTCACAATGCTGGGTATGTCTGTACCCAGCACTCAAAACAAGGTGACTACTAGTCTATTCATTACTTCTTATATATAGGTCATCAATAGTTACATTTAAATGATACTTTGACTCTAATAGTTTTTTTTATATTTGCAGCCAAATGCCATAGCAGGTGAGATTGATATTCCTTATTCCTTGGGGGACAAGGAGTAATTCACAGAGAATGGACAGTAATATAGGGGGGTTACTTCTGTGTAGACTACACTAATTGTTTGTGTACTCCGTTGTTTAGATACCGCAAAGGTTGAAGATACAAAGACAGAGGCCTTCTCACTACTGGTCCGACACACTGCTGAAGACGCCAAAGAGATCCTTGAAATGTACTTTGAACAGTTTGTGCCAGAGTATCGTCTGATTAGGCATGGCAAGAAGAGCTGGATCCTCAAACTGTCTAACCGGTTAGGTAAGTTTGTTTGTAGTGATTGTCTTGACTTTGTTACGGTACTACATACAGCAAGACTAGCAAAATGCACAATCATAATTCTCAGTTTATGCAAGTAGATTTCAGCTGATTGGATAAAGCTCTGCTTACGCCTTGGCAGAAATGTGTGGCTGGAATGTGTGGACTGTAAAACAGCATGACTCATCACAACACTTATAACCGTGGCTATAGAGGACGAAGGAATGAATGAGGAAATACTTATCTGAAAAAAACAAGCTTACTGTCATTAGAAATTGTTTTATTTGACTTCCCCAGAGTTGCGGTGTACATCAAGATCTTTTCACTAAGTAACCCTAACAACATTTTTCATAACATCAAAATAATACATACATCATTATTTCTTTGATGCATGCATGCATGCATATTCTGACATGATTTCAGAATCAGAATTGGTTTTATTTGCCATGAAAGTTCACACAGACAAGGAATTTACTGTGGTAGGAAGGTGCATACATTAAACATAAGTAAATAATCGTAATCGTAAATAAGTAGTTCACAAAGTCTAACTAATACTAAGGGGATAAAATATGTATAAAAAAAATATAAAAAAAATATTTAAATGGGTCAATGTGTGGGTTCCGTTGAATAACCACGAAGCTCTGAACACTTACTGATCACCCAGATGTGGAGAAGATCCTGGCAAAGAAGGAACACTCCTACGGCATCTCAGTGGAGCTACACAAGGAGAGGGTTGAGGAGGGAAAGCTGGACCCCAGGCGCTTCATCCTCAGCGGGTTCGACGACAACATCAAATGCGACATCATATCTCTGTACATTGGCAGCTGTAGCCAAGGGGCAGAGAAGGTCTGGGAAACACTTGACGATGGAGACAGAATACTGGTCACCTTCAAAGAGGACATTGGTGGGTTGACATTAAAATGATATTCATGCATTTCCACTCAAAAAGAGTAGGAAGGAATTGTGAATCTCCAA
The DNA here is from genome assembly GCA_023658055.1 of Thaleichthys pacificus. NCBI lineage: Eukaryota > Metazoa > Chordata > Actinopteri > Osmeriformes > Osmeridae > Thaleichthys > Thaleichthys pacificus. Next base: position 3,970,848 of record CM042867.1, read on the forward strand.
ACAGTAGAGTGTAATGAAAAGGATACTGGTCAATTTGTCACCCATACAGATGGAAAGTCCTTCCTGAAGAAATGCCACAGTAAGCAGGTCCAGGGTTTGGAGATCGCAGCCTGTGGGTTGGAGCAGACCGACTCTGTGCTTGTCCAGGGGGACATGAGCCGGCTTAACGAGGAGACCATTAGTCTCTATTTCTCCAACAAGAGAAGTAAAGGAGGAGAAATCGCCTCGCTGATCTGGGTCACTAAACACAAGAGCATTGTCATAACCTTTAAGGAGAGTCACGGTAGGACATCCAAAATATACTGGTTCACGCTTGATTTGAACACAACTGTACAGGGAAAAAACGTGGCATCGTGTTGTCACAAGCATGAAATGCCTTGTAACATAAAAAAGAATGCGTGCTCAATCAATTTTGTGTACATTCAAACTATAGTGATATATGTTCTGACTATTCTATTAATGTCAACACCAGGCATTATATCCTTATGTTTCATCAATGGGTTGGTTGTTTTTCTGTCAGTTGCAAGCAAGGTGGTGGAGCAGAAACACATTCTCACCGGGGTAGTCCTCACAGCGCAGCTCTTCAACTCCAGTCTGCAGAAGGTTCTACGCGGAGGCCCAGCTCTGCAACCAGACTTCCCCACAAAGGTGGCCATCCCTTTCTGCTCTGCCATCCTGGGCTTCATAAGCAGTGACGAGGGACGCGAGCAAGAGATGAAGGCCGTGTTGGACAAGGTTCACGCTGGTGCCTCGATCAACATGGCCGCCGACCCTCCTCAGTTGGAGCTACAGATGACCATGGAGAAGGACTCTCTGGGGGTGCTGCGTCTGGGCCCTGCGTGGGAAGGTAACGCCCGCAGAGGAGCCCAGGCCCTGCTGGAGAAGTACAAGACGGCCAAGCTGCCATCTGCCATGGAGGTCTGGGAGAGAGTTGAAAGTACTTGCCATGGGTTGAACCGCCCTAACGCCAGAGTGTCCTACAGCAGAGGCACGTCTGAGATTGTGGTGGTGGGAACGCATGCTGTGGTTGGGGGGGTCATGGAGGAGCTGGAGGACATTGTGAAGAAGGCCAGAGAAGATCTTGAGACGGAGAGGGACACCAGAGAATCTAAGATCGTCCTGGGTTCCAAGGAGGAGATGGATTTCATCTGGAACCGTATCTCAGGCAAAGTAGCAGATGTGGAACTGTCCAAAGAAGATGAAAGCATATGTGTGAAGGGTTTGAAGGACAAGGTGAACACAGCAGAGAGGGTCGTAAAAGAAATTCAAATGAATGTCCAAGCTAAGGAGCTTGATCTGTCTGGCCCTCTTGTAAACTTCATGATGCCGCTGGACCTGAAGAAGTTTGAAAGGGACCACTTCCATCCGATGAATATTTCATGTGTATTTCTCCGTGTCGATAAGTCAATAAAGATCCTCGGAGAACAAGATGAAATGCAGAAAGCTGAAGACAAACTCCACAAAGTCATCAAAGAGGAGGTCATCAAACTCACCTTAGAGCAGAACAATGTGACCAACAGTGAACAGTGGAGGCAGTTCCAAACAGATTTGACCAGTGACCTTAAAACCAGCGGGAATGACAAAGATGTCAGCATCTCTTCCTCAGTTACAAAGATCGGCATTTGCGGTGTCTCCAGTGTGGTGGCAGACATGCTGAGCAAGATAACTGGATACCTGGAGAACAAGAAGCCCACGACAGAGGACGTCCCTCTCAATTCACTCGAAGAAGTTGAGTACGCCGAGTCTTGCATGGGTCTTTCTGACGACCCCAATCTCAAGGCCTTGGGGGTGACTATTCTAGCGTGTAAAAATGCACACTCCCCCTGTCTGAAGGTCACGGCGGCAAGTGAGAAGATCAAAGAGGCCGTACGAACGGTGAAACTTCGGGTCAGTGCAATTACTGCCGAGAAGCACGTGTACGCAAAGGCTGGGGAGTCCAAAGCCCTGGAAAAAAACGAAGTAGCACTAAAGGCAAAAGCCAAAGAATTGAAATGCGATCTGCACCTAAGGCTACAAGTGGCTACGGTTCCTCAGAAGCACAGCTATGATATAAAAGGCAGCATCACTTTAACCATTAGTCAAGATAATATTTCCCAACATGCATCAGATGCTTTAGTTTGTCCACTGAGCGGCTTGGCGTTGGATAACCTAATCGCCCGGCAGTTTCTACAATCTGGGGGTCCCGAGATCAAGAAGGTTCTTGACAAATGCCTGAAGGAGAAACAGAGTTTACTGGCAGGAGATGTGGTTGAGTCGAAAACAGGCACCCTCAAGGCGAAGCTGCTCCTCTATGCTGGTATACCTGTTTGGGGGTCCTCACCTCAGAATATCACCTATCTCGAGGCAGCAGTGCGCGACAGTCTCATAAAGGCAGATAACAGGATGTGCACCTCTGTTGGGATGCCAGCACTAGGGTGTGGCTCCTTTGGGTTTCCCGTCAAAGAGAGCGGCGGAGCATTGATAAGGGGAATTCTTCAGTTCATTAACGACCTTCAGTCATCTACCCAGAATCTGAAGAACATAAATATAATAGAAACTGATGCCAAGTTAGTTGCGGACTTCCAATCAGCCATTGAAGCCTTGGTGAGTTCTTCCTTCTTCTCAGTAACACTGTATCTGGTTACTAAATTCAGCTTAGTGACACCAGGTCTTTCCTGGTTTATAAATCTCACAAGGTGTATTCCTTGGTGTTTCTGTGGAATATGTAGTTATGGCATCAAGCATGTATTCAAATGGACATATCCTACCTTGCTGTGTTAAACAGGGCTATCATCAAACTACAGTGTCAAACACAGCAACCACTTCTACTACTGCACAGACAACAACTGTCACTCAAGGCTCAGCATCACAAAACTCAGCACCGCCCCTACCAGCTAAGCCAGGTCATCTCCTTGAGCCATTAATACATTTTTAGCAACCTTACACTTTCAACTAAGCCTTAATTTCTCAGACAGGTTTTTACCCTGGTTTTGTCTATGCAGTCTCTCAGGTCTCTGTGAACATTAAGATGGGAGACATCACCAAAGAGACTGTGGATGTCATTGTAAATTCCAACAACCAGAATCTAAACCTGAATTCTGGTAAGTCAGTTCTGTGAATTCTGTGTTTCTTTTTTTTTCTTTTGTTTTGGGCATTTGATTGATTTTATCGTTTTTTTCTGAAACTAGCCTTTCCAGTTTTGTGAATCTTCAAGTGTAAATCTGCCTTGTCATGATTTTTACAGGTGTTTCTGGGGCCATCCTAAAAGCCGCCGGACAATCAGTTGTGGATGAATGTAAAAAATTAGGTAAACAAATACCGTAGCGGACATTACATGGTTATAAAACAACGTCGAAGCAGACAGGTCAACCTGGTGTTTCATATGCTGGAACCGTACCTTAATGTTTCAACAGGTCCTCTGAATAATGGCGGTGTCGTGCTCACCGGGGGAGGAAACCTGAAATGTAAACACATCGCTCAGATGGTCGGGCCTGGTGTCCCTGCAGATATCACAGCCTCTATGGAGAAGGTGTTCAAGCTGTGTGACAGCAAGCAAGCTGTCAGTGTGTCTGTCCCTGCAATCGGCACAGGTACTGTTAAGCCTCCACACAGACACAGGAATGTTGTGCTTTCAAGGAGGCTTAGAGCATGCAAATGGATCAGTACACGATTTCATTCACTATTTATCTATATATTTACTCATACAGCTATTGATGCTACTTCAAACTCTGTGGTTGATTGTTGTGATTTATTCAGTACAGGTCATTTCCTGTCAGCGGTTTCTTCCTAAAGTCGTTTTTTTTGTGGTTGTGTTGTGCCCTAGGGGGAGGTGGCATCGACCCTAAACTCTCCATGATAGCCATACTGGAGGCCCTGGATAACCACACATCTCAGACAGCCTCGTCCAGCATCAGAGAGGTCTTCATTGTGTCTTTTGAGCAGAAGGTTTATGACCCTATGAACAACATTTTTATCAAACTGAATAGGAGAATGCATCGTCCTAAAAAGGTAGCTCTCATTAAAACGCACTCATATTCCTAATAGCCATTGTCGTTCAGAGATTTAATTTAGGTCAGCTGTTTTAGTAGCGCTGTGTGTTTTCAGATTAGAGATGTAACTTGTTTGTCATTTGTTATTTGTCCAGTCAAAGGCTGCAACTGCTCAGTCCAAAATTCCCTCAAATCAAGGTTTGACACTTTATCTTTATCTCACATAAGAATGTTTGTGCATCCTTCTCATAAACTCAAACTCCATATTTTTTATGTGTGTGTTGGGGGTAAATCAAGTAATCTAGCTAAACGTTGATTCATTTACCCTAGTGATGATCCACGGCATCAAAATCGAGGTTAGGAAAGGCGACATCACCAGGGAAACAGTCCAAGGAATTGTGAACACTACCAATTCTGACCTCAACCTAGCAGGAGGTGGGCATAGTCATCCAACAAGATCACGCACTCAAAATCATGAAACTCACATTTCATGACATGTTTTGAATAGTATTTCATGGCAGGTGAATGGCTGTCTACATCTTTAGAGTGAGTCGACCTGAGGTGCTCTGATCCCCTCAAACCTGCTCTTGTTGATTTCAGGAGTCTCTAGGGCCATCACCAAAGCTGCCGGGAGCGCCATGGAGCAGGAGTACCAGATGATCCGTAAGCAGCTCTCTCCTTCAGAGAACCCTCTCTGGCTCCTGGGACTCTGGTTTATCTCTGGGACCAGGCTTACACTTTACCTGCAATTAGGCTAAGTGGATAAGTAGCTCAGTGGTAGAGCTTTGGTAGAGCCTTTGACTGCAGTGGTAGTGTTTGTTTGAAGTTTTGGAGCGTTTCAACTGCAGATCAACAGGTCACAGCTTCAAATGCCCCCATAGCTTTGGATAGAAGCATCTGCTATACATTCCATTACGATATTTTTCTCAGTCTAGCTCAGTTGAGGCTTGGCCGTTGAGAGTCACAGGCCCTTTTAAAGCAGTCAGAGATGAGAAAGTTGTGATGTTTTTTCTTCTTCTGCTCCCCTGCAGGGCCTCTGAAGGGTCACGTGGCTGGAGTGACCAGCGGAGGGGATCTACAGTGCGACTTCATCCTGCACATGCTGGGGCCCCACTCTGTGGCGGACGCCACCGTGCGAGTGACCAAGGTGTTGGAGCGCTGTGAGGAGAAGCAGATCACCACCGTCTCCTTCCCTGCTGTGGGAACAGGTAGGAACACCCACCTGGTCACGCTCGAGACTGCATGACTCTGCTGGGTTCAGGTCCACTTCTGAACAGTGTCTATGATGGGACTGAATTCATCCACCACCCCAGTTCATGTAATTAAATGCACTTTCCATGTTATGGGGATGGGTATAGTGGTAGAGCATTCGACTGCAGATTAAGAGGTCCCAGTCACAGGTCCTGCATGTTGCTCAATGAAGACATGACTATTTTTGATGAATTTGTCCTAAAAGTCTGATGTAACCGCCCCTGTGACAGGTGGTGGCGGCTTATCAGGGGCTGATTCCGTGGGTGCCATTCTCCAGGGCATCGACAACCATCTCACCCAGCTTCCCACCCCCTCCGTGGTCAGGTTCATCTACCTGCTGGTGGACCAGGATCCGATCCTGCAGGCCTTTCAGCAGGGCTTCTCCCTCTGGACCTCCAGCCACATGGTATCTCAAATGTTTAGAAACAGCTGAATTAACACCTGCTGGAACATTCCAGCTTTATTCGGTTTATCTGCTCATTCAAATGTTGATTTTGGATTTTTACATATTGGATGGTCGGCATTTCTGAAGAATGTTCAGTTTACTGGTGCATAAAACGTTCTAGTTATGTTTTTCTGACTGTAATCTAGGATGAAGATAGCAGTAATGAGAATGATGACAGTGATGCATGGACAACAGACTCTGAGAGTGACGACAACAGTCTGAAAAGTCAGTAAATCATTCATACATTCCAAATGGTTTCAAACCATACACACGAGAAGTCTGTTTCGTAGTCTGCTTTTTGATCCTCTGTTTGCTCAGCCAACACAGTTGAAGCCATAATTGGGCCAATAAAAGTCAAAGTGCTTCATGGTGACATTACCAAGGAGAAGACTGACGTCATTGTGAACAGCACGAACGCCACCCTCGACCTGAAGACAGGTCAGCTTCCTGTTCCTCCACTCTCAGCAGCCAATCACAGCAGGCTGCGTCTTCTTGCGCTTCGATCCAAAAAACTGTGTATTTACAGTACATCAGCCTGAACAGAACACAATTGTCTTATGTGGAAGGTCATAAAAATAATTGTCCAACTTTCTTTTTTGTTATCAATGAATCTGATTGACAGCCATGGGATATTTGTTGCATCTGAGGTGTTATTGGTTGAACAGCTCACTGTTTCCTGTGTAGGTGTGTCGGGGGCCATCCTTAAAGCTGCAGGACAGGCCGTGGTGGATGAGTGTAAAGCTCTAGGTATGAGTTTGCTTCTCCTATAAACCCCACTACCTTGAGTAGTATAACTACAGCTTTAATCACATTAATCTTGTATTGTTCTTGTAGTTTAAACGGTCTTGTATTTTAGACGGTCTTCTAAGTTCCAGTGAATTTCCCCCACGATTTATTTATCAGGCAAACAACCCGATGATGCTGTGGTGCTCACCAAGCCTGGGAATCTCCACAGCAAGCACATCATGCACATGGTGGGAAGGACCAAGCAGGTCGACATCACCAGCTCCATGGTTACAGCCCTGAAGATGTGTGAAGACCAGAAGGTCCAGTCAGTCTCTTTCCCAGCTCTGGGAACAGGTGAGCATGAGTGTTGCTGTCTCCCTATCTCTAGTCCTATTCATGTCATGACGTTGTATTTTCATGTCACAATGTGTGGATTATATAACAATAATATGGAATGTATATAATGATGATGGACACAGATGTTTACCTCAGACCAGGTCAGTGTCATGTTTTGTAAAATCCTTGTACAGGTTCCGGCAATCTAGGAGCTTTGCAGGTGGGGAATGCCATGATGGCGGCGATAGCAGACTATCTGCTGACCTTCAGGAAGCCCTCTGTCTCCACCATACACATAGTTGTATTTCAAGCTGTGATGATGAAGGACTTTGAGGAGGTTATGAAGCAGTATAAGAAGGTGAAGCCCAAACCCAGTGGTAAGTCTGGTCAGCAGAGAAGGATTCCACATTTCTGTCATTCAAAACCAAAACAGATTCTGTAGTGGTAACACAAGATACAATGTGCCACACTCCTACTACAAGGGATTTTATTAGTCAATATCTATGAGAATTACTACTCCTAATTTGTGGACTTTCTCCTTTTCCTTCAGCCACTAAAATCACACCAAAATATGCCTTCCAAAACCCCCAGAAACCTGCAAAAAACACTTCCACCTTCACTCTTACCAAACCTGCCAAAACCACTTCCGTTCAGACTCTTACCAAACATCCTGTGTGCCTGGAGCAGGCCACTGCTGCTGTGCCTTTCCCCAGCATGGAGGTCCAGGTGTGCGGCCTCACTCCAGCCAGCCTGGCCCAGGTGAAGGCACACCTGGATTCCTTCCTCTCAGAGGAGTGCGTCAGCCAGCTGGTGCCTTCCAGCCACCTGGGCCTCCTCCTGGAGCCTGAGAAGGAGGCCATCGTGGCCCTCAGCCGGAAGAACCAGGTGCAGTTCCTGGTGACCGCGTCCCAGGATGGGGTGACCGTCTCGGGGAAGAAGGAGGACGTGCTGGACTCTGTCCTCCAGATCAAAGACTTCCTTCAGAAGGCCAAGGACCGGGAGAGTCGGGCGGAGGAGGAGAGCAGGCTGAGGAAGACGGTGCGCTGGGAGGTCGGGGAAGGGGAGGTCTGGAGGGAGCTGGATTCCGGTCTCAGCTACGATCTGGAGCTGGCTTACCACGGGAAAAAGGGTTGTTTCACCTACACCCACCAGGGGGAGACGTACAAGGTGGACCTCAAACCCATGCAGCAGAAAGACAGCAGAGGAAGATCTTCCCGCGTCAAGAGGACTCTGAGAGCCGATGGAGACATAGGTAGAGAAGTCAAAGATTTTCACATTTAAGGGCATTTGTATGATGGCCCAAAAAAAGTTAACAGTGAGGGACATTTTGTGAGACTTTGTGTGTATTGTTTTACAGCTGTTATCCAACCTCCGCCAAGCTGGACCAAAATGGATTCCAAGGACCTGTCCATTGTTGACCTGGTCTCCTCATCATCAGAGTACCAGAGTGTTGAGAAAGAGTTTCTCCAAACCAGCCACAATCCACAAACTCTGACGCAACAAAAAATCCAAGTGGTCAAGGTTAATGAGCTGGCTTAAGTGCTTTATCTTCTAAAACCTTTGTTTCGTAAATGTACAAATTGAATCTAGTGTCAGCTATATCTATATCTAGCTATATGTCGGTCTCGTCTTCAGATCCAGAGGATTCAGAGCAAGAACCAGTGGCAGAGGTATGCTGTGAAGAAACAGGGTCTGGACCAGAAGTACCCCAAAACAAAGAATGAGCTAAACCTCTACCACGGGACCACGAACGATATCTGCAAAAAGATCACCACCAATGGCTTCAACAGGAGCTTCTGTGGGAGGAACGGTAACTAAGACATCCCTTGTCTGATAACGACACTCCTTAGCAGGGCCGTGTTCAGAAAAACACTCTTATTTCACCACATTAGTGTCCCTCTGTTGTGTGTTTGACGACTTTTTGGATTCTTCCACAGCGACGATGTTCGGCAACGGAACCTACTTCGCCAAGGAGACGTGGTACTCCTGCCAGGACACCTACTCCAACCCTGACGCCAGCGGGCTCAAGTACATGTACCGCGCCCGGGTCCTGGTGGGTAAACCCTGCCAGGGGAGGAGTGGCATCCGGGAGCCTGACCCCCTGAACCCCAGCGACCCCGGGTCCGACCTGTACGACTGCGCCGTGGACAACCTGCAGAACCCTTCCATCTACGTGGTGTTCTGCGACTCCGGGGCCTACCCAGACTACCTCATTAGCTTTAAGACCGTCTGAGAGATGTTGAAACGGTGATGAACAAAGTGTTCCATCTGCCTCTTTGCTAACAGAGTGACTTGAGTTCTGGGGTTTATGTGTTAGCAAGAGAGAGTTTTAACAAACACCTCAACATAACGACCAAGTCAGACACAGCGGTTATAGCCAAGTTTCTCTGAGGCATTAAGTTCAGACATATTGATAAGGTTAGACAGAACATATGAAGGAAAATCCAACTTCTTCCACACCATCTTGTGGCTTCTGGAGAGATCGGCAGAAGAGCTATAATGTGGGAAATGATTTGAAGCGGTGTTACACTGTGTGCCTTATAGGGGTGGAATGGTACACTGAAGTCACGGTTCGGTTCATACCGCGGTTCAGACATCACGGTTCGGTACGAGTTCGGTACAACGGAGGGAAAAGCAAAACAAATCAGGTTGCTCTACGAGTGAATACGGCGCATTGAGATGACATATATTTTTAGTCATTTAGCACACGCCAGATGCGTTATATGCTTAGCATGTTAGATGTATTTCCACTCACATACCCCACAACCAGTGATGTGCGGTGATGTCAGTAAGAGGCTATAGGTACTTAAATGGGAAAATGTGTCCAAACTTTTGACTGGTACTGTACATGTTGAAGAATACAGGATCGAAGTGCGCAAGTGAGTTTTTCGCTTGTAGTCCGCAGTGAACGGACAGTAAAAGCACTGCTTATTCTAAAAAAAAAATTGTAGGCCTATTTGATTATGCGTAACCGCTACATTCGTCATCGTAACGTCTAAACAATTGCAATAACACACATATTGCATATATAAATCACAAAAATAAACAGTAAAAATACAAATACAAGTTTATTAAATACAATGATTTAATACAAATGTTTACGTTTGAATTTTGGCAGGGTAGGCAGTATAGATATAGGCCTTTATATATATATATCTATGGTAGGCAGTGCCTACCTTGCCTACCCAGACTGCACGTCACTGCCCATAACTGCTGAACCACGCCGACACACAGTGCTCGTCTTATCCACCACTCTCTCGCCTGTACTACTGTAACTGAATGGGAAACCGAAGTTTTCCCAAACTTGCAATCTTAAAACGGCCGGCGGGTCCTCTATCTCTCGTGGGTCGCCACACTCGTCCTTAGGGCTGCTAGCTAGTTTATCTCTGACTCACGGCGGCGCCAGAGCTTCAGAGCTACAGATTAGATGTCCCGAAAGAACACAAGTATCTAACAGTAGTTCCGCATTACATTAATTCATTAAGACACGAGTTATATTTATTTTTATACCGTGTATTCTCCGTGTAATTTCATGCACCGAACCGTGACGCCCGTACCGAACGGTTCGGTACGAATACATGTATTGTTCCACCCCTAGTGCCTTACGTAAAAACCTTTTTTAGCAATGATACTTGACAGCAGAAACTTTGCCTTGGGAACATAAGGGTTTGCATAGCAATCTTAAAGAATGTCAATTCACATCAGTGTCCTCATAATTTTAAATGTATATTAAATAAAAAATCTGAGCCATAGTGATACCTGCAGTCCTTTAAGTAGTCACTATGCTTTTTGAATGAGACTATGATTAAGTCAAGCCTTGGCATTATTTGTATTTATGAAGAAACTATAAAATGTTATTAACTTACATCTCAGTGTACAACTTAGCACCTGCTTGACTGCCTTCAGAATGTACTTACAAACACAAACAACATCATTTATTGAAAAACTTTTTTATTATTATTATTATCATCATCATTTGCCATTGTTACATACAGGAGCAGTTCCAGTGGTTGCTCATGTTCAACTAGTAGAAACACATTCTACTGCCAAGGCAGTCTCTGCCAGCAGTGGCCCCACAGCCAGGGTAGAAAACTCATCGATGCACACCCCCCCTCGCTACAGCCACTCACTGGCTCGTCCAGCTTCACCCAGCTGGGTTACAGTTAAATAAAACACTCAAAGCTCCTCTGCAGCCGTCAGACAAGTTAACAGACTGGAGAGAAGCTCCTTGGCCAGCGCTGACCCCCCCACACAGACACCTGGTCAGGTGAGTCTGAAGCAATTAGTAGTTTCAACACAAAGAGAGGGGGAACGGGAGAAGGGTCTGTTCAAGTCCATGGAGGGGTGGGTTACCTTGATTATATCTACCCATGCAGGAAGAAGCAGGAGGACTTAACAAGCTTGGATGACGGGAAAGGGAGAAAATTGGTAAACAAATAAACATAGCCCTAAAAATCAGCATAATCTTCAGTTACACCGACGGCACGCACTCGACAAAGTCAAACCGTTTCAGAGAGAGAGACAGAGAGAGAGAGAGAACCAGTGTTATTGCGCTACATCTGCTGGGTGGAGTTCCCGTTCCAGGTGTTGTTGTCATCTTCGCTGTCTTCCTGGGTTCGAAGTCTGTGGATCTTACCGTCCTTCTTGAAGTCCTCTGGTCTCTTCTCCATTGTGCGCTTGCGAAGGGATTCCCTGAGACAGAGAGAGCGATAAAGATAGAAACATAAAGAGAGAGAGAGGAATAGTATTAGCGAGAGGCATGAATATGACAATTATGACAACAATTTGACTGTTATGCAACAACAAACTCCCCATATCATCAAGCCACCTCCCTCATGAGGGAGGTCATGAGGGGCAGGTGGTGGGGGTTGGGACCCCAGGCCCTCACCTCTTTGGTTCTCCACCAGAGGAGCCCGAGGTGGGGGCAGTTCCGGGTCTCTGGGAGGGGGCGGGGGAGGGGGCGGGGCCCGGGCTGCTGAACAGGAAGCCGGTGAGGAACCTCCAGACGGCGAGCAGGGGATAGAGGATGGAGCCCAGCAGAGCCCACAGACCACCCTCGGACGACTGCACCACCGAGTGGGCCGGGCGCCCCGTTTGCTGCAGAGGGAGGGAGGGAGACAGACAAATCAAGAAATGACTTCCGATTCAAAACAGTTTTGTGGAAAAGAGCCAATTGTCACTGTCCTGATTGTCTTGGGACATATGATCAGATAGAGTAGATCCCGAGTAGTGTCCAGCCCCCTGACTCCAGCAGGGTGTGAAGGCGTCAGGTGTGTGTGTGAGGCTTACAGGCAGCAGGACAACCGAGGCGCTGGGGGCCAGCTCCAGCTCCAGCAGGGTCTTGTCCAGGTCCTCCCCGGTGAACTCCCTCCGTGGAAACATGGTCGCCAGGGAGAAGTTACCGTAGCGATTGCCTACTTCCTGAAAAGGACAAACACCCATGGTTGTGACAAACACCCATGGTTGTGTGCTGCGCCGACGTGACGGTGACGTAGGGACGCCATGTTGATCTGTAGAGATGCCACCCGTCTACAGATTACATGTACCGTTTGGTAGCTGATCAAATGTATGGCTCTTTCTGTCTAGCGATAACGTGCTATCTTGAAGCTGATGGTATCTCTATTCAGGTGGTATACTGTATCTATAGATCAACATGACACTAGCCGGTAACTGATGCAAGGATGCCAGATTGATAAAGATACCTTTCTACAAATACGATGGACTCAGCATTATATTTATCACCAGTAACACTGTGTGGGGGTGACTGACCCAATGGTCCTGACGATTATGTTATTGTTATAATGCGTCTGGTAAAAGTACAGACTGCTCAAGAGAAAGAGAGAGAGTGGCTTATACCATAAGAGAGTGACTTGTACCATGAGAGAGGAAGAGAGAGAGAGCGTGAGACAGAGCAAGAGAGAGAAACAGAGAAAAGAAGAGAGAGAGAGAGAGAGAGAGAGAGAGAGAGAGAGAGAGAGAGAGAGAGAGAGAGAGAGAGAGAGAGAGAGAGACTGACCTGAGCAGCAAACTGTCGTGCCTCCTGCAGCCTGCTCTCTGAGGGGAACTGGTTGGTGAAGGAGGAACCGTCTGGGAGACGGAACTGTATCCTGGTGCTGGGGGGGGAAACACACATCACACACAAATCAACCACACACCAGAACACAGAAAATCTCCACTATCCATGAAACCTTCAATTCACGATATGAATCCGGGAGGAAGACAAAAGGAAGCCCTGATGGTGAAGCCTAGTTCCAGCCCCCGTACCTCCTCTCTCTGTTCGGGGTCTCTCTCCGGGCCTCCTGCTCCGCCTGCCTGGCCTGCAAGGCTGCCAGCCGGGCCGTCTCCAGCTCCTCATGGTTCTGAGCGTAGCGGGCCGCCCGGTCCGCACGGTCCTGGGGGGGGGGGGGTCACACAAGCCTCACGTCACACACCTCACTCCTCCTAGGTCCTCTGATCTGGTTTTATTCCTCAGCTCAGGATCAATTCTGTAATTTCCCCTAAAGGATGAATAAAGAACTTCTGTAGCTATCTCTAATTCATTTGTATTCAATTATGGACTGAATCCTCTGTGGACTGCAGTGTTCCATGCCAGTCCATAGGGGGCAGTGGAGTGTCTGTTGACACTGTGACCCATCAACCAGCCTCTGGTGGTGAATGCACCATGACTGGGACCTGAGGCTCTACTTCAGCTGATTTCATGAGATCTGACCTCCACTGTGCCCACGTTCACTGCAGGACGGTGGAGAGGAGGAAGAGAAGACGACGAAAAAAAGAAAGAGAGCGAGACAGAAACAGAGAGACAGCGATGGAAGAAAAACAGAGCGGAAGAGAGAGGGAGGAAGAGGACAGGGGAAGAGAGAAAAATGAGAGAGAGAGGCTCAGTACCAGGGCGATCTGCTGTTTGACGCGCTCCCTGGCCGCCTTCTCCTCTGCCTTGTCCTTGTTCCTCTCATCCAGGATCCGCTTGGTCTTGTCGTCCTCCTGCTTCTTCTTAAAGTCCAGCACCTCCTTGCCTTGCTTCCTCCTCTCCATCTCCTTCTTGATCTCGCCCTGAACAGACGACACACACACACACACACCAGACTGCATCACCACACCGAGGCACATGTCCCCCCAGCCTGCAGCTGAAGAGAGCATCGTGTCCAGCCCTGACCAGCTCAGCCACGTCAGGATTTACCTCCTCCTCTACTTTCTTCTTCTGCTCTCTCCTCTCCTCTAGTTGCTTTGTCAACCTGGGCAGGGAAAGTCATCCACGGAAGAGAAGAAAACGCAGGAGAAAACTGGTCAGTCGGTATGCAAGTAGACTTACTGTGTGCATTATGTATACGTGTGTGTGTGTGTGTGTGTGGATTTCCCTACCGTTCCACCTTGGCATCCAGGCCCTCATCGGGCTGAGAGCTGGCAGAGGCGTCGTCCGATGAGGTGCTCCTGTCCTCGCCGGGGGTCACATGACCAGAAGCCTCCTCGACAGGCCTGGACAGGGATTCTGGGCGGGAGAGGCGACAAAGCTTAACGTGTCATCATCCATGTTGCCATCCAGACGATACGACAACACTGAATGCCGTTGATTCACACAGAGCTGGTCCCTAGCAATTCCTAAGTGTCACCTTTAGATGTCGAAGGTGTGGCTGTGGACTCTGTGGCTGGTGTCTGGGTGGGCTGGAGGTCTTGTGGAGCAGGGGGGGACAGCGGGAGTGCCGTGACCGGGGCTGGGGCCTGCTCCTCTGGGGGTGGGGCTTCCATGGGGAGCCCCATCTCAGCCTGGGGGGCGACCGCCTCCACCCCCGCACGGATCTGCTGGGCATGCATCTGCCACACACAGGACGTCAGAAACCTAACACCTCGGCTACATCTAACGGGGGCTCGTGTTTGAGAGTCAGGAAGCTCGCTACCTCTTTGACTTTGTCAATTCTCTTCCTAAGCTCCTCGGCGGGAATGCTTCCGGCGATAACCTCCAGGGGGATGCCGTTCTCCCCGATGAAGAAGCTGGATGGGATGCACACCACTGGGTCTGTGCGAGGGGCTGGGTTAAGGTCAAGTCAGCAGAGGCAGCCTTCAGGGAGTCCTACAGCACACCGCTACAATGATTCACACCCTGTATCGGTGCCTCCACAAGCAGAAAACGATACGCCTATTTCGGATAAGCCTACTTTTGGTGTGGGAGGAATTACATCCACATTCTGTCAGTCTTTCACAATATGCTATTGCAGCTTTCACACATTTAGTCGACAACATCAACTACAGCGACATGCAGTACTTTACTGTTAGGAAGTAAAATAGCAAAGAAGTAGCCAGTGGAAAACAAACAAGGCAAGTTAGTAATGAAACAGCAGCAACATTGTGATTGATCACCTGTGCGGCAATGAAAGGATACAGATTTGGGAGAACTGAACACATGTCTCACTGTAAGAAAAGAGAAAACCGTGTCAGGAATGTGTTAATGTCCTGTGGCACTGTTAAATTCACCGTATTTGCAATGTTACTAAGGTCAAAAGCAGTTACGCTACCTCTTGGCATCCACCTTAATTGCGACACAAGTGTTAAGGGACGCATCGGCAACTTTGTCGTCCTCCCAACTAGAAATCATCTGTGTGGACTGCTCATCGTCGCCTGGGGGTCAAGAAAATATTTTTACAATTTTTCAGAAGTGTTGAGTCACTCACGACGTCCACCAAGTCCTACTGGAACAGCTACGCAAAATTATATGGCCTTAAACTGACCACACATCAAAATTATGAATTGGCATGTTGCTTATGTTGTCAATGTAAAATGATCAAGTTATGTCAGCAACTTACTAGTTCATTATTTATAACAAAACTGTTACCAAAACTATCAAAAGCTAGTCACCTGTCAACAGCGTCACAGCTTGCCAGTACAGCAAACTAGCAGCTAGCTAACAAGCTATGCTAGCTAGCTAGCATTAGTAGCTTGTCAGCCCCACACATTTCTCTTGATTAACTGACATTCCTATTCGCTTGTGATATGTCATGTTTTCTTGACAATGACACCTTATTTGCTTCACAATAGCCGTTGATAGCTAGTGACAGTGCACATAGCTCAGCTAGCGTAGACTACGTTTTCTACGAATCATTCAACTGGTTAGCTTGCTGATCTACTGTATAGTCTAACTAGCCAGCAGCAAGAAATTCTACGCTTGACGACGATGTCAAACTAGCGAGTGAGCTATTATTACAGCTGTTACCTGTTATAACGACGACGAAAACAAGGCTCTGGTGTTTGGCAGCGGCGATGGCAGCTGGAATAGAACCTTCAAACCAGCGCATTTTTCTTCAATTAGTTGTCTTTTATGTTATAATATTAAATCTTCAGTCACATCTACCCTGAGTACCTAGAACCTTCAATCTCATCACGGAACTACACAGACAAGGGAAATGTAGTTTTTAGATAAAGCTACCGCTAGTTATGGGATTTGTAGTTTACTTCTACTAGAAGAGGGCAGAAATTCTGTGGGCGTTTGTGCATCTTTCAGATATGACAAAGACCTCTTACTTGAATTTCACAGCTGAATACCTTATAGCCTACCATGTGGCTAGAGGTTATATAGACACCACAAACTAACAGGTTGTGTGAAATATGATCTTGTGTTTTACTCCATGTTAAATGAGGATGGACCATCTTGTAAAATAAAGTTATATTCTAAATTGTAAAAAATGTATGATTATAATAAATGAACAGCAAAATCCTGAAATGTTGACTGGCTTCTGTTTTGGACCTGTTCAATGTGTTTTGGGGTTTGTGCTGTTAGAGGATTCAAAAAGGGCCAATGTCCCAGGATGCACTGTTTATCAGGGCCCTCCAAACTGGTCGGTCAAATGTAGAAGTTTAAGTTGTGAAAGTGGATCCCCAGAGCAATGACAGGTCAGATAACACTGTTTCCCCTCAGCCCCCCCCCCCCATCCATCCATACTCCAGACACAAACCAGGCCTACTTTTGAACTATATAGATCATCCATGGTCCTTAACTCTGGTTATAATATTATCTCTTTATCCTCCCTTAGTGATAAAATATGGACCCTATTTCACCAAACTCACTGCCTTGGCCAGCTCCACTCAAACTTATGTTTCATAACATGTCTTCACTCCTTGTGTGTCATGGAGAGAATGAAATGTTTGACCCGGTCCAGCCTTGATGCCTGCAGACACTGAGGGCTGCTTGTTATGCAACTTCAAACTCCCGTAGTCTTGTGTGGCTGGGAGTGCAGTGTGTTCAGGCTGACTCACAGTCCGAGGTTAACTCTTCGTAGATGTTTACTTGATTCCTCCTTCCATCCA
The DNA here is from genome assembly GCA_023658055.1 of Thaleichthys pacificus. Classification (NCBI taxonomy): domain Eukaryota; kingdom Metazoa; phylum Chordata; class Actinopteri; order Osmeriformes; family Osmeridae; genus Thaleichthys; species Thaleichthys pacificus. Next base: position 3,987,867 of record CM042867.1, read on the forward strand.
CTCCTGGCCCTGAAAGTAAAGATCTGAAGGAAGTCTCCTTCGATCTCATCCTTCTTTGTTGAGAGAAGAGACCAGGAGAGAAACTACCGGAAGATTCCAATACTTCCATGGATTCAAACCTGGTCTATGGCAGTTTCTTGTGTTTACTGTGAAAATGCAGATGTATGTTCATCACTTGTCACCGTTTCTACACAGCCTACAGAATGCCTGTTTCAACATTCAGAAAACATTTATAAACAGGCTAAAAACACTTCTTCTCTCGTCATACCCAGATAACTAAGCAAAATGAAATGCCTGTTGCTCCTGCAAGTCTTCTTACATTTACATTTACATTTAGCAGACGCTCTTATCCAGAGCGACTTACAGTAAGTACAGGGACATTCCCCCCGAAGCAAGTAGGGTGAAGTGTCTTGCCCAAGGACACAACGTAATTTGGCACAGCCGGGAATCGGCCGGGAATCGATCCGACAACCTTCTGATTACTAGACCGATTCCCTAACCGCTCGGCCACCTGACTCCCTTCTTCAAAGTGTTCAATGAAAGGGACTGAGGTGATGAAACAATGAAACACACGATGACATAGAGAGAAAGAGAGAGAGAGAGAGAGAGAGAGAGAGAAGAGAGAGAGAGAGAGAGAGAGAGAGAGAGAGAGAGAGAGAGAGAGAGAGAGAGAGAGAGAGAGAGAGAGAGAGAGAGAGAGAGAGAGAGAGGGAGAGCGCATGAGAGAGAGAGAATTATAAATAGGAAATGATCATATGGACCCCAAAGGTAAAACTGTGACCTCATGTTTGGGTTATTCCATGCCTATGTGGAGTCATCCAGGTGGAAGTGACACATAGTTTCTCTTTCTCTTTTTTCCTCTACGTCTCTGTCATTGGAGGTAATTTATATAGTCCACACACTGTGTCTGTTGCCGGGCAAAACTATGTTGAATGTTTTGATTCAGGGTTTTTCTTCACACAGTAAGAATTATTGGCCAGAAGATGGCAGTGTTGTGTTGGCAGGAACTCAGACAGTGCTTTTGGGGCCATAGAGTTCATAGAGAGAGCATTTCTCAGAGACAGCTCCTTTTTCTCTCAAACAGACAACAACAGACAGACAGACCACACCCCAGTCTGACTTTAGTGGTCACCTACATGCCCAGCTCACGTCGATATCAGACCAACCGTCTGGCCTGTAGTCCATGGTGACATGATGATTTTCCACCCATAAATGTTTTTCTCACATTTTTCTCATCTCACAATGTATGTATCATCACTATCGATCAGCAACATGGCATTGCGGCAGTGCAAATCTGTGTTTGTCTCATCGTCATGTTGTGGGTTGTGTGTATCTGAACCCCGGTGAAGCTCCCTTCAGTGCATGTCCATACTTGTGACAGACAAGAGGAGCAGGTTCTGAGCTGGTCTACGCCATGTGAAGTTGTTATATTATGAGCCTGTGTTTTGTGATGTACACACAAATACCCTTAAGCACACACATGCACACAAGCATGCACTAATAGACATGCACATGCAGGCTCATGCAAACATACACACACTCAAATGCAAATACCCAGATGACTGGGCACAGACATGCACGTGGTTGCTCTTCACACAAACTGGTGTGGACCACGACATGAACCCTCCATGTCAACAAGTCTGAGTTTCACCTGATTCACCACAGAGGGAAGAGGAGTATTTGCATTGTATCATTTGAGTATCATCCCAGCTAACCTGGAGAATGAGTGGCTGTCAGTGTGATACGTACCTAACATCTCTTTTTCTGCTCTTCCTCCTGTGTGAGCACGTGTATCTGTGTGTGTGATTGTGTGTGTGTTTGTGATAATGTGTGTGTGTGTGATTGTGTGTGTGCCAGGAACTCTGCTGAATGGATAGGTTCTGAATGTTTTTCCATCTTACCTTTGTATGCAAATTCATTCTTTTTCAAACTTCCTTTTGAGGCTAGAAGAGGAAGTGTGTGTGTGTGTGTGTGTGTGTGTGTGTGTGTGTGTGTGTGTGCTCATTACATTCCTAACACACATCCTGGCTGTGTGGTTACTATTACGTTGCAGATATTTTGAACAGTAGAGTTTGAAATATATTCATTTGTGTTGAAGCCCCTGTGCTGTGATGTATAGGCACATGCACCCATGGGGGCACACAAACACAGACAGCTTTTCCCAGGCTTATTTTCCCTGCTTGGCACTGGTCAGACCTGATAGACCGCTGCTGTTGACTCACTTTGAGGGCGAGGGAGGGGGTTCACTGTTGCTGGGGCAGACCAGTGCTCACACACACCTATCTTTCTCTCTCTCTCTCTCTCTCTCTCTCTCTCTCTCTCTCTCTCTCTCTCTCTCTCTCTCTCTCTCTCTCTCTCTCTCTCACACACACACACACACACACACACGATTACATTTAAAACACACTCACACATGCACACACACTCATACATACACACACACACACACACTTCACTTATCTCCTACAGAATTACACAAAGTGAATTACTTTTTGTTTATCTACAGTATCCCCATAGCAACACTGGTGATTACTAGGAGTTTACTAGAGTTGGAATAGTGAGCAAAACAAACCATGAAAAATGTTCTTCCAGACTATTGTAATAACATAAATACAGTATCTATGAACAGCATGTTTAAGTTTGTTTAGAATGGAAGCCAAGTCCGTAGCCATGGAGTCAACATTGAGGGGGACGAAATCTGCAGGGGAGTCTAAGGGTCCCCACCTGAAAACTTATGTTACTTAAATTATGTTTAGTTATATAGTTAGACTATGATTAAATTTTTTATGATAATTTCGGACAGCGTGCGTGGTTGCCTGTCGTAGCATAGCACATTTATATTTTATTTATATTTTTATATCAATATATTGGGGGGGGGGCATTTTGACCAGATTTGAATGGGGGATGTGTCCCCCCCAATATATATTATGATTACGGCCCTAATGGAAGCATATGTTTTGTGGAGATAAATTAGGAAAATAGTGGGCAAGGAATGCTTGAGAACATTCTGATAGTCAGTCAACTGAAGCTTCGGGTGGAAATGTTGACAGTTCTTATTGTTGTTTTGTGCAGAACTATTCTGTGACTGGAGGCCAAATGGAATAAAAGACTGTCTCTCCCTCATAGGCTCAGATACACAGACACACACACCATGTACACACACCCACACACCAAACAAACTGACACCTACACACAGCCCCCCTCCATTTTGCTGTTAATAATCTACCGTGGGATGTTTCTCTCAGCCTCAGGATAGACCAGGATAGACCAGACCATATTAGAACACACTAGACCAGGCTAAACCAGACTAGCCTATGATATAACAAGTTCATTTAGTTCACAAAAGTTCAAGACAGGACTTTGGTAAACATAGTATTAGAACACTCTTAAGTGTTCTAGAACTCATAGAAAAAAATAGTGCTGAACGTGTCACACATGAACGTGTCCTTGTGTCCTTGTGTCAGGCTGACGCTGAGCATGCTAACTCTGTCTCCTTGAACCCTAGTCAGACTACCCTGAGCGCCCAGTCTGGAATGGCTGGTAGACCTAGCATCACCGAGGATGGGATTTAACGGACCAACCCCATAACAATCCCAGAGTTGACAGCGCTGGTGAAATATTTATATCACTGCTTCCATTTCACATGCTCTAATTACCACTTAGCATGATGTGTGTGTAACAACCTATTTTTATGACATGTTTTCTAGTTGGGTAGATTCTCTATGCTTAACAGCAGTTCTTAAATAAATATAAAATTCAGTTAACTGTCATTGTAAAAAGGTTGATAAGAACCATAAAAAAGGCCTTATCTTACACACCTAGGAAGAAATGAGAGGAGGGGGGATATAGGTGGAAAAGAGAGAGAAAAGTTAGGGAAGAGAAACAAGGGGAGAGGGAGTGTGAGAGGGGGGGTGTTAGTAACACACTCTTACTGTGTTAGGAGAGGAAGCACGAGAACAAGTCAGAAAGTGGTGTGAAAAAGTCAGAGGGAAATGAATTAGTTAGTCAGTCTATTGAGGCCCTCTAATGATATTTGAGATTGGCCTACTACAGGCTTTATCAAATGACAGCAGAATGGCTCAACCTATGGGAGGTATGCTAATACATTGTGGACAGGAGTAGATCATGATGTGGGATTATGTGGATACATTTCCACTGTTAAAGATGGAGGAGGCCTTTATCACGTTATGCTCACCCTCCATTGCCCCTGCACTCTCTCTCTCTTTCTCTCTCTCTCTCATACACTCACACAGGACCTTCCAGATTCAGCTTCCTGTGTTTAATGATGCTAGCTATAGTGGAGTGAGTGAGAGCGCGAGGGAGAGAGAGAGACAGAAAGAGAGAGAAAGAGAGAGAGAGCGAGAGAGAGAGTGAGAGAGAGAGAGAGAGAGAGAGAGAGAGAGAGAGAGGAGAGAGAGAGAGAGAGAGAGAGAGAGAGAGCGAGGGGGGGGGAGAGCCTGCAGGAAGGCAGGGCGGAGAGACTAGAGACAGCAGCTAGAACTGCCAGTCGCGGTAGCTCAATATGGAGTAACCGCGTCGGTTAGACAACGGCGTCGGGAAGTACAAAGAAAAACCCGCTTAGGACCGAAATTGCTTAACCAAGGAATAAGAAAAACAACTCAACGATGAGATACGGCGTTGCAAGTTAACAATCATCTTGACGGAGATAAAATACACTTTGCGATTTCTATTTATTCTTGAAAAATGGCGAACGATTCTCCTGCTAAAAGCCTTGTGGACATAGACCTCGCATCTTTGCGGGTGAGTGCATGTTATTGAACGAGCATTCAATGAGTGCATCATTGCTTTCCTAATTTATCAGTGGTCTTTTACGCGATCGCTCCTAAAACCTACAAAAGCATTAACCAAACGTGTCAGTTATTGTTATAGATACACATTCAGAAAAAAAATCATTTACTCTTTGTTTGCAATGCACATTTAAGAAAAATCATGTGCAACCGCCCCATAGAATGTTGACCATGCTGTATTAAAAATCACACAATCAATCACAATTTGTTTTACCGTATAACGTGTTACTTTTTATTTAGGACCCGGCTGGGATTTTCGAACTAGTGGAAGTGGTCGGCAATGGCACCTATGGACAAGTATACAAGGTTGGTGGGCTTTCGTTTGGATACTGCATCAAACACTGAACACTGTGTAGCAAAATAGGCGGAAACTGGCACAAACATTTTTCTCCCAGACTTTAGGTGACTATTATACCCCCTCTGTCCAGCGCAGCCTGGACAGGATTAGCGATGCTTGTAGGCTAATGCTTGAAAACTGTCCCCGAGTTCCCGAGATTTCTCATGTTTTATTTAACAAAACGACAGTTTATCAATCCGCCAAGACAATCAAAGAAGCCTTTCATCTCACCAAGTTAGCCCCTCTGTCATACTTAGGTCCTATGACCGACATCTGCATGTGCTCTACTTGGTGGGAACGCAATGATTCCGCATAACGTGCCACACCGTTATGTCCGTTTTATACAGTGATGATAGGTTATCCGTACGTCACTAACTGATTAATAACCTACTTGGGTGGCGTTTGATGAGGTAGTTTGTAGTCAGTAGTGTGTCACTATTAGCAGAGAGCTCTTCTCGATCTCAAACTGGATGATCAAGCGGCGTAGCCTGTGCTACATCACATCCTGTTGTGAGGCTGCTGTTGCCTGGTAGAAAGAGAGGGAAGGGAATACGAAGTATGCCCGGACTTGTTCGCCTCTGCAGAGCGACTTGCATCACTTACGTGTGTTATGGATCATGGCTTGGTTGTATAAAACGATATGACAGGGAAAACATTAGGCATTAAAATGCATTTTATTCCTTTAACAGACGCAAAAGCGACATGCAAATAGTGCATTTAAACTGTAGGAAGTACAGTGCACGTTGTGGTGAATGGTTTAGTTGTTGATGTTTGGCTTGGTTTGTTATGTGGTGGTGATTTCTCATCAAAGTCCCAGTAGGCATCATGTCCGGTGTTGACTGTGTAAGCATTCAAGGCGTAAGCTAGCTATGCCTGTGTAATAACATTACATAACACAATACATGTAGGCCAGTAGGCCTTCCCACTAACCTCCACATCAACCAGATGCATCCATGGAGTGCCGGTGTAGGCTACAGCCTGGCTTTAGAGTGAAGTTTTAGAGATTAGACAAACATGTGCATAAATCAGGTTCAGTAGGAGAAGGTTGTACTCTGAGCTACTGCAGAGGTGGAGAGTTGAAAAACAGAAACATTTTCCCCTGAGAAAACGGTCCGACTGCCCGCAGATTCAAGATGTGACAAATGGTTTTCTCCGGTGTGTTCTTCTCTCTTCTAAGCTTTCGGGCCGTGCTAGTCTCTGGGTGTGGGCTTAGCGTTCCTTCTGATGGCAGCGTTGTCTTTTGTGGACACTAAAAGCCTCCCAGTGGCCATTTTCTTTTGAGTGGAGGGCGTCCCTTGTTCTGAGGTCTCTCGTGTTTCTCCTCCTCAGGGGAGGGTCAAGTACACACAGGGATGCTTCATGGTACTGTGTATAACAGAATATAGGCAGCATGGTACTGTGTATAACAGAATATAGGCAGCTTGGTACTGTGTATAACAGAATATAGGCAGCTTGGTACTGTGTATAACAGAATATAGGCAGCTTGGTACTGTGTATAACAGAATATAGGCAGCTTGGAGACTACAGGCAGCTTGGTACTGTATATAACAGACTACAGGCAGCTTGGTACTGTGTATAAGAGAATCTAGGCAGCTTGGTACTGTGTATAACAGAATATAGGCAGCTTGGTACGGTGTATAACAGACTACAGGCAGCTTGGTACTGTGTATAAGAGAATCTAGGCAGCTTGGTACTGTGTATAACAGAATCTAGGCAGCTTGGTACTGTGTATAAGAGAATCTAGGCAGCTTGGTACTGTGTATAACAGAATATAGGGAGCTTGGTACTGTATATAACAGAATATAGGCAGCTTGGTACTGTATATAACAGAATATAGGCAGCTTGGTACTGTATATAACAGACTACAGCCAGCATGGTACTGTATATAACAGACTACAGCCAGTATGGTACTGTATAACAGACTACAGCCAGCATGGTACTGTATATAACAGACTACAGTCAGCATGGTACTGTGTATAACAGACTACAGCCAGCATGGTACTGTATATAACAGACTACAGTCAGCATGGTACTGTATAACAGACTACAGCCAGCATGGTACTGTATAACAGACTACAGTCAGCATGGTACTGTATATAACAGACTACAGCCAGCATGGTACTGTATAACAGACTACAGTCAGCATGGTACTGTATATAACAGACTACAGTCAGCATGGTACTGTATAACAGACTACAGTCAGCATGGTACTGTATATAACAGACTACAGTCAGCATGGTACTGTATAAACAGACTACAGTCAGCATGGTACTGTATATAACAGACTACAGCCAGCATGGTACTGTATATAACAGACTACAGTCAGCATGGTAAGGTACTGTATATAACAGACTACAGTCAGCATGGTACTGTATATAACAGACTACAGTCAGCATGGTACTGTATAACAGACTACAGCCAGCTGTACTGTACTGTGGTTGCTGGGCTGGGAAAACCGTCACATCAAATTATAATGCATATGGATGGACTCTGTGGAAAAGGCCTGAGGCTGGCTGGGATAAGGCCGGTGTGTGTTTGTGTGTGTGTGTGAATTTGTTACTACTGTGTGCATTAAAGAGAGTGAATAAAGTTATCCTAGTTTGCCTGTGTGTATTTATGTCTGTGTGTGGTGAATGCTTGTGTGTGTATGTGTGGCCTAGGGAACAAAGCCACACCACTGCATTGAAAACAAGACTATTTTGCTACAAGGGGGTGAATATCTTCCTTTCTGTGTAGCTGTGGGCCGAGAAGGCCGCAGTGCAAATGTTTCATTAAAGGGGAACAAGTCGCTTTAGAGACGCGCTGTAACACAAATTGGCCTTGACATTTTGAGTTTAAGTTCCTCAGGAGTTAGTGAATCATCTCACGTGCTCCAAGTTTGGCAGAGATGAACCAGGCTCTTCCTGCGTGTCCTGTGTGTATGTGTATACCTGTGTGTGTCTATGTGTATGGCTTTATGTGTGTGTGTCTGTATTCATGTGTGTCAGTGTGTATGTAGATGCATGTGTGTGTATGCGCATGTTCATCCCTTTATCACAAAGGTGCTGTTTTCCAGATATGTTAGACCCAATTGGAACTGCATGAGGTAAACACAGTCGGGGATCAAACCCTCCCCAGCCCCACAGCCAAGAGGCAACATGGCAGTCTGGGATACTCCCCTCCAGGAGGAAATGGTTTGAACCCAATTATGACGATGCTTAATTACCCAGTACTCTCTGCTACAGATTGGGTAGTTTCTGCATCCATTGAATGAGCTGCAGTGTTGTACATAATTGCCTCTCAGTAAATCGGTCATCAAACAAGGGTGTTGTTCATAAAAGGTACAGGAAATGACAACGCAGGCCGGCTGGTTATGTCCTGCTGGCAGTGGATGGTTTCATGTTTGTGAGACCTGAGGAAGTAGCCAAATAGCGGAAGTTGTTGTTATTGTAATGAGGAGAAGTTGGCGGTTTGGCTTGCCACAGTCTCAACCACCTTTGAGTTCCCCTCTCCGTATGACACTCCCAAACGCTTGTAGACACGAGGCACATGGTGCTGGTGTGGAAAGCACGAGCTGGGGGACATTCATCAGCAACCGTCTCTAAATGGAGAGGGGGGGGGGGGGGGGGGGTTGTCACTGAATTGCTTCTCCTGAGGTTTCTGCCACTTCCTTCTCTCTGACAGTTTTGGGGCATTTTTTCTTGTCTTCTCTGACGGTTTAATTCCGTTGGTTTTAGGTGCTTATCTGTGGGTGTCCGTGAAGCCCTCTGTGACCCTGTAGGTTGTCCTGTAGTGTACGCCTGGTCTGGTAGTGAGCGAGTCGCAGGGTAGGGGTGAAAAGCCTCAGGAGAATCCTTGTGTTGTCCATTATCCTGGTCTAGTGATGTTATAAACCCAGAGTAAACCTGGGTTTAACAAATATTTGATTAATTAAGGTAACTACCCATGGTTGCTGTACACATTGACTGTTATTCTCGTAAACCTGTGTGATAAATAATTGTCATACTGGAACATGCAAATGCACCTTAAAATAGGAAGTGTACTATAAAGACCTGTACTGTCAGCTTCTAGAACTCTTCCTCCTAGAGATGCATTCCTGACCATGTTTATCACCCTGCACTGCTGCTGGTAGTGGTTAACACCTAGCTCCCCTAACAACCTGCCCCAGGTGAACACATATACCCGGGCAGGCAGGGAAGCACTGGTAGCTGGAAGTTTGGACTGGATTTGATTAAACCCCTGTTTTATAGAGAGCTCTCCAGTTTGTCCCAGTGCCAGGCCACCCAAGCTCTGAGGCTCCCTGAAAACCTGCTGTGAAAGGTGGAACAATCTGCAAGCAGATAGCGGCCCTGCCCTCACCCCCGCTCCTGCGTCAGTGGACTGATCCTGACTGTGGAATGCAGGGCCTGGGTTGGGTCCACAGGAGAGAGGAGAGGTGGAGGAGAGGGGAATGGGGAGAAAGGAGAGGACAGAAACCATAAAAGCAAAAGGCAGAGAGGAGGCAGAGAGGAGGAAAGGCTGAGGGAACGATGGATGAAGAAGTGGATGATGACAGCGGCGGTGAGATGACTGAGCCCAGCAGGACGCAGAGGAACAGGGGCGAGGCGAGAGAGGGGGAGGGGGAGAAGGGCACCCGCTCCTGAACTCTCAGCATCTCTCTTCACACCTCGCGTCACATGACTCACAGCTCGGGTCACGTGACTCAGTGAGAAGAGGGGGAAGGGGAGGAGGGGCGGGCGTCACGGATGCCGTAATCTCGCAGGGTGATACCATAAGTGAAGAGAGAGGCAGAGAACGGGAGGGAGGGATAGAGAGAGCTAGGGAGGGAGGGAGGGAGTTGGAGAGAGAAGGATGAAGACATGGAGGAGGGAGGGGGTGAGAAAAGAGACAGAAATAACTAGGGAAATGTGTGTTTGCCACTGTAGATGACATATTCTGGTGTTCACCCAATCTCCTGTTTAATTCTGGATGGGTGGAATGTTCCTCCATCTGGCTCAGGTAGTACTCAGCTACCTGGAACCCACTCACCCTGAGGATTGTCTCTGATTCGCCATGCTATCCCGGCCCCTGCCATTAACCTGTTAACCCCCTCCCCCAAACGCACACCACCCCCACTCCCCTTCTAGCCTGCTCCTGCCCCCCATTAGCATGTTAACCCCCTGTTTACCACCCCGGCCTGTACCCCCCCCCCCCCCCCCCCCCTCCTGGGCCCATTGCTCTTTCCTGTAGCCTCTTTCCTGTATATTTAGATCTTGTCCTCCACCTTCCAGGATGTTAATCCCCCTCCACCCGGATGATAATATCCCTGCACCCACACACCCGATACATCATCGATCTATGTACCGTGCTCCTGGGCCTCTTGGCTAGCTGCCCCCTTTGCCCCGGCTGCGTCAAGCCATTCTCAAGAAAGGTTCATGATGGGATTATGAAGAGTCACTGATGCGGGGAGGGGAGGTTGAGGTGCGCTCGATACACTCCTTCGGTGCGACGCACACACACTGTACACACACATGCACACACAGACACACGCGTCATACCTGGCACATGAGCCTCGACAGCAGAAGCTGTAAATCAGACCGCCGACCATCTTAAACCTCATTCGTATCTGAACCATGATCATCTTTATGTCTCTCTGCCCCTCTGTGTTGGCGTGGATGCTGATTGTTATATAATGCAGTCAGTGTGTGTTGGTGCACTGGTGAACCGGCCCCAACAGACTAATATATGAGACAAAGGGATAGAGAGCCTTTATAATAATGTGAAACTCGCAGACAAAGAGACCTCTTTTCCTTCAGAGAGTGTGAGAATAGTGTGCCTATGTGCACAGGCAGTTGATAGCTGGATGCAGTGATTCATCCCAGATTCAAGTTGGAAGCAGTAATTATTCACTTGTCGACGGGTAGAATTGTGTCTTTGTCTGGAAGGCGGTGGTGTGGCATGTGGAAGGCAGGGAGGTTTGGCTCAGGCTGATTTGAGGATGGAATGTGGAGACATTCTTAAGTGTATGAAACGCAGCCGCATTTTAATTTGAACCTACTGTAAATGACTTGTTGTGTAAGACCTCTTGCCCCTCTCTTATTGTCTTTCTAGCTCTCTCTCTCTCTCCTCCCCCCCCCCCCCCCCCCCCCTTAGAGTTTCAGTTCTAGACAAAGTGCCTCAAGGTAGCTTTTAAATGTAAGTGTTCTATCGAAACTATAGTAGGGATACAAATGTATGCCTAAGTAAGGGTTGAGCCGTATAGAGAGACACACGAACACTCAGACACACTTATGCCTCGGTCATTTTGTCAGTCATGCGTGTCCAATGTGTCTTGCTGGCCCCCGCCACACGTGACACACGCACACTCATGATGTGTGAGGTGGCGGGGCAGTAGCATTGAGTCAGATAGTCATCTGTCGTTCTTGATGTCGTTCTTTATCCCTATCTTTCTCCGTCACCCCTCCTCTGCAGTATTGATCCACATAGTTGGCTAGTGTATCGAGGAGCCAGACGCTCGCTAGCTCACGGACGGCAGCTCTCTATCAATGTATCAGTGGCCTCCTTCTGACTGGTACAGCAGAGGAAAGAGCCTGTCTGTCTGGAGCCAAAATGGCCACCATGGCTGCTCTCAGCTAGCATGTAGAGAGGCGGGAAACAGTGGAGGCTGGCACGTCGACTGGTACACATTTCCCTCAGTTCCGTATGATGTTATTTAGCGTAGCATAGTCTTTGAAGATGAATGGTGTGATTAGCATGCCAACGTGAGGAGGTCTTCGGCCTATGTCTGTGTCCGGCCTTATGACAGTTGTGGCTTGTCTGAGCCTTGGGCTTTAGTGGGGGCTTGGGTAGGGACAGCCATCTGGAGGGGTTCGGGTGGAGTGTGTGTGTGTGTATGGGGAGGGGGGAGTGTTTACAAGACTGTCTGTGCCCACAAGGCTTCTAGAGAGATTTGTTTCAATCTGTGAATAGATGAATAGCAACAGGTATGTATTGTTCTATGTGACTTTGCACTCAGTTGCTGAAGCAACGAGATGGACGTTTGTGTGTTGTGTTGTTCTTTATTTGACTTGGACTCTTTCTGTGTCAGAGCTATTTAGTGTCTCTCTCTCCCTTTCCCTCTCCTACTCTTCTCTCCTCTCTCTCTCTCTCTCTCCTCTTCTCTCTCTCTCTCTTCTCCCTCTCCCTCTCTCTCTCTCTTCTCTCCTCCTCTCTCTCTCTGCTCTCTCTCTCGCTTCTCTCTCTCTCTCTCCCTATCTCCATCTTTCTCTCTCTCTCTCTCTCTCTCTCCTCTTCTCTCTCTCTCTCTCTCTCTCTCACCCCCCCCCCTCTCCTCTCTCACCCCTCTCTCTCTCTCTCTCTCCTCTCCTCTCTCTCTCACCCCTCTCTCTCTCTCTCTCTCTCTCTCTCTCTCTCACCCCTTCTCCCTCTCTCCTCTCTCCTCTCTCTCTCTCTCTCTTCTCTCTCCTCTCTACCCCTCTCTCTCTCTCTCTCTCTCCTCTCCTCTCTCTCTCTCTCTCTCTCTCTCCCTCTCTCTCTCACCCCTCTCTCTCTCTCTCTCTCTCTCTCTCTCTCTCACCCCTCTCTCTCTCTCTCTCTGTTCATGAGGATCATGTGATGGCTGTCAGTAAGGGCTTTGTCTCGCTAAAGTTAATTTTCTGACCATGTCCCTTAAATATCTGGTTTCTTTGAATAAGTCCATCTTGATGTTTTTTTTTAACACAATTACGTTTTAAGATGTTGACAAACACACAACAACACATAAACGCACACTGATGGAAACAAACACGTACACACTTTCTTGAACAGACTAGTTGCCGGGGTCCCCATCTGCTCCAGCAGACTCATAATAGTTGTTGTTCTTCATCAGAGCACACCCTCCCTCCCTCTGTCCCTCTTCTGTCCCTCACTTCCACCCTCCTCTCTCCTACCTCTCTACCTTCTTTCTTTTCTCTCTCTCTCTCTCTCTCTCTCTCTCTCTCTCTCCCTCTCTCTCTCTCTCTCTCTCTCTCTCTCTCTCTCTCTCCCTCCTCTTTCCCTTCCCTCAAATCAAATAAAAATGTTTTTGTATAGCCCCTTTTACAAGCAATGTCACAGAGGGCTTCCCTGTCCTCCCTCCCTCCTCTCTTTCTCCTCTCTCCCCCTTCCCTCCCTCCCACCCTCCCTCCTCTCTTCCTCCTCTCTCCCCCTTCCCTCCCTCCTCCCTCCCTTCTCTCAGGGCAGCTGGTTACGCATACGACTGAGCCTCATTAGGTTTGTTTTCATCTGATTCACAACGCAGAAACTGTGTCATGTGGCAGCCACCAGGGCCTCTGATTGGCCCAGAGTTGCACAGCACTTCCTCTTGTAGCCAGGCAGACTTGGTAAAGTCCCACCAGGACAAGAGCTCCAAACACACACACAGGCTCACACACTCACAGTTAAGCTCTGATGTTGTGAAACGACTGAGTTGGAAACTGAGTGTGACTTTTGTGTTGGGAGAGGATTATGCTCCTGTATAGACAAGGGCCCTACCACATTATGTAACACAACAGTAATAATGTATTCATCTGCACATAACTTTCTCTCCCTGTTAAATGGCCATTGAAACGCACACACGCACACGCACAGTCTCCCTGACAGTGGAGGCGTTCAGAGCTCTGCTCTGTTCGTAGGCGTGAGATGGATGCATCCTTGGCTTGAGCGTGTTCACACCAGGGCAGGAAGAGACAGAGGCACCACTGCTGGGGGTGCCTCTGTCTGTCTGTCTGTCTCTCTCTCTCTCTCTCTCTCTCTCTCTCTCTCTCTCTCTCTCTCTCTCTCTCTCTCTCTCTCTCTCTCTCTCTCTCTCTCTCTCTCTCTCTCTCTCTCTCTCTCTCTCTCTCTGTGCTAGTCTTTCTCTTACTGTGCCATTTCTGTCTTTGTCCTGGTATATCTGTTAGAAACATGTGTGTAGAAGATGTATGTAGAACATGTATGTAGAACGAACCTCTGCTTTAACAAGCTAGGGGAGAGTCACTGTTGGTCTACTCTTCCAGCCAGCCTGTTCAACCTGCACTGGGGTTTTCTAAAGAAAGAGTGAGAAAGAGAGTTGTGTGCCATGGGGTAGACAGTGGCAGTGACAGTGGTGTGAGAAGACTGAGGGTGAGCGACCTGCCCTAAATAACCTGGCCTACTTCTTTACTGTACTGAGCTTAGAGGCTGACACTATTGTGTGTGTCGGCAGTGCACATCCACTGACAGGACCGGGTGACATAGCGCTTACTGCACGACATGCATAGCACCAAGAGTTATGAGGTGTGTGCCTAGGTCGGGTGTCTTTCAGATGAAAGTGTGTGACAAGGTGCCAGTTTCAGAGTGGAGGGACCCATGTTTTGACTGGAGCTTTGTAACCAGTGGAGGTATTCAGGCTGAGGGACTGACTCTGTCAGCTCACTAGTTCCACGCTGTCCCTTCCTCTAATTCTTTCTCTTTCTTTCTTTTTCTCTCTCTCTCTCTTTCTCTCTCTGTCTTTCCTTTTCTTTGCATGGTTTATGAGGGAGAGGAGAAGCGGTAGGCCAGGGTCAGGGTGGGATGAAGGAGTCAATAGTAGTACATGAATGCAAGCCCAGTCCGTTCATCAATGCGTGTGTGTCTGTAAACCAACATGTGTGTCTTGGCAACCAGTCAATAGTGCATCGTATACAATCCTGGGTCGCACAGAGGCATGTGCTCTCCCCAACCCCTCCTCCTCCTTCTCCTCCCTGCACTCCTCCTCCCTTTCCTCTCTGAGATTTGGAAATCTCCATATCCGGGAAGGCCTCATTCTTTGTTTTACCACCATGCCATCATTGTGCACTGTAATCATTCTGTAATCGCTCTGACGCTCTCCCTCCCTCTTTCTATCTGTCTCTCCTCTGTCTTTATATCTCTTTTTTCCCCTCCTTCTGACTAATGCCCCATCCCCCACGTGATTAAAACAAGCCCTTGGCAACCACCGTTGTTTTAGTCCCATAGCAACTAGTGGGGCATGCTGGGATAGCTGCTATTCCTGTTAGTCCCCTGGGTGAAACCAGCTAGGGAGGGGAGGAGGCGTCCGGCCAGGCCGGCACGAAAGGGTTAAGGGTGTTAGAGGTGTGAATAGGAAAGTCCTGCTAGTCTCTCTCTGTCTCCCGAGGGCTGACCTGATAGAGAGCTGGTCTCTCTCTCTGGTGTCTTGTACAGTCTGTAGTCCCCCTCTGTGTCTCTGTCCCCCTCCTCCATCCCCTCTCCCCACTCTTCCTGTCATGGCCGCCGCCAGAGAACCTCCATCTCCAGCTCCAGACTTGAAGCCCAGGCCTATTTTAGGGCGATATTGTTTGTGTCCGGAGCCGTGTGGCGCAAAGCATCATGGGAGGACGCAGTGTTGGGGGTGAGGTCATCTCGGAGGGTCAGGGCTGGGATGGCTGATGAGGGCTGATGCAAGGCAGAGGCAAGTCCACCTGGACAGCAGATAGACCCGTCAGCTGTATCCACTGCCTGGACCCACATATGGTTCTGCTTCTCTTTCCAACCTCGCTCCAATTCTCCCCCCCCCCACCCCCCCTTTTTTTTTTCTTCTTCTCCTTCCTCTGTCCATCCTGTTCGTTATCCATTCCCTGTTCCCCCTTCTCGCCATCTAGATCAATTATACATAGCTGGCTGTGTTCACAGAAGGCTGTGTCAGAGCCGACGAGAGGCAGAACCGTACTGGGAGCCTTGTTAACCAAGCTGAACAGCCCTGGCACAGGACGAGTTAAAAGGTTTTTTCCTCTCTCTCTCCGTGCTCTTTCGCTGTGGGTTAAGGGCTATTTATAGGACGCGCAGAAGCACAGCTGAATTGTGGGTTAGTATGTTGCGACCTGGGGGCTGGCTTCACATGTTATGTGTTCTGGTTGACTGAGTCTGGGTGAGGCTTGTGGAGCTAGGCTGAGCTATGCTAATCTAGGTTAACATAGACTAGACTAGGCTATGCTAAGATAAGCTAGGCTAGTACAAGGACTGGTGGAGCGAAGGCTATCCAGCCTTGCACCTCCTAGTATTTGCTTAGTTTAAGGAAAAACAACATTTCATCAACGACCAAATCCACGTCTTTCAGAGAGGGCTTTAAGCCTGAGCCCCCTTAGACTTGAAAACACACTTGTGAACACACACTGGCTCTTACATGCTCACACTCTCTGACATAGCAATAATACACAGGCACACACACACACACAGCAGTGAAACAACCCAGGCCCTGTATGTATGTTTGCAGAAGGAAGAAGCAGGGTGCGGTGGCAGTCATGAAGCCTAGCTCTGGACAGAAACAGACAGACACCACACTATTATTAGACTTCTGCTTCACGGTTACTATTATGATTGGGTTGGGTATTATAAGTATGAAAACAAGGACATATTTAATCTAAGACAAACACAGGTTAGCCCCTCTCCTGGAGCGAGGCACAAAGGCAGGTCTTTGGTACGGTCATTGTTGACCTTGTATTTCTAGCGCGTTCCCTTAGCTACATCAGCGCCTTAGCAAACGTAAGTGGTCCTACTTGACAGCCTTGTGGTACTCTTTGGGTTTGGCAGGGTGCCACTGATTCCATCCCCGGGACAGGAGTGGCAAATCTGTCACCCTGACACTAAGAGGGACATTTTTGTGCCCCCCTGTGATTTGTACTAACGCCTCTTTTGTTGACCTGTTGGTATGTGTCCCTTTACACAGCAACAGGGTGAAACTTTTAATTATAGTATGTCTGTCTCACAAGTCTGTCAAGTTATTCTGATGCCTTTCTTACGCATCTCACAAGGTCCTTACTGTCAAATCTTCCTTTGTGTCATCAGCCTAGAGAAGACTCGCTAAGTTTGCGTTGTGGCGGGGCGTCGACGACGCTCCACATTTGGAAAAAGAGGACCCTGACTGTTTGTTTCCATGTCGCCTGGGCAAACGTTGCCTTTCCGTAGCCAAAGAAGGTCCACTCAAACCATTTGTGCTGTCTCCAGTGGTGCCTGAGCTTAGCGCAGTGCCACAGGAACAGCGTTCTGGTGGTGGAGTGGGGAGGTAGTGGTGGGGTGGGGAGGTAGTGGTGAGGTGGGGAGGTAGTGGTGGGGTGGGGAGGTAGTGGTGAGGTGGGGAGGTAGTGGTGGGGTGGGGAGGTGGGGTGGGGAGGTAGTGGTGGGGTGGGGAGGTAGGGGTGGGGTGGGGAGGTAGTGGTGGGGTGGGGAGGTAGTGGTGGGGTGGGGAGGTGGGGTGGGGAGGTAGTGGTGGGGTGGGGAGGTAGGGGTGGGGTGGGGAGGTAGTGGTGGGGTGGGGAGGTGGGGTGGGGAGGTAGTGGTGAGGTGGGGAGGTAGTGGTGAGGTGGGGAGGTAGGGGTGGGGAGGTAGTGGTGGGGTGGGGAGGTAGTGGTGAGGGTGGGGAGGTAGTGGTGAGGGTGGGGAGGTATGGTGGGGTGGGGAGGTAGTGGTGGGGAGGTAGTGGTGGGGTGGGGAGGTGGTGGTGGGGTGGGGAGGTAGGTGGTGGGGTGGGGAGGTAGTGGTGGGGTGGGGAGGTAGTGGTGGGGTAGTGGTGGGGTGGGGAGGTAGTGGTGGGGTGGTGGGGAGGTGGTGGGGAGGTGGGGAGGTAGTGGTGGGGTGGGGAGGTAGTGGTGGGGTGGTGGGGTAGTGGTGGGGTGGGGAGGTAGTGGTGGGGTAGTGGTGGGGTAGTGGTGGGGTGGGGAGGTAGTGGTGGGGTAGTGGTGGGGTGGGGAGGTAGGACCTTATTGTCATGGCCTTGCTGTGGCGTGAGGAACAGATCCCCAGGAACAACACTGCAGCCTGGCTCCTCCCAGGGGCCCGTCACCCGATCCCCCTCCTGGGTGACGGCTCTCACCAGCCCGCCGCTTTCTTCTCTCGGTTCGTATTTTTACTGGCGGTTTAAAAAGGGCTCTGTCTTAATTAACAGAACCTCGCCCTCGCGAGCAAGTCTTTTATTATCACAGCCCGCTGTGAATATGAACCCCTCTCATCGCACACCCTGTATTTACCACAACTCGGCCATTCCACGAGGTGATAAACCCACTCGTGTAGAAAGTTCCAGCGGTCGTGATATCGCCCACCCTCATCTAACCAAAATGGAGGGTTGTTGTTGGAGCCTTGAAGATCCCCTGCAGGCTCCGGATAACAACTTCCTGTCTGCAGGATGTAGGAAATGACAGGCTGCGGAGAGAGATCTTGGAGAGTTTGTCATTTAGGGTTCAGAATAGCTCTGCTCTGTTTTTTTTCATGTTTCAAGATGTTTCATGGAGTGGAATGTTTAGATTTACGCTAGCTAGGGTCTCCACTGTGGAACAAGAACTCCCTTCCAGTTACAAGCCAGGATGGATCTTAAATGGAGAGGAAGGAGAAGAGAACTGATCGAAAGGAAGCACATTACTGTAATTTGAACTCAGGCCTTATTGGGAGGGCATGATTCCATTGACTGGTTCTAGGTCAAATCAGGCTGTGGAAATAAGAGTTATGGCCACTCTTGACCAATCAGAGGACAGAGTAGAGCACAGCTGAGTGGACAATCCTTCTCAGGCCTCTTACCAACTGAGAAGAGCGGAGCCACACACACACATAAATGCACACACACATACATCTACACATACAGCCACTCACTGGAAACAAAGACACGTGGATGCAGTGATGTAGGCTGCCTTTGAAGAGACCTTTGTGACCTTTAACCCACGAGAATACGGTTGCTATGGTTGATGAGTTTTGACATTGGCCTGTTTCCGTGGTGATGCAAGGCTTGCACTTCATGCTGCAACTGCCTGGTGGGAGCCAGAACATACACTTAGTTCTCTATGACTGCACTGGTGTCATGAAACACACACACACACACACATAGGCAAGTGCATAAACACACACACACAGGTACATACACAACACACACAGGCTAATACATAAACATACAGAGTCAACAACACTCACCTAATTACCCATTCAATTCACTCCCCACACTCCTACACACCCCTGCCACATGCTTGCAGGACTGGTCAGATTGCAGTGTCCTGATCCAGCCCTGCCTGTGTCCTGATCCAGTCCCTGCCTGTGTCCTACCCAGTCCTGCCTGTGTCCTACCCAGTCCTGCCTGTGTCCTACCCAGCCCTGCCTGTGTCCTAGCCAGCCCTGCCTGTGTCCTACCCAGCCCTGCCTGTCCTACCCAGCCCTGCCTGTGTCCTACCCAGTCCTGCCTGTGTCCTACCCAGCCCTGCCTGTGTCCTAGCCAGCCCTGCCTGTGTCCTACCCAGTCCTGCCTGTGTCCTACCCAGCCCTGCCTGTGTCCTAGCCAGCCCTGCCTGTGTCCTACCCAGCCCTGCCTGTGTCCTACCCAGTCCTGCCTGTGTCCTACCCTGCCCTGCCTGTGTCCTAGCCAGCCCTGCCTGTGTCCTACCCAGCCCTGCCTGTATCCTACCCAGTCCTGCCTGTGTCCTACCCAGCCCTGCCTGTGTCCTACCCAGTCCTGCCTGTGTCCTACCCAGTCCTGCCTGTGTCCTACCCAGTCCTGCCTGTGTCCTACCCAGTCCTGCCTGTGTCCTACCCAGCCCTGCCTGTGTCCTGATCCAGTCCTGCCTGTGTCCTACCCAGCCCTGCCTGTGTCCTACCCAGCCCTGCCTGTGTCCTACCCAGTCCTGCTTGTGTCCTACCCAGTCCTGCTTGTGTCCTACCCAGCCTTGCCTGTGTCCTACCCAGTCCTGCTTGTGTCCTACCCAGCCCTGCCTGTGTCCTACCCAGTCCTGCCTGTGTCCTACCCAGTCCTGCCTGTGTCCTACCCAGTCCTACCCAGTCCTGCCTGTGTCCTAGCCAGTCCTGCCTGTGTCCTACCCAGTCCTACCCAGTCCTGCCTGTGTCCTAGCCAGCCCTGCCTGTGTCCTACCCAGCCCTGCCTGTGTCCTAGCCAGCCCTGCCTGTGTCCTACCCAGTCCTGCCTGTGTCCTACCCAGCCCTGCCTGGGAGAGAAAGCCATGCTCCCGTTAAGGAGTGTTCTCCTTGCATCACTGGCCAGGAAAATAGGCCAGCCAACTAGCCAGCCAGCGGCTTCTCACACATTTAAAGACAATGGATGCACAGCTGGTCACTACTGGCACATACGTGTAGTCAGCGATGCTGTGTCAAACACGTGTTGTTCATGCTTGGTGTGTGGTTGGTCGACTGAGTGCACTGCGACTGTGGGTGTTCCATTTACAAAGATGGGCATGAGGTCGCTGTTAACATTGTCAAGTGCAATCAGTAGTTCAGTGTGTTAACATGTACCGAACTGGGATGTAATAACTATAAATACACTTGTTATACAAAGTCTCCTAGTGTTGTGTTTCGAAGAGCTTCTCTCAGCCTCTTGGTGTTTTCCTCCTGTTCAGGGGTAATCCCAGAGTCACCCAGTGGATGAGTGTGGGATCTGAGCGCAGACCCTCTCCCCCAATAAGCGCTAACGAGCGCTAACCCAACCATTAGCACTCCCCACTACTTTCCGAGGGTAGCATCAAGGCTAATGGGTAAACCACAGACAGCTCACAGCTAATAAGCTAAATGACCCCCCGGCGTTAACCACAGACAGAGGTTCCAGGTGAATTGTAGTCAGGCTGTGTCGCTTGATGGATGGATTGACGAAGGAATGGATGCTTGAATGAGAATAAAGACAGATAGACAGACAGACAGACAGATAGACAGACAAATAGACTGACAGACAACCCAGCAACCACTGAACTCATTTTTTTGCTTTCTCTCCTTTTCAGTTTTTCCATTCATGTCCTTGGTCTCCCCTGTCTGCAATTCTGTCTCCTCAGTGATCTGTTCTGTTTACCAGTAGCATGTAAACAGCCAACGGCTCTCGTATGATGTGCAATATGGGGTGCGTGTGCGTGTGTGGGGGGGGGGGGGGGGGCGTGGCAATAGATGGGGGATAAGACTTCTTAGAGCCAGTGTGGTCGTCTTGAAGGAGTTGAAAGGGGGGTCTGGTGGGCATGGAGCCAGCTGTAGGCCAGATATAAACACAGTCTTCCTGTGCAACGTTACCCAGACATCTCCTGTGTCTCTCCATAACATAGTGTCCTCGTATATCACACCGGCCAACTTCCTGTCTCTATGGCAACTCTTCTCTACTGCATAAACAATAGGGTCAAAGGTCATGTATACAGTTGTTTCAGTGCCAGATGCCCTTTGTGGCTAGTTGTTGCTCCAGTCGCCTAGTGTGGTACAGCAGGTGACTGTAGACAGAAACAAACAAATGAAGAAACAAACATTCTTTATTGATACCCCAAGTGGGAAATTGCAGTTTAACGGCAGCAGTGAGAAGGGTTCTAACAATATCAAAGCAGGTCGAAAACCAGTATGGAACCTAAATAAATAAGCACTATAAATGTGATGACGGGTCCTAATTGTTAGCGTAAGTGAGTTTGTTTGATGTACAATCTGATTAAAGTACTCGCATACTCTTAGCCCAGGCCTCCGCCAATGAGCGTATGAAATCAAATCTTCGGCCTGTGTGTTCTCTTTTCCTGGACCAGGGGGAGTTAGGGCTCTGGACGCCAGCACTCAGTCAGGACGCGGGTAACGGCGTCAGACAGCGAGCTAATCCCTCTGTGTGCTCAGGACTTCACAGGGATTTATCCAGGGTCTCGGGCCAGGCCCTCCGGCCCAGGGAGGAGAGGGGGGAGAGCGGGGCTGCCTCTCCACCTTCACCTCCGCTGGCTGTTGTTGCTGCTGATCCTCGTGGTTCAGAGGGCGGGCTGAGGAATGTCATGAGGGCAAGAGTCGGCGGGAGGGTGGAGGATTGCTGGCTTCTCTCCCTCCCTCTTCCTCACTCTCTCCCTCCTCCTCCTCCTCTTCCTCTGTGATGCATGGATGATAGACGAGTGGATCATCGGTTCCCCAGCCTCAGACTGCCTTCTCACTTAGTTGAAACTATATCTGCTGTTCAATAATACAAAACCAGAACCGGGTCATCTTGATTTTATATTTAGAATCTTGAGTCATCTCCTCATGATTCCGAAGGCCCAATCTGGTAGATCCTTGTACTGGGGAGAAACGCCTGATGAAAAATGCATCTGGTGTCGGATCATGTGACCTGAGTGAAACTCCTATGCCATCAGAAGACAGCCCGCTCGGACGGAGAGCCAATGATCTCTGCGCACACTGAATTGGATGATGTAATACCCTTAGAACAGATGTTTCACTGGATCCGATTGGTCCACTGTTAAACCGTTGTTTATGGCGGTTGGAGCTTGTCTCTGTGACCACTGGCAGAGATGTGTTCATTTACTCAGCACTATCTGGGGAGCTGATGTTGGAACACCTCTCATGCTATAATGTGTTGCTGGCTGTAAACCATATCTGTGTGTGAGTGTGTGTGAGTGAGTTCCTGTGGATCTAAAAATGGACCTGTAGGTCTTACGTGATGGAAAGTTGTCTCACTGCCCAGAATGGAGACCCCTTTTACTACTGTAACCTATCGTATAGCAGCTACACACACACACACACACACACTTGCACGAATGCACGCACACACACATATCCTAGAAAGAGAGTGCTTGTTTTCTCTGACCATCACTCACATGTTCACCCTGCTTCTTATTTCGAGTAGCTCAACACACCTCACCTGAAAGTGACAAGTTGACAAAGTGAAGAGACCCTTGACAAGTGGTGCGTGTGTGTGTGTTTTGTAGTAGAACCGCACTAAAAGCTCTCTGTCTGTCTTCGGGCAGACCAGTATAGTTTCAGCTGCAGTGCAACGATCAATGGAGGTTTATCATCGACTGGGCAGCCTCCCACACCCCTCCGCTCCTCGCTCCCCCTTTCCCTCCACCCCTCCGCTCCTCACCCTCACTCCATCCCTCCACCCCTCGCCCTCGCTCCCTCCATCCCTCCAGAGCCTGCCTGTTTTCTTGGCCTACTTACACAGAGCTCCCTGTTCAAACACACAGGCAGACCAGCCTCTATGGCAGAGGAAGGGAGATGGAAGGAGAGAGAGAGGAAAGAGAGGCAGAGGGAAAGGGAAGGAGGGAGGGAGAGAAGAGAGGAAGAAGAGACAGGGAAAAAGAGGGAGAGATAGACTGAGGGAAGGAGTGACATAGAGGGAGAGGAAGGGAGATACAGGTGCATCTCTGCATCTCAAACCACCTCCATTTCAATCGAGTATTGTGACCAAACCCACCTCACCCTGAACCAACCAGAGCCTTCTGAACCTGTAATCCATATCTGAACAACACATTCATCACATCTATAGCCACCTGCATTTCCACACCACCACCAAGACCACGACACATCACTTTTTAGACTCAAAATAATCAGCATTTCAAAGAAGACAGCATAGAGCTATTTTCCCCTTATTTATTCTGAACACTGGTAATGCAGTCAGTGGTGGTAGAGATCCAGGGATGGAGCCGTGGGAGAGCACAGGGACAAAGACACCGCAACATGCAGCAGTAGAGTAGCTCTTAGAGCCTGGGTGAGGCAGGACGATACAGCACAACACTATCTCTCTTTTCCCCTCTCTCCCTTCGTTCTCTGTCCTCTCTCTCTCTCTCCCTCCATTCTCTCCTTTCCCTCTCTGCCTCCATTCTCCCCCCTCTTTCTCTCTCACTCCATTCTCTCTACTCTCCCTCCATTATCCCCTCCCTCGCTCCCTCCCTCGATGCTCTCTTCTCTTTTTCTGTCTCACTTCCTTCTCTCTCCTCTCTCCCTCTCTTCCTTAGTGAGGTGGTGGAACAGCATGAGAGCTCCCTAGGCACAACTCTACCACACAACTCTGCATCACAGGCCTCGACAGGGCTGCCCATAAGTGTTCCTGTCGTGTATGCGTGTGTGTGTGTGTGTGTGTGTGTGTGTGTGTGTGTGTGTGTGTGCGCGCGCGTGTCCGTGCAGAAACTGGAAAACAGCATCAACCGAGACCCAGTTCCAGTATAGCATGTCTGGTCTGGTGTCGATGTCAACATGGTTGTTTCGTGGTTGGCTCTGGAATGTGTATGCATAGCCTGGTGCTCTATAGTATCCTAGTATGAACAACAGTGTAGATGTGTTCTAGTAAAGTATCATGTATAGTGTTACAGTATAATAGTATGTACAGCTGTGTAGATGTAGCGTTTGTAGTTTGTACTCTAGTGTTACAGTACAAGTAGTATGAACAGACGTGTAGATGTCTAGTTTCATGAGCAGTAGTTTAGATGTTTAGAAGATGTTCAGAGGTTTTGGGCATTCTGCCATCTGGAATGCAAGGTCTTGCATTAATTACTCCTCCACACTGGTGTCCTATTGTTTTCTCCAGTCCATGATGTGTGTGTGTGTGTGTGGTTGTGTGTGTGTGTGTGTGTGCACGTGTGTGTGTGCGCGTGTGTGTGTGCGCGTGAGGCAGACCAGCAATACAGCAGCAGCGTCTTCAAGCCTAATGATGGTTAGCATCGATAGCATAGCCTGGTTATTGTACAAAGCTAACATAGCCTGGTTAGCACAGCTAGCATGGCCTGCACTACTATAAACACCCCTAACAGCAATATATTAGCATGCTAACACTAGAAGACTTGCAGTTAAACTCAACTGAGTGTTGTCAGAGACTGTAAATAAGTTTTGGGAGCAATTTGGTGAGCCCACAGTGTGTGTGTGTCTGTGGGGATGGGGGGTGGTGGGGGATGGGGTGGTGGTGGTGTGTGTATGTGTTTGGTCCCGGTGTGTGAGACTTCTTTTCGGACAAGGGGTTCTTTATGGCATCCCTCTGGGCTTGGTGGACTGGACAAGGGGCCAGGTGCAGGCCTGTATGCATCTCTACTGGGTACACATGCACACACGTGCACACACAAACTCTCTCTCATTCTCTGTCACACACACACATGCGCACGCGCACACACACACTCACACACACGTTATCCTGTCCAGACAGGGCAGAGTTCAGTTTTTCTGTGTGTATACTTGTTGTTTATGTTACCCTCATCATCTTTGTAGCCTGTGAGAATGTTCACATACTATTTATATGTGTGTGTGTGTGTGTGTATGTGTGTGTGTGTGTGTGTGAGTGTGTGTGTTGGTACAGAATGACTATATTCCTCTGGTATTTCCTCAGGGAAGTGCAACTCTCTGTTCTCCATTTTATCTGGCCTACATCTTCCTGAGAGACACATGACATCCTGGGCCTTCCTCAGCTCTGATCCTCCTCTTCTTCCTCCTCTCTCTCCTCCTCCTCTTCACCCTCCTCTCTCTCCTCCTCCTTCTCTTCACCCTCCTCTCTCTCCCCCTGATCTTCCTCTTCACCCTCCTCTCTCTCCTCTTTCTCCTCTTCACCCTCCTCTCTCTCCTCTTTCTTCTCTTCACCCTCCTCTCTCTCCTCCTCCTCTTCACCCCCCTCCTCTCTCCCCCTGATCTTCCTCTTCAGCCTCCTCTCTCCTCCTTTTCCTCCTCCTCTTCATCATCCTGTCTCTCCGCCTCTCCCTTTTCTCCCTTCTCTCTCCTGATGCTGTTGTAGTGTGTAGTGGTTTCTGCCTTCTGTCCTGTTTTCCAATCCTAACCTAAATGAACCGTTACCATGACTACGCCTCCCCTGTTCCTGATGGTCATTGCATCACTGCAGAGCTAAACCAATCAGCTTACGTCAAACTCCTCTGGCTGTCTGAACTGCCATTTGCTATTACGGTTGAGACAGGGGTAAATGGTTAGTTAAGGTAGGGAGAGGGTATGGGTGAGGGGGGGGGGGCAGGGGTGTTGTCCAGACAGGAACCTGACGGGGCCCTTAATGAGACCCCCAGATTAACCCCCCGAGTGCCTGGCTCCTGGGTCAGCCCCCAGCCGGATTACTGGTTGTAGTTTATGAACTGGAGGGTGTGTATGTGTGTATGTGTGTGTGTGTGTGTGTGTGTGGGGGGGGGGGGCTGTGTCCTTGTCCCCTCAAACAGCTTCATCTGAGGGTGACCAGGGAGGGGGGGGTTAGGGGGGTGGGGAAGTTAATGGAAGCTCTCTACACTTTGGGACTTTTTAAAATGGCTCCTGTGAGGGAGCTGTGTCTTTAAATGTTTACCGTTTGTGTCTCATGTTAGTTCTCCCAAAGACACTAGTTTACTGTGTGGATCCTCATCAGAGATCCTCATCCCTGGCTAGTTTACTGTGTGGATCCTCATCAGAGATCCTCATCCCTGGCTAGTTTACTGTGTGGATCCTCATCAGAGATCCTCATCCCTGGCTAGTTTACTGTGTGGATCCTCATCAGAGATCCTCATCCCTGGCTAGTTTACTGTGTGGATCCTCATCAGAGATCCTCATCCCTGGCTAGTTTACTGTGTGGATCCTCATCAGAGATCCTCATCCCTGGCTAGTTTACTGTGTGGATCCTCATCAGAGATCCTCATCCCTGGCTAGTTTACTGTGTGGATCCTCATCAGAGATCCTCATCCCTGGCTAGTTTACTGTGTGGATCCTCATCAGAGATCCTCATCCCTGGCTAGTTTACTGTGTGGATCCTCATCAGAGATCCTCATCCCTGGCTAGTTTACTGTAAGT
This sequence comes from Thaleichthys pacificus, assembly GCA_023658055.1. Taxonomy (NCBI): domain Eukaryota; kingdom Metazoa; phylum Chordata; class Actinopteri; order Osmeriformes; family Osmeridae; genus Thaleichthys; species Thaleichthys pacificus. Next base: position 4,014,423 of record CM042867.1, read on the forward strand.
ATGGGGTTCATGTCAGCCACTGTTGACTGAATCAACGTCCAGCTAATAGGAAGGAATTTGGTTTCGTAGTAGTCAGTGGTGTTTATCAAAAGACCGTGGTGTAGAATGGGCTGCGGAGGGGAGATGCGTACGTCACGTGGTCTAATCATGGTTTGCACACGTTTCCATCAGTAGCTGCTGTGATTGGTCAGTGCAACTTCCTGTCTGACAGTAACTTGACACTATAGGCAGAAGCAGGGCCATCATGTACTTAAGCTATCCATTTACTGGACATGGAGAGAGAACATTAAGAGGAAGTCAGCTGTTGGTCAAATAAATATTTAAGCAGTACGGTAAGTGTAGTCTTTGTGAGACATACATACATGCATACATGCATACATACAGATAGATAGATAGATAGACAAACAGACAGCTAGTCAGATAGTTAGACAGATGGACAGAGTTATGACTCCATTTTCTCGGAGTACAGGACAGCTTCATAGTTAAGTAACTGCACAATGTGAGGTCACTTTTATCACCTTTCTCTAGCAGCGCCTTCCCACGCACACGCACGTTTGCACACACACACAGACACACACACACACACATAGGGATGCACACACACACACAGACACACAGACAAACACACAGGCACGTGCACACACCTGGGCACACACACACACTCAGTGAGAGGCCTGGTGGGCTGCTGCCAATCAGCTAGGATTTATTTTCACTTCAAAGACGAGTTTGAAACCCAACCTCAGGAAGGAGAAGAAGAAGAGAACGATGTCGAGGGGAGAAGAGAGAGGGAGAGAGAGAGAGAGACGGGGGAAGAAGGTTAGGAGAGAGAGAAAGAGGGAGAGAGAGAGAGAGACGGGGGAGAAAGGGAAGGAGAGAAAGACAGGAAGGTAAGGAGAGAGTGAGTAATGTACGGAGAGACAGAGAGAGAGAGCGAGAGAGAGAGATAGATTGAGGCAGGTAAGGAGGGAGAAAGAAAGAGAGATTGGACAGTAAGGAGAGAAACAAGGAAGAGAGAGAGAGGGGGAGAGAGCTGCTGCAGGGCCAATGGGAGGACAGGAGGAGAGAGTAGGAGGACAGTAAGGGAACAGAGAGAGAGAGAGACAGAGAGGAAGGTAAGGTGCGAAAGAGAAATGAGAGGGAGGGCCTCATTGAGAGCTAGCCTAAGGCTGACACTTAGTAGATGCTCGTCACAGCCTGTCATGGTGTCAGGGGAGCCACACAGGTGCTGCCGCCATGTGTGTGTCTGTGTGTGCGAGAGTTTGTTTGTGTGTGTTTGTGTGTGTGTGTATGTTTGTGTGTGTGTGTGTGTGCGAGTATGTGTGGTGCGTGTCCGTGAGTGTGTTTGTGCAGGGTGTTGGTGTGTGTGTTCATTTGTAGTGCATGTATGTGTGTAACTTTGTGCTTGTGTGTGTGTGTGGGTGTGTGTGTGAGAATGAGTTTCTAATAGGGACTCATTGAGATGATAAAGACAAGTTGCCACACTATTTTACCCAGACTGGTAAATAACAGCTTAGATCAGCAAAAAGCCTCACTTCTCTCTCTTTCTGCCTACTTCTCCCATCTCCTCTTCTGTCTCCTTTCTCTCCCTCCCCTTCCCGCTGGCTCTCCTCTTCCAGCCCCCCTCTTTCACACTCTGCTTTGCGCTTGAACCAGCAAATTGTTCAAAAAGCCTTTGGAGAAAGGAATGTGTTCTACAAATTCTCAAGGCGAGGGAAGGGCCAGACTGAATAGGATATCAAGTTATGAGTACTGATTAGAAGTGTGGGTATGTTTGTGTGTGTGTGCTTTAAGTGAACCTTGGTGTGCACCAAGGCCCCAGAGGATGACTTCCATCAGCCTCCATTAAGAGGCTGGCCTCCATGTTCCTCCAGTGTGTGTTCCTCCATTAAGAGGCTGGCCTCCATGTTCCTCCAGTGTGTGTTCCTCCATTATACCATCGCTGCTGAGTCATCCCTTAACCCTAACCAACTGGCAAACACACACACACACACAGCACACACACAGGCACACACACACACACACACACACACACAGGCTGTCTCGTGGTTGAACAGTGTAAGACTTGATGTTGATTAGTTAGTTTCATTTCTGCTTGGGTAGAGGATGAGGCAGATGGGGTCTGTTAACATGGGTGTGAGTGTGTGTGTGTGTGTGTGTGTGTGCGCGTGTTTGACAAACATTAATCCCCCCAGTCATTCGACAGCTCTCAAGATTACCCTCCCCTCTCTCCTCCAGACAGAAATCCCCACCGCCCCCACCCAGCTCAGAAAGAGTTGGGCTCCACATCTCTGATAGTTCCTCATCCCTTCCTCAAGCTTCCTTGTGGAGTGTTTCTTGGACTTCCCATCTGACCACCTCACATGTACAGAAAGACTGGGACAGAGTCCGTGTTGTAGGAGTGGGTCAGGGTTTAAGGTGCGTTCATACGGTGGCCTTTCAGGCATATCCACAGGCAGCTACGGGCGGGGCAGTGCTGTGTAGCAGGTGGTTGGGTCCTACTGGGGTCCTTTACTGGGGTGGTAGAGGCTGGTTGCTTCCTGGCAGAAGGCCCTTCTCCCAGTAGGGTGTCTTTGTCACTGCCTGTCTCAGCAGAGATTTTAAATCTGCCGAGTGGTCTGCCAAATCCCCCGAGGGAACGGACAATCGCTTTCTCAATTACTCGCACACATACACACACACACACACCTACCTACATTCACACACGCACATGCAGACTAGCTTTCTCAGTCACACACACAACTACACACACACCTACACACACCTACACTCTAACTGTGTCTGTAACACACACTCGCATTCTCCTTCAAACACACACACACACACACACACACACACACACACACACACACACACACACACACACACACACACACACACACACACACACACAGACAAGACAAACACACCTGTCTCAGGCCTGCCAGTTTGTGCCCATGCTCTGCCACCCCTCCCCTCGTTAAACGCAACGGGGGGCCATGGGCGTCGTCATGGTGACTGCTCGTCGCAGGACGGTGCAGAGAGAACAGCATTGTGGGAGGAGGGACTGACGCGGAGAAACTCGGAAGCTCGACACGGACATATGGTCCACCCTGCCGACGCTGTCTCAATCTCTCCCGCTGTCTGTTTCTCCTCGTCTTTTTCTTCTCTCTCGGTTTGTCCCTCTCTGTCTCTCTTCCTCTCTTTCCTCTCTTTCCTTCTGCCTGTCTGTCTCTGGGAGTAGATGTCTCCAGCTGCCCCAGTCGAACTGAACAGCTTTCTAGTCTTCTCCTGGGCCCTTGCAACAAAGCCTTGACCTCCTCATTAACTCCCCACCCCCCACCCCCCCTCCGGTTAAGCTGAAGTGGGTTAATCCCTCATCAGTCAGCCCCCGGACTAGCCCATCTCAGACAGGCGGGGGGGGGGGGGGGGGGGGCAGGTCCAGCTCAGGTATCGCCAGCCCAGTTCTCACAAAGGAAACTCAATCCTGCAGAGGTCTCACAGACCCCAGCACCCCTTGTGCACACACCCTCCCTCCCTGATACACACACACATACACTCTCCCTCCCTGATACACACGCACATACACACTCCCACACTGATACACACACACACACATACACACTCCAACACTGATACATACTCCCACACAGACACACTGATACACACACTCTAATACACATAGTACCTCCACACACACACACACACACACACACACACACACACACACACACACACACACACACACACACACACACCATGAAGTTGACCCTGTCTGTCTGGCAGTATTACTGCAGCAAAGGGGGGCCCCTGTGTTCTGCTTCCTCTGTGAAAGAATGATGTCATCCCAGTCTGCAGTGGTTAGCACGGTTAGCATCGCCAGCTAATTTGACTCTTTCAGTAAGGCAACTCTGCCAACTCCCTACCTCGCCTGTTCCAATGTTGGTCTCTGTAGCCACCAGCCCACTTTAATGACCCTTGGTGTGTCCCACCAGGGACGGTCTGGAGAAGGGTTACACACACAAACACTGACGGATGACAAGGTCACAGTGACAGAGGGACATGGGGACAGAGGGACTTGGGGACAGGGGGACAGAGGGACAGGGGGACATGGGGACAGGGGGACATGAGGGACAGAGGGGCATGGGACAGGGGACAGAGGGCAGGGGGACAGAGGGACAGAGGGACAGAGGGGACATGGGGACAGGGACAGGGACATGGGGACAGGGGGGCAGGGGGACAGAGGGGCAGGGGGACAGAGGGGCAGGGGGACAGAGGGGCAGGGGGACAGAGGGGCAGGGGACAGAGGGGCAGGGGGCAGGGGGACAGAGGGGCAGGGGGACAGAGGGGCAGGGGGGCAGGGGGACAGAGGGGCAGGGGGACAGAGGGGCAGGGGGACAGGGCTGTAACGCTGTAACGAGCTGTGTTGTTGTTGTGTTTGTTCAATATGTTTCTCTTTGTGAATGAGCTGAAGTGTCATCTGTTAACACCCCCCCCCCCCCCTTCTCTCTCTCTCTGCTCAGGGCCGACATGTCAAAACAGGACAACTGGCCGCCATCAAGGTCATGGACGTCACCGAGGTGAGCTTGTGTGTGTGTGTGTGTGCGCGTGTGCGTGTGTGTGTGTGTGTGTGTGTGTGTGTGTGTGTGTGAAAGAAGTCAAGGGTGAGAGTTCATGTACTGTGTGTGTGACACGGAAAGTGAAAAAGAGAAGGGCAACAGAGGGTGACTGTGTGTGTGTCTGTGCTTTCTATATATAGCTATTTCTCTAGGCTATGGTTTGTTTTGCTGACCTCATCACACTGTACACCAGAGTGACACAAAATATCTAGTCTCCACATCTCCAAGTTCGTTCAGTGTTCATTGGAGAGGTGTGTCCTTTTGGGGACATTGGACAGGCGTACACTGTGCATCTCAGACATAGACATAATGTTAGTGTCCCCAAATCCAACACAAGAATAGTGTCCCCAATCAAACATAACGTCCATGTCCTCCCTCAAATCCAACAGGGTAAGAATCTAGGTTTTACCCCCCTTGTACCCCCCCCTCCTCCCCCCAGGAGCAGCTCTCTCACCCTTGCTGAGGAGCTGCTCCCCCCCCCCCCAGCCACACACACTCTGGACCCCTGGGTGGGGTTTAGCACATCCAGACTGTGATCCAGGATAGGCCTCCTTCTGAGAGCCTAACACACAAACTGCCTCACTCTCAGCGCCAAGTCCAGCCTGCGCTCACTACCTCATACTCATCCACCGAGTCGGTATGTTTTCCCTCCCAAAATAGGCCATGATGGCAGGCAAGTGAGGGGAGGGCTTCTTGCAGACCACTTCTCCCTCCGACACCTCAGAAGTCTGCCATATCTGGGAGGTTCAGGGTGGGCTTGGGAGAGAGTGTATGTATAGGAACGAAACGTCTGTGTGTTTGGGAGTGTGTGTGTTTGGAGGGGAGGGAGTGTGGGAGGGATAGGGTGAGTGTGTGTGTGTGTGTTTGGAGGGGAGGGAGTGTGGGAGTGTGGGAGGGATAGGGTGAGTGTGTGTGTGTGTGTGTTTGCCACAGCGGCGTTTCATAAGCCCTTACTCATATCCGATGAAGTCAGATCCCATGTGTGAGTGTGTGTGTGTGTGTGTGTGTGAGTGTACTTTAGAGGATGTGCAGAGGTGTCTGGTGTCGTCCCTCTCCTTCTCATCCTTTGGCGCCCTAAAGGAATCTTAATCATGAGCGATGAAACAAGCACACCCACACAGAGGAAACTTTACAACCGTTTCCTGCTGTTGTCCTTCATGAAGGACAAACCCCCCCCCCCAGGAGTGTGGGATCCTGGTGTCTCCTCTACAAAAACGACAAAAACACTGTTGTTTAGTCGAGTCGAAAAAACAATTGTTGACAGGCATCCCACCTAGTCTCAGATACATGTATTTATTATACAGTATACCTTCATTGGGAGTGAAATATTCAACGTTGAAGAGACTGACTGGTGAAGAAGAGGATGACAGTTAGAGAGGAGGATGACAGGCAGATAGAAGGATGACAGGTACAGATCACTGCGACCTGAGGTGACGAGGAGGAGAAGGCTTGAAGGTTGTGGAGTGGAAACGGGACAGCCTCTCCACGCTGCGTGTCCCTAATGTAAACAAGCCGCCACAGAGCAGCAGCAGTAGACAGAACACACAGGGAGTTTTGCCGTTGCGTTTTAAGAGGGTCATTTTCTCCAAGCGCAGCCGTTAGTAAACAAGCGTTCCACTTCGCCTGAGCACCCGGAATGACCGTTGGGGGATCTTGTTGACTTTAGAAACCGATTTTCATCCTGTGCTATGCTGTGATTGGTTTGCGGCGGACACTTGTGGTCACATGGTGTTGTGGTGCTCGTTCAGCAGTTAGTCCTCCAGGCTACGTGTCTCCTGGCCCAGAGGGCCGTGCGTCTGGTCTGCTTTACAGCTCAGCAAGAAGAGAACGGTGCTTCTCCAGCTCCTCTCTCTCTCTCTCTACCTCTGTCTCGCTTTATCTATGTATCTTTCTCTCTTTCTCCCTATTTCCTTCCCCTCTCTCCTTCCCCTCCTTATTCATCTCTCCCTCTCTATTTCCTCATTCTTTCTCCTCCCTTGCTCTCTCTCTTTATCTCTCTCCCATCCCTCTCTTTGTTTCTCTCCCTTTCCTCTATCACGCTAGATATTTTTTCCCTCTCAACAGCCACATCTCAGCATATGTTCCCTGACCCACATTCCATTTCCTGTTTCACATGCAGAAAGAGAGAACAGAGAGAGGAGGCGACACAGAGAACGAGTGATGGGAGGAGAAAAAGGTAGATGGAAGGAGGAGAGAGAGAGAGAGAGAGAGAGAGAGAAGGGAGGGACCCAAAGTAAAGCAGGCAGAACGAGAGTTAAAGAAGAGGAGTGTGTTGTTCTCCTCAGAGCAGGTTCAGCAGAAGTGCAGTGGGATTATGGGAGGGGAGGAGGGAGAAGAGGGCTCTCCACTGTCTCCTCGCCTCCCTCCTTCCTGCTCTGCTGCTCCTCTCTCTCTCCCCTCTCTCTCCCCTCTCTCTCTCTCTCTCTCTCTCTCTCGCTCATTCTCTCACTCACTCTCGTACTCTATATTTGTCTTGTCAGTTGCCCACCCTCTCTCTAACTCAATTTCTCTCTCTCCAATCCACTCTTTCAACCTCTCCCTCTTTTTCTTCCTCTCCCTTTTTTCTCTCCCTCTCCATCTCTCTCTCTGTATTCCCGTCCCTATCTCTCCTTTTCTCACTAGCTGTCTCGTGCTTCGGCTCTCTTCCCCTCGACATCTCGCTCTCTCTTTGAACTTGCGCGTATTCTCTATTAGAATAGCTACATCTAATATCACTTTACAGATGGAGATGTTTAGTGTTACATCGTGTTCCCATCTGAAAGTGTTGCCCACGGTGTGTTCGTCTCAGAGGGTCCTCAGAATCTTTGGTGTTTCATTAAACCTGCCTTCTGTGGACATCTCTCCAGGGCTGTGTATGATGGCTGTTCCGCTGTGTGGTGTTAAAATCAAGATGTCCGCCCGCCTCCATCGCCACCATTTCACAAAAACAAACGACAACGAGTAGCTTTAGGATCGCTCAAGTCCTGTTCCGGGGGAGTGTGAGAGAGTTTGTGAGCAACAGAGAGAGAGAGAGACAGGGAAAGAGCAAGCGACGAAACGGCAATACAAAATGCTGAGGAGAGAATAGGTGAGATAGAGGAGAGAGATGATGTCATTGCATGAGTGTCTCCTTGCCTGAGCAGCTGTAACCTAGACCCCCCATGCCTCCACACACATACACACAAACACACACACACACACACAGACCCTGTCCCGGAGTGTGTGTCTGGCCATGTGTGACAGATTACTTTGAGAACTCCTGTGAAACCCGATGACACTTTATGACTGTGACACGAAGAAGGTATTCAGGTCTGACTGACTGCTTAATTGTCTGGCTTACTGACTGTCTGACTGTCTGACTGGCTGCACAGCACATTTCAAAGTGTTAATTTAACACCTAGATGGTTCATTCTACTTATTGTGTTTTTTAATAGTATAGGGCCACTCTCGTGAGATGGACCTTTAGAAGAACTCCTGCTGTTCGACAAACACAATTTGCTGTGTGGCTGTCTGACTGACCCACCACAGATGACCATTGGAAATCCGACACAGTTCAGTCTTAAAGGTCAAAGTGCACATTCCCGACTGGTCTCATGACCTCCTCAGGAGGTCTATGTGGAGGACACGCAGATCTGTGTGTGTGTAGTGACAGTCAGGCCCCCTTTCACATCCAGCCTGTAAGCCTTCACATGTCAACTGGGGTGAGAACAGCTCAGTTTGTGGAGCATTGGACAGCATCATAAGGCCCCCATCCCCACCTCTCTGTAAGTCGCAGTGGATAAAAGCGCCTGCTGCATGAATACATTATTAGTATGGAAACACTGTCCGGCAACTTCAAAACTCCCCTCCGCAATCCATGTAGTGCCCTGCCCGTGTGTTAAATCATTCAGCCCCGGTGGCCCGGCTTATCTCCCCCTGGTAGGCCGGGGTAAACATCCTGTCAGACAAGGAGAGCGGCTGTGTTGGAGGGAGCGGTGGACACAGCGAGACGCCGTAAATGTCAAGGATTGGACACGAGGAGGGAACGGAGAGTGATGCGCAGTGTACATGGGTTCACTCCTCCCTGCTCGCTTGTCTTGATAAATCTGGGTGTGTTTGTGCGCGTGTGTCTGGGAGTGTGGGTGTGGGAGTGTGTGGGTGTGTGTGTCTGGGAGTGTGGGTGTGGGAGTGTGTGTTTGTGGGGGTGGGGGTGTGTCTGGGAGTGTGGGTGTGAGCGCGATGGAAAACGAGTCTTTTAGTACTCTTCACGATTCAAATGGTGTCCTGGTTTATGGCCACGCTCTTCACAGACATGTCAAATGCAATCACTGAAGGCTCACACGCAGTGATTGAATGCTCACACCCACTGACAAACTCAACAAATGGTGGAGTTCTCCTGGTGTGTGGCAGAGGGTGACTTTATTGTTGTTGTTTGCGTTGTCCTCCTCACCCCGCCAACAGAAACACCCAGGGGTGGTTAACAGCCATGTTGGATTGCTACAGCGCCATTACACTGGAAACTAAATTATGCTCTTCAAATTGTTTGTGTGCGTCTGGATGTGTCTCGGTGTGTGGATATGCAGTTGTCGGTGTGATTTGGGCGCTGATAGTGTGTCTGACTTGGACAGTGAGGAAGGGAGATATGTGTGATTTGTTACGAATCACTCCATTACCTTGCGGAATTCCTTTTTCCTCCCCTCCAGGGCAATGGGAATTTGTTCTCTTCCTGTAGTAATTCTTTGCGTGTGTGTGTGGTTTGTGTGTTCTGCAGGATGAAGAGGAGGAGATTAAACTGGAGATTAACATGCTGAAGAAGTACTCACACCACAGAAACATAGCTACCTACTATGGGGCCTTCATCAAGAAGAGCCCTCCAGGACACGACGACCAGCTCTGGGTGAGACACAACACACACACACACACACAACACACAGAGATATATACACACAGACACACACACAGACAAATAGACACACACAGAGACAAATAGACATACACAGACAAGGGGAGAGCGAGACACAGAGAGTTATGTACAGAGCCACAGATAAAGTGAGAGATTTATCTCCAGTAAGTTCGGAGAGAACAAAAACATCCCATCGTCGCCTTTTCCTAGAGAGAGAAAGAGAGAGAAGAAGAAAGGGAGGCCAGGGAGTCGGGGCCCCCCGTCTCTCAGCTCCGCGCGTTTTCACAGCTGTGTCACTGACTACATTCTCACTGGTTTAGTGTGTGTTTGCATTCACCACATCTCCCTGTGTCTCTGCAGCTGGTGATGGAGTTCTGTGGTGCAGGCTCCATCACAGACCTGGTGAAGAACACCAAGGGCAACACCCTAAAGGAGGACTGGATCGCCTACATCTCCCGAGAGATCCTGAGAGTGAGTTCCCATTCGGGTCAACCCAGCAGCTCGACCGATGCATGCTGGGACATGTGGTTTTATGGGTGTTTCTGTGTGTTTCCTCAGGGCCTGGCTCACCTGCACGCCCATCACGTGATCCACCGTGACATCAAGGGTCAGAATGTGCTGCTGACGGAGAACGCAGAGGTCAAGCTGGGTGAGACTCTCTCCTATCTGTTCTGTATCCCGGTTCAGTGAAGAACAGTGGAGAAGCTGAAGTTAGAGAACTTTAAGATCCCAGCAGAAGATCAATGGAATAAACCTACTTTGCATTCTTGAAATAGAAATTCTCTAAGCTTACTTATTTCGAAAGACTGGTTCTGACCCATTCAAACTGGTGCTTTGGTTCTAACTGCTTTCAATAGACTGCTTATAACTGCTTGTAATTTATTCTGACTGGTTCTCTGTGCTCCAGTGGACTTTGGTGTGAGCGCCCAGCTGGACCGGACAGTGGGCCGCAGGAACACCTTCATCGGCACGCCCTATTGGATGGCCCCCGAGGTCATTGCCTGTGACGAGAACCCAGATGCTACCTACGACTACAGAGTAAGAACACACGCTACACACACGCACGCTACACACACACGCTACACACACACACACACTTATACTCATTGTGTTGTCTGTCTTGCAGAGTGACTTGTGGTCTTGTGGAATCACAGCCATTGAGATGGCAGAAGGAGCTCCTCGTAAGTCAAACTACCCTTTTCCAGATTGCCACAGCTACCAGCTAACACCCTCGTCTGTACGCACAACTGGAATGCCATACCTGCTTCGGTCGATCTGTACTTTTTGTGTTTTGATCTGTGTGCGTTTGCTTCTGTCTTCCAGCGCTGTGCGACATGCACCCAATGAGAGCGCTCTTCCTCATCCCCAGAAACCCGCCTCCTCGACTCAAGTCCAAGAAATGGTGGGTGTCCTAAGCTTCACAACTATCTGATGCACTGTCCAACCATCTGAAAAGAAACCTAAGAATATTTCCTCTCTTCCACTTTTCCACTACTTCCCTATCTCCCTATCCCTGCCTCTCACTCTCCTCCTTCCTTCGTTTCATCCATCAATCTACTCCTACTCTTCATCTCTTCATATATTTTTCCATTCCCTCCCTCCTCCAGGTCCAAGAAGTTCTTCAGCTTCATCGAGGGCTGCCTGGTGAAGAACTACACCCAGCGGCCCCCCACCGAGCAGCTTCTGAAGCACCCGTACATCCGGGACCAGCCCAACGAGCGGCAGGTCCGCATCCAGCTGAAGGACCACATCGACCGCACGCGCAAGAAGAGGGGCGAGAAAGGTGAGCTCCTGGGGAGGGGGGGCTGTTGGCGTCACTGCTGTAGTCTGTGAAGTTAGAGAAAACCTCGGTCCTACCATAGTTTCTCTGCTCCGGTAATGTTATCATGTGTAAGATGTTAGTTTGACTTGGATTACTGAATGTAGAAAGCCTATTAGCAGATTTATGTGCGATTTTCTGAATCTTCCTGAAATTTTATTTTGCATGTAATTATCATATATATATAACATATATTTGTCCTCTTCTTGTGTAGATGAGACGGAATATGAGTACAGTGGCAGTGAGGAAGAAGAGGAAGAGGCTCAGGAGCAGGAGGGAGAGCCAAGGTACGTTGGTTAGCTCTGCTAAAGCTAGCATGTCTTATATACCGCAATATTGCTTACATGCTAATAAGGGTTTTTACCACAAACTAACCTACATGCTAACATGGGTCTATACCACAAACTATCTTACATGCTAAGATGGGTCTATACCACAAACTAGCTAACATGCTAACGTGGGTCCTTACCACAAACAAGCTTTCATGCTAACATGTGTCTATACCACAGACGAGCCTACACGCTAACATGCATTTATACGACAACCTAGCTTAGATGCTATTCCACAAATTTGCTCACATGCTAACAAATTAGCTTACATGCTTATATTTCTCAGGCTTGCCACAAATCTGCTACAATGCTAATTTGCCAGCTAGCATGCCAGGCAAACTATGTATCTTTACCACTAACTCTAAATATCTTCCATGCTAACAGCAGATCTGGTCTGCCCCAAACACAAACAAGCAAACCTACCAATAGGCTTGCTACAAGCTAAAGAGTAAGTGCTAGCTCCTGTGCTCCTGACAGCTCCATCGTGAACGTGCCAGGTGAGTCCACCCTGCGCCGCGACTTCATCCGCCTGCAGCAGGAGAACAAGGAGCGCTCGGAGGCGCTGCGCCGACAGCAGCTGCTGCAGGAGCAGCAGCTCAGGGAGCAGGAGGAGTACAAGCGCCAACTGCTGGCCGAGAGGCAGAAGCGTATCGAGCAGCAGAAGGAGCAGAGGAGGAGGCTGGAGGAGGTAGGAGCGTGTGGTCCGGTCTGACTCACACACACACACACAAACACACACACACACAAACGTACAACAGAGAAAACATTACGCGATGTAGCCTGGCGTTTTCTTTCTGTTGTGAGTTTGTGCGTGTGCATGTGTGTGTCTAGATGTTTACCCTAAAGTCTGTTTGTTTGTTGTGGCTTGATTATTTTATGTGCATGCTGTCCTGTAGGTAAACTCTCTATTATTGCCCTGTTCTTCTGTGTGTATTGGCAGTAGCCATTAGTACTGCAGAGTATCATGTGTTCACAGCCCTATCTGCTGCTCTGGGGCCTGTCTGCTCTCTAATTGGTCTCTTATCTCTGAGGAGAACTGGGAGCCCATATAAGGAGGCCAGAGGCCACAGGCTCAGGCACATTACCTTGCTGAAGTTGGCTGGATGGAGCAGAACAGCACACTCCAGTTCCATTACCCATCTGTATGCAGGGCATTTCTGCAGTGTAGGGTTGTTAGTGTGCGTTAGATACTTTTGTGTGTCTGTGTGCACATAGTTTGAGTTCACATCCCCTCAGCCATGTACAGATATGCTCTCATTACTAGGTATTAAAGCTGGGTTAGGCACATTTTGCGAAGCTAGCTATTTTAGTTGCTGTTTGACACGATTTAAACCAAAATATCCCACCCCCTCCCTTCAAAGCCACTCCCACAAAACTACAGTAACGCACATTGAGTGCAGGGGCAGTAGGCAGAATGCACGCAGGTAGGTAGGTAGACAGACAGGTAGCCCGTCCAATCATTAGTCTCGGAACGGTCTTAATGATTTGTCATGTTTATTACAGTTCTGCAATGCCCACAGGTGTCGGATTGATTTCATGTTACCGTCAAACCTTTTGATGTATTGGTTGCAATCAAGATATGTTTATTTCGGCAAATATGACAAAAAGTGCTTTTTAAACACATTAGATACCCTGCCTTTAATGACTGTGCTTGCCAACTTCTCAAAGGCAAGTAAGATCGGCACCTGTCTGATCTGCAAAACACAATCGCTGACCTTTCCCAACATAACATTCCCTCCTAAGCATGACAGCCCAGTCATCAATCATACATGCTTAGGTGAATTTCTCAGGTTAGTTCACCAAGGGCTATTTGGTTGAAATGCCACAGTGCATGTGAGCTCCTGTTGAAGATATCACCCCTCTTCTGCTTCAGAGATTATGTAGACAAGATACTGCATGATGCCTCCACCACTCCAGCACCAAAGCTTCAACTGTACGCCTAAAAGGCCATCGCAGGCTTTAATCTGTCTGATTTGTTCATGTTGCCTCCTCAGATTTAAACTTGGATTAAATAATTTAATCGTGAAACCTCACATGAAATGTTGACACCTCAGTGGTGCTGGAGGGGGTACACACTGTCCTGCTCATCAGATGGTTTTGTGCACATGTGCAGTTCCAATAATCGAAGCAAGTTCAGTATGTTATCAGGAATGATCTAACCAGCCTGACCAAGCATCTTTATTCAGGCAGACAAGATAGCCAGCCAAGTCTAGCCTAGCCTAGCTTAGCATATTTACAACCATGTCAACAAGGTAGCTAGCCTAGCTCAGCTTAGCATGTTTTTCCCGGCCCATTTTGAGGAGGAAGCGAAGAAGCTGTACCAGTGGTGCAAGAAGCACTTCTTCCAGATAAACTTAAAACGTATACTGGCGCAGAAAAAAATAAGTAGCCTAGCCCAGATGATCAAGTTTGTGATCCTGAGGCCGCTCCTGACACCTGCTCTCTGGCACCCCGTGTGGCCGCCCACAGCAACAGCGGCGCGAGCGGGAGATGAGGAGGCAGCAGGAGCGCGAGCAGCGCCGTCGGGAGCAGGAGGAGAAGAGGCGCCTGGAAGAGATGGAGCGCCGGCGCAAAGAGGAGGAGGAACGCAGGAGGGCGGAGGATGAGAAGAGGAGGGCTGACCGCGAGCAGGTGAGAGAGGGTTGGATGCCGTTGTGAACCACCTGTACTATGACCCCGCTGAACCATACTGGTCTCTCCACACAGACAGATTCACATTCGGTGTCACTTTAGTGGTCAGTCGGTATCTTTCCTCTTGGAGAGGCTTTGGTTTCAGGATTTTGAAGAGAGTTGGCAATTGGTGTGCTCTGTTATCGTGAAGCGATGGCCCAAGTACCCAACTGGAAACTGGAACAAAGAAACAAGTGTTTTTAAAAACATTGTTTGATACTTCTGAACTATGCCTCAGTGACCTGGCCGTCATGGTGCCTCATCCTCTTCCACACGCTCACCGTTGATTGGTTGTGTATTTTGATTGACAGGAGTACATCCGTCGTCAGCTGGAAGAGGAGCAGAGGCACCTGGAGATCCTGCAGCAGCAGCTTCTCCATGAGCAGGCCATGCTACTGGTGAGGACCTCTCTCTCTGTCCTCCTCTCCGTCCATCCTTAGCTTTCCTCTCAGTCCAGCGCTTTCAAAGTGCGTCGGTCGGTTGATGTGTAGTTAGATATGTGTCGAATGGATAGTCTTCTATTAGCTTATCTATGAGACGTGATCTTGGATTTAGTCTACGCCATAATCTAGATCTGTTCCAAGGGAGCAGTCGTTGAGGTTATGGTTTCAGCCATTGTTTGTGCCTAGCTGGGAAAGTTACGATGTTTACAGTCCCCAGGTGATGATGTCACCAGGAAACGTCGTACAGGAAGACATGGGTTTCCCTTGTTTTTCCGTATTGTTGCACATTCTGTTGAGATGGTCTGTACTGGGGGTTCCGGTGACTGTTCAAATGACTAAAGGTTTCTGCTCCTTTAGAGGTCAGAGGGCATTAGCTTATGTGAGGCCTCCTTGCTTCACAAGCTGCTCGTCCTTGTTGTCATTCTTTCTCACACTGTGTCTGTTCTCAGCAACACTCTAATTTGATTAAATTCCTTGACGTTCAGCTTCTACGATAAAAGCCAGTATTGTTCAGTCTCAGAGTTGAACCTTGGTCGGATTTATCATAATGTTACCCAGATATTCTGCCAGTGTGCCTAATTAGAATGATCAGTAGAATTTCTGTTGCAACTCAAAATATAAAGCACTATGAATGCACTGCATCTCTGAGAGGTCACATGTCGCATGGTTCCATCTGTTGCGCTGCTGCCCCCACTCCGCCCAGGAGTGCAAATGGCGGGAGCTGGAGGAACAGCGTCAGGCCCAGAAGCTGCAGAAGCAGCTGCAGCTGGAGCAGACCTATCTGCTAGCCCTCCACCAGCCTCCAGAGAAGACCCCAGCTACACAGCAACACAGTGGGGAGCCCCCCCAAGACCCAGGCCTAGGGTCCACTCGGTGCCCGCAGAACCGAGATGTGGATAGGACCAGGTTCCAACTCGGCCTTGGGTCGGATAAGAGCAAGGCCCCACCGAAAATGACCCCGGAAAGAGCTATATCTCCGCAGAACCTAGATCCAGAGAAGACTAGGTCTTCACATGTCGTGGACTTGGAGTGGCTGAAGAGCTTGGAGCAGGCCAAAGGTGCTGTGTCGCACACCCATGGACCTCAACGACCTGCCCCAGACTATGAGCCAATCAGAGAGGTGAACCCTCCAGCTTGTTGCTCCGCCTCTTACGGAATGCTGCCTGTTCACTGACTCTGCTGCCGGAGGCGTGGCCTCCGTGGGTGGGTGTGGCTGATGTGGGGCTGTGGGCGGTGGTGGTCTTTCTGCTGTCTAAGACACATTTACACCCTAAATCAGGACTGCTTAACCTTCTCTCTGGAAAGCTGTTATCCGGTAGTTTAGCTCCACCCCTAATCTAGCACACTTGATTCTAATACATAACTGGGTGATAAGTTAAATCGGGTTCGTTTTAACTGTGTAGGAAGCGAGAAACCTGCTGATAGGCATCTCCAACAGCAGGAATGGTCAGCCCTGCCATTGATAGAGAGACATTGGAGACATCTACGAGCTAGTGCTAGTTCAACATCATTGGACCTATTCACATAGAACTTTGAGACTAGCAAGTCTTACCGACCATCATTCATACCATTTACAATCGTCCTTCTTCTGTAATCTGATGATAATGGCTAGTGAAGGTTTTTTTCTGGGTAATGGAGACCTCTGTTGGAAACACACTCAGCATCATGGGAACATAAAACTACCCACTCATATATTCCCACAATAACATTGTGTTCAAGAACTTAAGCGCTTCATTGTCAGTACCACCTTCCTTTTAAAATCCTCTGGATTAAACATGAATTGAAGGTTTTGATTCAATTACACGGACTTTGTCAATGTTTGTCATGGTCACAGATACTTAGTGACAGCTGCATGACAGCAGTTAGCAACATCTCAATGTTGTTAACCAAATGTTTATTGGCTAGCAACTATTTGTCTGGCATCTATTTATGATCCTGTTATAAAGGGTTATGTGCTAATGTATAGTCTTAACATAATCACTTTATTGGTTCATATAGTGAATGATTTTATTGATATTCCTTCTCTTCTCATTAATGCTGTCACAGTCCAGCTTTGCTCACTCCTAAATCATACCAAAGATGCCAGCTATCACCCTCGTCTTACACAAACTCTTCTGAATGTCATTTAAAAGTGTTGCCAAGTCGTAAAGGCGATGTTGTTTATCCTCAAATACAATTCTTCCAAGGGGAGAGCTTAACGTGGGCTACTGTCCTTGCGAGGGCACCTCTGCTGTTGTAATTAGCCTACTCGTTGTCTTCCCCCCCCCCCCCCCCCCCCCTCAGTGCTAATGACCTCGTCAGATAAAGAGCTGGCTCATTAGGCTGCTGTGAGTTTCTGTGTTCCCCAACTGTTGTCCTGCCGGGCTCATTATCACCTGGAGGGAGACAGGGCAGACCCAGGGAGGGAGGGACGGACATGAGGAGAGGAGATGCGCTGATGGAGAGAGGGAGAGGAGTCGGATATAGGGAAATGAAGGATGAAGGGAGAGAGAGGAGATGGACGGAGGGAGAGAGAGAGGGGGAAGAGATGGGCGTAGGCAGGAGATGAGGAATAGTTTTTTTTTTTTTTACGAGGACTGCGAGCAGTTGGTTCCGACAAAAACAGGCTGTTACATTTCTTCTAGGTGATATAGATCTGCGTATGGAAATCCATTCAACAAGTGCACTTGACTATCACGTCGGTCAAATCACAATGGTTTATAATAAGTAGGAGGGTATTATAAAGTCTGTTATTATACCCTCTCTGTGTCACATGCCTCAGGTGCCATTCTGAGCAGAGATGGTTGTATTGACTGTTTCTGTCAGATCGCCCTGCTTATATCCAGACTGTGGAGACATGGTTGGTGCAGTGTTGGTATAATTGAGACACCCGGGAAAACATTCTCCTTGTTACTTTCTCCAGAAGGGTTTGTTTAGCTTCAAGTATTTTCATTTTAAAAATGTTATTGTGGTCAGTTATAAAAAATAAAAATCGCTCAAGCATTGCTAGCCAATGATGTCCTTTAACGAGTAATTCACAAATGTCTTAAAAATAGGTAGAACGCGTAGACTCACCTCCTGTGTTTGCACAAAACTTCTGAAAATCTGAAGCAACCTACCGGTATATCTTAGTCCTGGAGCTTCTTTAGTTGGGGATCATTGATAATGTGTCTGATTAATTTACACTGCCTGCTGGTGTGTGTGTACTGCTGGACATGCCTCTGCTGTGTGGGTGAAACTAACATGGCAACGATGGGTCTACTCACCCCATTACTGTCCCTGTGAACCATGACCATGCAAACACACAAAATGAACACGAAACATTCAAAAACGAAAGTCTCTACAAACCATATGAACCAGTTTGTGTGTGTGTCGTCTCCAGGCCGACGAGAGGTATCGCAAGAACATCCAGGGTTCCCCACAGGCTGCCCTGCCTAAGCAGCAGCCCCCGGTTCCCCCTCGCTCCTCTGAGTCCTTCTCCAACGGGAACCCCTCCGAGGCCCCAGCCATGCACCGGCCCATGGAGCCACAGGTAACTATTAGCGACCAGGACGTCCCTTGCTGCCCATCGCTTCGTCCCTTTAGGCTTCCTGCTCAACTTCCTGTTCCTGACAGGCTTCCAGCTGACTTCCAGCGATCTGTGCCTCTTCCACTCTGTCATTCCCTCTCTCCTTCTGTCTTCATGCAGGTCATTGTTTTGTCAACTATCTCATCTAAAGTTGTTGATTGCTCCTGCCGCTGTATGTTCTAGCTGCTGTCCTGCAAAATGTTGATGGAGAAATTGCGACCACAACTCCGCCCCCTGTTAATGGGGAGTCAGGTGGCTGAGCGGTGAGGGAGTCGGGCTAGTAATCATAAGGTTGCCAGTTCGATTCCCCGGCTGTGCCAAATTACGTTGTGTCCTTGGGCAAGGCACTTCACCCTACTTGCCTCGGGGGGGATTTCCCTGTACTTACTGTAAGTCGCTCTGGATAAGAGCGTCTGCTAAATGACTAAATGTAATGTAATGACATTTCTTCAAATCCCTCACTAAGTGCCTCCAGGTTGTGTCACAGACTGCCTTTTCGAATGTAAATCCTTGCCCAACCTTGCCCACACTATGTTGGTGTGTGAGTGTGTTTGGGTGTGTGTTTGGGTGTGTGTAGGTGTGTGTTTGACCTGTGCTTGTTGGTTGAGATAGTGGAAGTAACGTTGTGAAGGTAGCTACGTCGTGACTGTGTGGTAACCACACGCATATTCAAGTTTCTCCAGTGACTCAGAGTGTGAATTACTCATCGTTTCAGAGTGTGTGACTAAAGCAAGCATGAGTAATCTCAGTTCAGCACTGAAGACAATACGTTTGGAATATGTCATGGTGATTTAATGAAACTGGTCAGAATTCAGTCGGGATGACTCACTGTGGCTCATTGGCGCATTGTTCACTGATGCCAAAATGTAAAAAAAAAAAGAAGAAAAGATTAGCCAGTTGTGCAAACGGGATGCTTGTTGACATAGACTCCTTACGTTCTATACTAATTTGTATCATAAAAATCTTTCTGGGTTGGCTTAAGGGTATTTGCTGACGGATTTGGTAGGAATTAGAGACAAGTTCAGTGTCAGGCTAAAGTCGTGTTAGGGCATGGTTAGAAACAGCACAGGTGAATTTCTTCCATTTCCCCAGGGAGTCGTTGAATGTGTGCATGTATGTGGTTATGTGAATGGTCTTCATGCATGCTAGCCTGATGTAAACACATGCCTTGTTTTAATTCATTCACATTCACAACACCACAGATGACGAAGGTCTTGGAGCCTTAGACTGGGTGGAGCCAAAATACAATATGGTCTTTACCCCGTGAACCAATGAGAAAGCTCAGAGGTCAACCCCAAAGAGTTTCCATTGGCTACCATATTGACAGCTCTGCCCTCTTTCGAGGCTCCCTGATCCTTCAGTGTCCTGTCACTGCTTGTGTTTGCCGTCTTGTTTTCTCAGTGTTTGCTCCCTCCCTCCCTCCCTCCCTCCCTCTCTCTCTCTCTCTCTCTCTCTCTCTCTCTCTCTCTCTCTCTCCCCTTCCCTCCCTCCCTCCCTCCCACCCACCACCCCTTTATCCCCCTCTCTGTCCTCTGTCCCCCGAATGACCCCCCCATGTGCTCTCTGTCTCCGGAAGGTCCAATGGTCCCAGCGGGCGGCGCTAAAGAGCAACGCCGCCCCTCCCTCCGCCGTGTTGCGCTCGCCGTCCTTCAGCGAGCCCGTCGCTCCTAGCTTTGCACACCTCCACCTCCGCCCCCAGGACTCTCACCATCACCACCGCCTCGCACAACCACCGCAGTCATCTTCCCCGTCATCCTCATCGCCCGCACGCACTGACCCGCAGCCACACCCCCAGCCTAGGGCCACGCCGCATGAGCCGGCCCCCTCAGACGAGGCCCCGCCCAGGGTAAGGATAGGCTCCGCCCTGACGTAGCTCCGTAGTGAGGTTAGAGCAGAGCTGCCCAACCCTGCTCCTTGAGAGCCACAGTGTCACGCTCCAACCCGCCAATTAAAACACACCTGATTCTAATGACTAGTTGGTTGACTGGCTGAGTCAGGGGAGTTCGAACTGATTGGAGCCTTGAGGTAGCCTGCAGAACAGCAGCTCTCGAGGGCCAGGGTTGGCCAGCCCTGAACAACGTATAACTGAGTCCGAATAGGTAGATGTCTTTCCATTACCAGCGACTCCCAAACCCTTGCTCCCTCCAGTGATGATCATATACACACAGGATAAAGCTGATGTTTCCTTTGAAATATACTTCAGTAATGAAGATCCCTTAATGTATATCTGGGTTAGTATTAAAGGAGTCAGGCGATTGAAGCGACTGGCCTAAAGTAATTTTTCTCTACCCAGTATGTCTCAGAAATGTTGAGGGAGTTCTTAGAAGGTCAGGCAGAGAGCGATGTTGGAATAGAAGATAGAACTATTTAACAACCCGCCCGTTGTCCGAGGGGTTTTCAGCAGAATCCCTCAAAAACAAGATATTTATTTATTTATTTAGTGTCGTTTTAATCCGCTTGCTTGTTAGTTTTAGAAATGTCTGAAAAGGGAGCCTTGAACAGCATTTCATTCATTTATCCTAATATGAAATTTGAATGAAAATCCCTATCCCGTCAGTCTTACTTGACATATTCTGTATACCGACAATTCTCCATAGTCATTAGTCTCCTGTGAATGGCCATGTAATGGACGTCATTCACCTCGCCTGGCGGTGGTCTTTGTTGTTGCCTACATTCCCGTCATTATGTCGTCCGTGTGCGGAGGGACTGCATGTGTTCTTAGCTGCACTGCTACGCTCTTGAATGCTGCCCCAACCATCCCCCAGGACTCACACACACACCACAACACGCAGCCTACAGTCAGCGCAGTTACAGGGCAGACACTGCACTTGCATGGACTCTGCAGGCCTGAAACCATGTTCTACACATCTAACTTTGTGTCAGCCATTCCATGGAAAACTACTGACCCTAACCCCATGTCTTTCTGCCGCTGTGTGAGAAGTGGTCTGGTGTCATGGTCAGGGGTTGAGAACGTCAATATTGGGTTTTCCCCCCTTTCTGTTATGTGGAACCACTATCACAGCAGCGTCACTAGAGTAGCGTGTCAAAGGAACGTCAGGATGTTTGGATGTTGTGGGGACTGCGTTAGGGCTCGCAGGTTTTAGGTTGTGTTCGTATCGCTATCATACACGCACACGCTCCGAGAGAGTGTGTGTATGAGCGCCATGTCTCTGTGGAAGGTTCCGGTGAGGACCACCTCAAGGTCTCCAGTGTTGACGCGTAGAGACTCCCCTCACCAAGGCAACGCCATGCCTAGCAACCAACCTGGGCAACGGAACGCTAGCAGGTACTTGTACATCTCTCTCACAAACACACACACATTTACACACACGCAAACAACACATTTACACACGCCCACCCCCTCTCTGTTTCGAACTCTCGTTTTATTCGCCCGCTTTCTCCTCCATCCCTCCTCTTTCATCTCCGTCTCTCCTTCACCCTCTAGGTGTTCACCAGTGCCCTGAATGTAAAACACACTGCATCACATTGCTCTCTCATTCTTTGTCTCCATCTCCCCCCTGCTATCTCTCTCCATCTCTTCTCTCTCTGAGTGGGAGTGCTTTATGTAACAGTCTAACCCTTCACACCCAGCGCCGTATCCTAACTATTACTTTGTTTTGCTCCTCCCTCTCTCCCCCCTCTTCTCCCCCTCTTCCCTTCCTCACCTGCCACCTCCTCTACCCCTCCTCTCCCCCTACCTCTCCGACCACCCACCCACCTCCTCTCCCTCATCCCTCCCATTTTCCTCTTCCCTACCTTGCCCCCTCTTCCCTCCCTCTCTCCCTCCCTCCCCCCTCCCTCTCCCTCCCTCCCTCTCTCCCTCCCTCCCTCCCTCCCTCCCCCCCCTCCCTCCCTCCCTCCCTCCCTCCCTCTCTCTCTCTCTCTCTCTCTCTCTCTCTCTCCCTCCCTCCCTCTCTCTCTCTCTCTCTCTCTCTCTCCCTCCCTCTCTCTCTCTCTCTCTCTCTCCCTCCCCCCTCCCTCCCTCCCTCCCTCCCCCCTCCCTCTCTCCCTCCCTCCCTTCCTCCCCCTCCAGTGCTGCAGAGCCCCGTCTGCTGTGGGAGAGGGTGGAGAAGCTGACCCCACGGGCTGGGCCGGGCAGCACCAGCACCAGTGGTAGTGGGGGCTCCAGTTCCTCCAGCTCCAGCGCCTCCAGCTCCCAGCCTGGCTCTCACACGGGCTCAGGAGAGAGGTTCAGGGCCCGCTGTGAGTCTACAGAGCACTCACCCCAACGCAAGCCCTGCCGAGAGCGTCGCACACGTAGACACAGGCTCCACAGATGATCCACACACTTGCACTGAGCACTGGATGACTGATCAAGCCCAAATGCATGCACAAATACATACACTCACAGCACACACAACCCGCTGTTTGAAAAACTACGTTCACAGCGAGCCTAGTTTCTCTACTGAGCTGGCATAGCGGTAGTTATTGTCACATCATATATTTACCGGCCATACATTCACACCTAACTCTCTCCCCATAACAAGACAGGTTTACAGGAGCCTATATTTAACAGTGTCACATCCCACATACTGACTACATATCAGTACAGGAGGGCTTTGTGCTAGCTCCTATCCAGGCTAACAGCAGCTAGTTATCTACACCTGACATATTTCCTGCTAGGCGCTAGCCTGGCTAACAGCAGCTAGTTATCTACACCTGACATATTTCCTGCTAGGCTCTAGCCTGGCTAACAGCAGCTAGTTATCTACACCTGACATGTTTCCTGCTAGGCTCTAGTCTGGCTAACAGCAGCTAGTTATCTACACCTGACATATTTCCTGCTAGGCTCTAGCCTGGCTAACAGCAGCTAGTTATCTACACCTGACATATTTCCTGCTAGGCTCTAGCCTGGCTAACAGCAGCTGGTTCTATGGCTCTAAATGTTGTACCCTGTCATCCCCTCTCAGCTTCCTCAAAGTCAGAGGGCTCGGCCCTCCAGCGCCCAGAGCATGCTGGGAAAAAGCCAGAGGAGAGGAAGGACTTGGTCAGGCCTAACCGACCGGCGGTGAGAGTTTGGCGCGTGTCGTCCCCGTGACCTAGCTAGTGCGCTAGCTAGCGTAGCACAGTAGCACACTAAGTCCTGTAGTAAAGTGCACTTGCCAATGCTCTCTACAAAATGGGTTTCATGGGGTTCGTTTTTTGACTCTTATCTTTATCTTCTCTGGGTGTGTGTGTGTGTGTGTGTGTATGTGTGGATTGACGCCATGGGGTGATGTCATGTGACCCTCTCATGTGAACCCCTATAGGGAGATGTGGTAAGCCTGTGTGCAGTGACGTGTTTCTATCCACTGATCTCATTGGCTGAAGGGTTTCTGTACTAATGGCTTGCTCTCTCTTGATCGGCCAGCGTGGCCATCTTCTACTCACGCTTTTCTCTAACCCTAATGTTTCACTTCTTCATATTTCTAAAGTCTCTTTAATGGTTTTCCTGTCACACATTCATAATGTCAGCTTCTATCCTTCTCTGTTATTCAGTAGCATTAACCTGGCTCTTCACTGCAGCTCTGGGCACTCTGGCAGCGAT
This sequence comes from Thaleichthys pacificus, assembly GCA_023658055.1. Classification (NCBI taxonomy): domain Eukaryota; kingdom Metazoa; phylum Chordata; class Actinopteri; order Osmeriformes; family Osmeridae; genus Thaleichthys; species Thaleichthys pacificus. The sequence continues at coordinate 4,038,214 of CM042867.1, forward strand.
GTGCCACACCCATCATCCCTTCTCTTTCTCCTCATCTATTGGCTTTGCTACTCACTGGCCGGCTTCTCATTGGCTGGTGCACCTGTGTGACCTCACTTCCTTCCTAGCAGCTACCTGCTTCCTGTATTCTGCATTTATCCCCTCGCAAGTGGCTCGACTGCAAGTCCAATCTTGGGAAAGAATGGCTGACATTTTTGACACTGAGTTTGACCCCTGACCTTTGACCTCCCTCCAGGACCTGACAGCCCTGGCCAAGGAGCTGCGTGCAGTGGAGGATGTGCGTCCCCCCCACAAGGTGACAGACTACTCCTCCTCCAGCGAGGAGTCTGGGACTACCGATGAAGACGATGATGAAGAGGTGGACCAGGAGGGAGGGGAGGAGTCCACCTCCGGGCCGGAGGACTCCCGTGCTGTGTACGTAGGAATTGACCTATGACCTTTCTCTAACCTCTGACCCTCACACCCTCAGTGAACCTCAGATAATCCTGCACAGGTTTTAGTATATCAATTTACTTCATACAAGGTTTGATTAGATAGATCTACCGTATATAAAAACGGTATATGTACTGGAAAGAATACTCCTAAATAAGTACTAACACATACAACATATCCACAATGTTTTTTTTTCCATCATGTAAATCAAATTTGATTCTCCTCTCTCACTCTCTCCCCCTCTCTCGTGTCTCCATCTTCCCCCAGCTCCTCCAGGCTGAGTAATGGAGAGACAGAGTCAGTGAAGACCATGATCGTTCACGACGAGGGGGAGAGCGACGCCTCCAGCAAGCCCTGCAAAGACGGCACACTGATCGTCCGACAGGTAACCATGACAACCAAGGGAAGAGGGGTGGTCGGCCAAGTCCGGTATCGGAGTCGACATCCACATTTCCTCGATCACTGCATCATGAGTCTCTCATTCACTCCCTCTTGTTTTGCCACTGTGTTTGTTTGGTATCGTGTTGGTCTTGTTTGGTTGTTTCTTTGTTTTGAATTTGTATTGCTGGTGAAGGTGGATCCAGATCTAGGTCAGATAGGAGAGGGTGACAGAAAGGAAGTCATAAAACCGAGTAGCCACAGACAGGAAGTTAGTAAATCAAAATAGATCCACTATCAATATCCGTATATTGGATCAACGATAAAGAAATGTTTTGACAGGTTCATGTTATATAATGGATCCAATCCTAAAGTTTGAATCAAGTAAAACATTCGAATAATTCTTAACACAATAGACCCTATGAAGACGGTTTAGTAGTGTGTTTTCCACATTAGCTGTGTATTATTAGTCAGGTTAAGTTAAAGAGACAGATCTAGATTCCAGTTGCTAGCTTCCCTCCAGGCGGTGGCCTCTCTCATCTGCCTCTGAGTGCACCTCCAGACCCACAGTGTGCTGCTCTTCTTACTTCCAGAGTGCAGGTGACAACAAAAAGCACCAGGTCCCCATCCCTGGCCCCATCCACAGCAGCCCTGGGGCCCCAGGGGGCCCCCCCAACCCTGGCTTTGTCCCCAGCCTGGGGCTAGTGAACCACCACACCCCTGGTGCCCCCCACCACCACCACCACCACCACCCCCCCACCGGCCCCCACTCCCACCACCACACCCCGGAACGGAACGGCTTTGCCGGTCGCATCCACCTGCTGCCGGACCTGATCCAGCAGAGCCACCACCCCTCCCCCTCCCCGTCATCCTCCGCCTCCACCTCCCCCTCCTGCTCCAGCCTGGCCAGCCCCTCCTCCATGTCCCCCCAGAGCCCCCTGGACAAGCTCACCCTGCTCATGGAGGTACGTCCCACCCCCTCGCCCCTACCCCCTACGTCCCACGCCCTCACACACACACACACACTCTCTGAACCAGACACTCTGAAGCAGACACTAACCCTCAGACCTAGGGCTGAGGGCAGCATGGGGATCTTTGCCCCACCTCTCTTGAAACACTGAAGTACGGTCAGCTTTTGGCTCAACCATTAAAGAAAGAGTCCACTCAAATGTCGGTAAGCTGTATTGGCAGGTTGATATTAACAGGGGTGTGGTCCAGATGTCTGTAGTTGACACATCCTTGTCTCAATAAACAAATCATTTGAGTGAACTGTTCCTTTAATGGTGACATTAGGCTTTGAAATGATCATCCTGAAGTTGTGACTGAGAAGGCTAGCTTCCTGTTCAGCCCTGGGACTGGGTGTTGGTAACAGCGCCCTCTGCTGTGTCCTCCAGGGACAGCCTCTCTCGCTTTCCCTCTGCTGTCTCTGGCTGCTGTCCCCCCTCTCTCTGTGCTCTACTACCAGGCCTGTCCCCCCTCTCTCTCTGCTCTACTACCAGGCCTGTCCCCCCCCCCTCTCTCTGCTCTACTACCAGGCCTGTCCCCCCTCTCTCTCTGCTCTACTACCAGGCCTGTCCCCCCTCTCTCTCTGCTCTACTACCAGGCCTGTCCCCCCTCTCTCTCTGCTCTACTACCAGGCCTGTCCCCCCCCCCTCTCTCTGCTCTACTACCAGGCCTGTCCCCCCTCTCTCTCTGCTCTACTACCAGGCCTGTCCCCCCTCTCTCTCTGCTCTACTACCAGGCCTGTCCCCCCTCTCTCTGTGCTCTACTACCAGGCCTGTCCCCCCTCTCTCTCTGCTCTACTACCAGGCCTGTCCCCCCCCCCCCTCTCTCTGCTCTACTACCAGGCCTGTCCCCCCTCTCTCTCTGCTCTACTACCAGGCCTGTCCCCCCTCTCTCTCTGCTCTACTACCAGGCCTGTCCCCCCTCTCTCTCTGCTCTACTACCAGGCCTGTCCCCCCTCTCTCTCTCTGCTCTACTACCAGGCCTGTCCCCCCTCTCTCTCTGCTCTACTACCAGGCCTGTCCCCCCTCTCTCTCTGCTCTACTACCAGGCCTGTCCCCCCTCTCTCTCTGCTCTACTACCAGGCCTGTCCCCCCTCTCTCTCTGCTCTACTACCAGGCCTGTCCCCCCTCTCTCTCTGCTCTACTACCAGGCCTGTCCCCCCTCTCTCTCTGCTCTACTACCAGGCCTGTCCCCCCTCTCTCTATGCTCTACTACCAGGCCTGTCCCCCCTCTCTCTGTGCTCTACTACCAGACGATGTCACGATGGTCATGCCAGTAAAGGCTATTTGTTTGATTGTTTTGGCGTCAACTTTATTTTTGAAAGGGTTTCTCACCGGTGCCAATTTTTCTCTCAGACTGATTAGATCTGTTAAGATTCAAAGCTGCTGTTACAAAGAGAAGATTTATGTATTCATTTATTTAGAAAATACTGTTTTGCCAAACTCTAGAGGTGTGTTTGTGTGGGCCCAGGTGAATGTAACTGGTCATGTTGACCTTTGAGACCCAGCCGTACCTCCCCCCACACCCTACCCCCCATCCAGACTGCAAATGTCTAACATACTCTTTCGCCGTTGTTGCGCTCCGCCATCGTATGACTTAGAGACACGCCCCCTGGAAACACCAGCTCATAAAAGATGTGCTTAGGATCATAGTGGAGTAAGTTTGAAGAGTCGGCAAATATTTTTCACCAGGAAAGTACATTACTTGTGATTTATTTTTTCCGCATTTTCCAGAAACCTTCCATCCCTCCCGCCCCACAAATCTTGTTTTGCCTGTTCGACTCTCCTCCATCATTTATTTTTGCGTATTTCCTTGTATTCGTATATATTTTTCCCTTTGTCGAAATGCCGTTTTGTCTGCATGCCCTACATTTCTACCTCAGTTCCTTCCTGTGTTTGACATGCACATTGAATGTTGGTATCTGTAGTTTCTTAGTGGATTTTGTAGTCAAGTTTGAAAAGTTCCCTCAGTACCATTACAGAACGGTACTGAATGTTTGGTCGTCTCCTTCCAACATGGGTTCTGTCTACCTGCCGTTGCAGAGCCAGTCGGCCAGCAACACCATGCAGAAACACAAGTCGTCCTCTTCCTTCACCCCCTTCATCGACCCTCGCCTCCTGCAGGTGTCTCCCTCCACCGGCAGCGCCCTCAACAACGTGGGTAAGTCCCTCCCGCCACACACACGTCCCCGTGGATGACACGTCGTCCTCCACAACCCAAGTGCTACTGTCAGAGCTCCACGGTAACGAAAGACAGGGAGAGGAAAGAGAGGGAGAGAAGGAACATGTGGTTGAAAACAGTCAGGAAAGAGACCTTACAGAGGATGCGGTAAGAGACACTAGTAAGAGACAAGTAGAGAGACAAGTAGAGAGACAAGTAGAGACACTAGTAAGAGACAAGTAGAGAGACAAGTAGAGACTAGTAGAGAGATACAGTGAGAGAGGGATGAGGGATGTATGTCGCCAAAAAGAAAGGAATCAATAAAAGCAAAGTCAGTCAAACGAGTTGGCTTGATGTGGAGTTCCAGTGTCGACCTGACCTGATGTCACCTGACCTGATGTCACCCCTCACCTGTGACCTTTGCCCCCCCCACAGGCTACGGGAACGACGCTCGGCTGGCGGAGGCTCTGAGGGCGGACGCATCTCGTAAGGGCTCCGTGGTCAACGTGAACCCGGTCAACACACGCCCTCAGAGCGACACGCCCGAGATCCGCAAGTACAAGAAGAGGTTTAACTCTGAGATCCTGTGTGCCGCTCTCTGGGGTGAGGGAGTCTGACGTCTACAGCTTATAATTGCTTTTTTTTTTTTTTTTTCATCCAATTCAATTCAGTCATGTTTGGAATGCTGTTTAGGTTTAGCTTGTATATGTTTGACATTTTATAGTTATTTTCTCCTTTTATAATTACAGAAGCTCCCTATTGTCTACCTATACCATAGTTGTCGTGTATCATCCTGTTATGCCAGTTGTGGCCAGTGTGTGGCAGTGAGGGACTGTAATAGCTGGTGTAGTACGTTACTCGAACATAGAGACAGAAAATTCAAAGAGAGGTAGAGAATAAACCATTAACAGATGAAGATAATCATGTTATGAATAGAAAACAACACAGTGTTTGAGATGCTGTTGCAGGCAGCCATTGTCCGCATGATCTCATTAAGCTCCAGTGTGTGTTGCCGATCTGGTTCTCTCTGAATGTTGGCTTGACCGTGGGGTGACCGTGACTGTGTGTCCCCCAGGAGTGAACCTGCTGGTGGGGACGGAGAGCGGTCTGATGCTGCTGGACCGTAGTGGTCAGGGGAAGGTCTACCCTCTCATCAGTCGACGACGCTTCCAGCAGATGGACGTCCTGGAGGGCCTGAACGTCCTGGTCACCATCTCAGGTATGCACACACCTGCAGGAACCCACACACACCTGTACACACACCTGCTGGAACACACTCACATCTGTCGTTACACACAGTAGCATTTTTTGGCACGGGAGAACCGGGCAGCCGCCCGGGGCGGCATGAAGAGGGGGGTGGCAATTTCCCACACACAACCTGTACACACACACCTGCAGGAACACACACACACCTGTACACACACACACCTGCAGGAACACACACACACCTGTACACACACACACCTGCAGGAACACATACACCTGTACACACACACACCTGCAGGAACACACACACACCTGTACACACACACACCTGCAGGAACACATACACCTGTACACACACACCTGCAGGAACACATACACCTGTACACACACACACCTGCAGGAACCCACACACACCTGTATACACACACTCACCTATGAGAACACACACACACCTGCAGGAACCCACACACACCTGCAGGAACCCACACATCTGCAGGAACCCACACACACCTGTACACACACACACACCTCCTGGGACACACTCACATCTGTCGGTACACACACACCTGTGAGAACACACACATACACCTGCTGGAACACACTCACATCTGTCCACACACACCTGCAGGAACCCACACACACCTGCAGGAACGTACACACATCTGTCCATACATACACACACCTGCAGGAACCCACACACACCTGCAGGAACGTACACACATCTGTCCTTACACACACACACCTGCAGGAACATACACACACCTGTCCGTACACACAAACACATACATGCTCACAAGCACACACACAAACACACATGCATCTGTCGGTACACACACAAGCACACCTACACACCAGTGGGAACACACACACATGCTCACCCACACATGTGCGTGCAGACACACATCTGTTGGGAAATACATGCTCACACAAACATGCTCACACACACACATGCTTGCACACACACACACTAACACATGCTCACACCCTCACAAGACACACACCTTCCTGCCTGCCTTCACACCCCTCGGACCCCCTCCCCACCACGATGGCTAGCATCACTCAGTGTTGTCACAGATTTCACAACCGTCATTTGAACACAGAGGAAGTTGGGCAAGCCTCCGTTCAGAGGCAAGGAACGTCATGTGTGTGTAAAACATGCTTGGTTACACACAGCAAAGCTTTCCATGATGGAAGCACAGTGAGACTTATAATGTTGAAACGTGATCTAAGATCAGTGGCTGAAACTGAGAACCAGAGAACAACAGAATACCCCTGTGATCCACCAGGGGCACTGTCCACTGGCAGGCTAAATATAACCCCTTGACATCAAAAGTAGGTGATATAGACAGTAATTATATATATGATGCATACATATTATTGTTTATTGACTTTTCAGCATTATTACAGGTTTTTAAAGATGTTTGTCAATGAAGAACACTGTTTGCTGTTACAATAAAAACGTCAATACCAATTAACTCACAATTAAAAATAACCTACATTTAAAAAGATACAGTCTTATAACATACAAATTACTAATCTAACCATGAAAAAAAAACATATTACAAAGGTAATTTCTAAAATCCACAATCATTCAGAAGTCTGCACATAGGGAATGGGTGATCTCCAATATCTTTGTTCGACATCTTGGATTTGTCCGTTTATTTGAGTTCCTTGTCTGGGAACCTGTAAGCTTCCTCCTAAAGGGATCTCGAAACTAGACGTGAATAGCGTTCTGGCAAACTCAAGACTCGGTTGAATTCTTCTCTCTGCTAGAGTGCACAGTCCAAGGAGACAAAGAGCATCTGAATGCCCTAGATACTTCTGACCAATTATCCTTTTACAGAGCCTTTTTTCTGCACTCTTTTCAACCTTAAAGTGCAGATATTAATAATATAGGGATATACAATGTAATCACATGTCAAAACAGACAGGATCTCTGTCCGTTAATATGACCTACATTCAGAAGCCTAAACTTCCACTATGTTGCAACTAGTTGTAAAAAGCTCCAAGGTCCATGTTTTTATCAGCATATGAACAGACGTTAGCTTTGGTAGTGTTAGATATCGTGTCTCTCTGTAGAATTTCATGGTTTCTTCTTTCCTTGGTATTATTCTGTGTAAATTGAGGTGACAACTTATGACATCATAGTCTATCTCAATTTTGGGTCAGAGTGTTGATGTAACAGCGCAATATGTTAAGAAACCCCAGAACTGCTTGTTCGTGATACACCATGTAATGACTGTGTTTACACAGTCATGGTTTCTCTGTGATGACCCCTCCACGATTGACAAACCAAACTTCCTTCTGTTGCAATACTATAGTAAGTGAGGCATGCTTCAGGGCTGCTCTTGGACAGCGCCACAACATGTTCATCATGCTGACCTTCCTCCAGGCAAGAAGAACAAGCTGCGTGTGTACTACCTGTCCTGGCTGAGGAACAAGATCCTCCACAACGACCCGGAGGTGGAGAAGAAGCAGGGCTGGACCACCGTGGGGGACCTGGAGGGGTGTGTGCACTACAACGTTGGTACGTTCCTCTCTCTCCATAGAGGAAGTGTCTCCCAGGTTTGATGGCCAGAGTACTGGCCATGGAGTTCGGCAGGAAATGGAATATCCAACACCCGTTGTCACATGATTCATGACATATGTGACCGAGTAAAATTAGAAACACTGAGAAGTGCAGTATGTGGAAGTCAAGCGCCAAATAGACCGTGGGAGCAACAGAAATGCCCTACATTTGGTCATGAATACTTCAGCAACATCCTGAAGTTCACTATCTCACGCTCAGTGACCTTGGTTACTGTAATGCCTCAGGTTTGGAATATCCCCCAACCAGTCAAAACTGTCTGACAGGAAATCCACTTCCTGCCCCAATGCTTAACCGGTAGATGGTGGTGAATTGGGGATAGTCCTCACCTCACTTTTAATGTGTGATAATTTCCAAACTTTGCTGGAATGTACTTTGAGTTGTGTTCTAACAGAGTGATTTCTGGCCTGTAAAAATCTGGGAAGAACGTTCCACACCTGAGTTAAAATTCTACTTCTAATTCTACTTCCTGCTGTATAAGATATGGCGTTTTAAATTCTACTGTGGTTGACGTTAGACTGAGAGCATGGAGCATTATAAACATGAACTTGCTGCTTTTATCAAAGGTGTGTCTGATAGGATATTCTACGTTGACGTCGTCCTCACAAGTCTCTTGATTGTGTTTCCCAGTGAAATATGAAAGGATCAAGTTCTTGGTCCTGGCTCTGAAGAACTCTGTGGAGGTCTACGCCTGGGCTCCCAAACCGTACCACAAGTTCATGGCCTTCAAGGTGAGTCCGACTTGGTGCATGATTTGACGTTACATACTGATGCTACGTGACTTATTCCTTAACGAGTTCAGTGTGTAGATGAGGTGTTCGTTCTACTGTGCTCCGGCCCTAAGGTGCCGGACTGAAACTCGTACGATGAGTCAACTCACTAATACTGTACCTTCCACAATGACTCCTACACTGTTCAACCATTACATTATGACTCTGAAGCTTTACCTTTGTACATTTAACATTGTATTCACATAGCGGTGAATTGAGGTTTTATCGAAAGCAACATACAAATAGTGCAATACATAGTAGGGTATACTAGGATACATTTACATTTTTTGTCATTTAGTAGCATTTAGTCATTTAGCAGACGCTCTTATCCAGAGCGACTTACAGTAAGTACAGGGACATTCCCCCTATGTTCCCCCAGGATACACTAAGGATGTAGTTATATTGTCCTTTCACACACGTAAAAAAGGTGTAATACCACAGCATGTCTCAAAGGGTGCTTTTAAGTTTACTGTATGTCCAAGTGGATTTCAAATCACCTCTGACCTTTGCCCCCTGCAGTCATTCGGTGACCTGGTGCACAAGCCCCTGCTGGTGGACCTGACGGTGGAGGAAGGTCAGAGGTTGAAGGTCATCTATGGCTCGGTCTCGGGCTTCCATGCTGTGGACGTGGACTCTGGAGCTGTCTATGACATCTACCTGCCCACACATGTATGTTACACTGATGCAACTGGCCTACCTTACCTTACCTACCCTTATCCTAACCCCAAACCTACCTTAACCCTAACCTAGCCCTAACCCTACCCTATCCTTATCTACATTACCCTACCCTGACACTACTTTACCCTACCCCACCCTATCTTACCCGGACACTACTTTACCCTTCCCTCCCTTTCCTATCCTACCCTAACCCTCAACCTCACCCTACCTTAACCCTAGCCCTAGCTGGCCACACATATCACCCTACAGTTCCACCCTATCCTACCCAGCCACACATATCCCACACATACCGTACCATCCTGCACACCCCACATCACCCTGCTGCCCCTTGCTGTCAGCTCCAGTTCCACTGACCCTGCTCTCCCCTCAGATCCAGAACAGCATCCAGTCCCACGCCATCATCATCCTGCCCAACACGGACGGCATCGAGCTGCTGGTGTGCTACGAGGACGAGGGCGTCTACGTCAACACGTACGGGCGCATCACCAAGGACGTGGTGCTGCAGTGGGGCGAGATGCCCACCTCCGTGGGTAAGGCTGGCTCGGGATCTCTCACACACACATGCATGCACACAGACACTCCTACACACACGCATCCACACACACCCTTAGACGAACACGTAGAGCACACACACTCACCCCCTCCACACACACACAAACACGCATGCAAACTCATACACTTAGTGCTTTACTTAATCTCCTGCTTCTCTCTTCCTTCCTTCCCTCCCACCAACTTATCCTCTCTCTCTCCTCTATCCCTCTGTCTCTCTCTCTCCTCTATCCCTCTCTCTCCTCCTCTATCCCCCTCTCTCTCTCTCCTCTATCCCTCTGTCTCTCTCTCTCCTCTATCCCTCTCTCTCCTCCTCTATCCCTCTCTCTCTCCTCCTCTATCCCTCTGTCTCTCTCTCTCCTCTATCCCTCTCTCTCCTCCTCTATCCCTCTCTCTCTCCTCCTCTATCCCTCTCTCTCTCTCTCCTCTATCCCTCTCTCTCCTCCTCTATCCCCTCTCTCTCCTTCCTCTATCCCTCTGTCTCTCTCTCTCCTCTATCCCCTCTCTCTCCTCCTCTATCCCTCTGTCTCTCTCTCTCCTCTATCCCCCTCTCTCTCCTCTATCCCTCTGTCTCTCTCTCTATTCTATCCCTCTCTCTCCTCTATCCCTCTGTCTCTCTCTCTCCTCTATCCCTCTCCAGCCTACATTCGCTCTAACCAGATCATGGGCTGGGGCGAGAAGGCCATAGAGATCCGCTCTGTGGAGACAGGTCACCTGGACGGGGTGTTCATGCATAAGAGGGCCCAGAGACTGAAGTTCCTGTGTGAGAGGAACGACAAGGTGAGGCCTCCTCAGACACAACACACACACACACACTGAGACACATGCTTTTAAACAGGAAGCAATTCACGTGTCCAGGCTTGTTGAGGTTGTGCATGGTCAGTTGATGGTCTTATGTTGAAGGGCTTTCCCTCTGACTAAAACATCCTGACACTTCTGCCAGGCCTGACCGCCCCCTGATGCACTGATGGTCACAGTCAAGTCATTGCCTCTAAAATACACCATTTACTCTTTTTCTATTTGTAAATGTATTTATATTGCCATTATTAATACCTGAGGTTGCTTTAGATTGCAATTTTGCAAAGTCTATGCTTTATCTGTTTATTAAATAATTGTCTCTGTGTGTGTGCGCTTGTGTGTGTGTACATCTGTGTTTGTGTGTGTATGTATGTATGTGTTTATGTGTGTGTTTGTATGTATGTGTTTATGTGTGTGTATGTGTTCCCTCCCCTCAGGTGTTCTTTGCCTCTGTGCGGTCTGGGGGATCAAGCCAGGTGTACTTTATGACCCTGGGGCGCACCAACCTGCTCAGCTGGTAGAGGCCACGCCCCCTCACCACACTGGAACCACCCACACCGCCTTTTTAACTTTCAGCCAACGGACAACAGCCAACCACCTCTGACTTCACCCTACCAGCCTCCTGCGGGCTTGAAACTGGATATGAGAATTGTACAAAAAAATCTGATCGAGAAAGAGAGAGAGAGAGAGAGAGAGAGAGAGAGAGAGAGAGAGAGAGAGAGAGAGAGAGAGAGAGAGAAAGAGAGAGAGAGAAATGTGAAAAAAGGGGTGTGGTTTCCCCCGTTATTAATATGATGTTTTGGTGCTTATGGGATCGTGGGCACGATAGGTTATTTGGGGTCATTGCCATGGTGACTGCATCGTGACCCTTTGCGTTGTCCTTTGCTCCTCACCCCTGTGTCGGGGCTGCAGCTCTTCTCCCTGCTACCGCTCTCTGTATCTCTGCATCTTTCAGGAGGCCCGCCCCCTGCCACGCCCACTTCACCTTCCGGGGAGGGACATGGGGCGGGGCCTACAGTGTTAATGCTACAGTATGTAAATGTTTTATTCTGTTTGGTCCAATCGCTGCTGACAGCAGGCTGAGTTTGAGGCTGTCAGTCAGGAAGGAGGCGGAGGAAGCAAGGGAAGCAATGGCTAGGCTTGGCGCTGTCACGACGACGGCGGGTAGGAGGAGTCTAGGTAGCGTTACCGTAAGTTCGGTAGTATACGAGGGGACCCAACGGAAGTGTGTGTTAATGAGATTAGTGGGATCAAGATGACAGCTTTTTAACCAGATGGACTTCAGAATAGTATTTTTTGAATTATTATTCCCTATGATAAGTGTAACTATGTGGAGTTAAACATGTATTTTACCTTGTTTTGAAAAATTACGCATACACATAAAGTAGTCGCAGTTTGCTTGCTTTTACGCCCAGCCCACTGAAACAGATGTTTTTGAGGAGAAAAGAGGTTGAGTTGGGTTTCATCCAAACAATGGTGTCTATGTATAATAAAAAGTTCATTCAATCTCATTGGTAGTGACAGTGGTCATGTTTGTCAGTCCATTTGTCAGACATGACACCTCAGCCAAGCCGGACCCCATCAGTGGTGCTCTGGCCTGAGGCGTTAGCACAGCTGTGAATAGATGGATATAAGTAAACGTGTTGGAGGAGACGGGGAGGGGATGGTGTGTGTGGATGTGGATGTACATAGACCTACAGGCAGGAGAGTCGAAGATGTGGTTGTTTGTAGCAGGAAGGTAACACATGGTCAGCAACATTCAGTAGTTCAACAGATAGGTGGTGATGTTTGTTTTTTTGTTGAGATTTTAACGATTTCTTTTCATTGTACGTTTTCATGAATGCAACGCACTAAGTGTCAGGAATGTAGAATGACATAAATTGTTTGGTGGTCTAAGGCATGAGGCATTTTTGTTACTTGGTTCCTTGTCACAGGTGATCTATTTTGATGTTCAATTTCAAAGTATTTGGAAAATTCTGCTTCTTTTTATGTTGTTTAGAAAAGATTCTGCCCTTGTGGCTCTCCCATTGTAAACTGTACTTTGGGAGCGTTCACCAGAGTGGGAAGCAGCTTTGAGACGTTTCTAAGCCTGCGGTTCTGTAAGGTCTTCTCACAGCAGCCTATGAAGCTCTTCACAGGACCAGGACCCGGGCCTAGACCTGGCCTAACCTTAGACCTAGTTTTAACACAAGGTTAAGGTTTAATAACCAGTATATGAGCTCCTTCTGCTCCTTCTGCAGTACAGCGCGTAAGTGGAAGGTTCTAAGTCAATCGAAGCGATATATGCCGAGTTCGCTGAGGACTGCTGGGCCTGTGGCGTCGTTACAGTGCTCTGGCGTAGAAAGACCCACTTTTACGGGCAGGAGTTGTTTTGTTCACCGTGTGGTAGTCTGTATATGTTAAGACTATTAACGAAACTGTCCCAGCACCCCTGCGTGTTCCTGACCCTGTCTACAGTACGCCAACTGACTCTTTTCCTGACATGGAGTTTTTCCTACATTTCCCAGGAAGCACTGTGACTGTGTTTCCATGGTGATGGGTTATACCAATGTCCCTCTCAGGGGGAGGGGCTGGTATGTGATGAGACATTATCTGAACCCAGTGGTGGACCTTCACTGACCAGAAATGGGTGTTTCTAGAAGCATACTAGGAGTCAGTGTATAGAGTATGTAAAGCTGTTTGTCAACTTTTAGTTTTTGTTATCAATGGCTAAGCAGTCAGAGTGGTGGACCCTATGCTGTTCTGTCTGAGCTCGTTGTGCTAGTCTCCAGAGATAATCCACTCTGTCATTGTCATTGCATCAAGACCTTTAGGCGTGGAATATATAACTTTATTCACAAATTGTGGCTATTGATATTCTTATTAACTGACAAAACCGTCAAAAAAGCAGTTGCTTGTTGACAGAAAGTTGAAGATGTGACAAGATGGCAACATTATTTAAAGTGTAAACATGATTAGAAACCACTACATCAAAATACATTTTTTAAGATCTCACTTGAAGCTTTGTGTATTCTTAAGTTTTAGACTTAGTTGAGAAGCTTAACGATAGTTTTCAGTTGTTTCTGTAAGATTACTTACTTGTAATTACGCGACTGCAGTGGTTTTAATCTAACCTTATGTGGATGTTATGTTTACAGAGGCAATGTTTTGATACACTAATGTGCATCATGATATTTATGTTTTACTCAAAAAGCTTCTTTTTTTTCTTTTTTTTTTCCTGCATTTTGTTTTTGTTTGCCTGTTTTGTATAAAACATCCTAGTTTCATTCAAATAACAAACTCACAAGGATTAAGAATACACAATTCCGATGACGTCAGAGTGTTGCCACAGTGTCGTGGCAGCATTGTGAGGCTGTACCTACAGCGTTGATTGCAGGTGTTATCTCTCCAGTGTTTCTGCTACTCTAGCACATGTCCTCTCCGTGTATGACAGGAAGTCCCTATGTGTATGACAGGAAGTCGCTATGTGTATGACAGGAGGTCCTGCATTTTCCTGAAGGTCTTTTTTCTTTGAATAAACTCTAAAGTAATTTAAACCTCCCCGCTGTGTCTCTTCTCTTGCAACACTCTTGTGGTGTTTCCTTTCAAAGGGTTCTCCGTCATCGCTCTTCTGCACCCAGAGAGAGGAGGCTGCCACAGACGGATAGAGAGAGGGAAGGATGTGTGGACTGTGGTATAGAGTTATTGATCAAAGCATTGCCTTCCACACGGCCCACTTAGTGGTAGTCCCATATCAGCTCTGTGCCTGCATGGATTCACCTGAGCACACAAAAGCACACGCCACACAGTCAAAATCTGCATACAAATGAAGCATTCTTCATCAACTTCATGGAAGAGCGTCAGAGTTCCTCAAAGTCTCAGTATTAAATTCAGATGTTGACGGTAAAACTGATGACTGTGCTTCTGAGTTGTCAATCAGCCGAGTCAGCTGTCTGGTGACTCACTTGCTGGTGAGGAATTTTACATCATGCATGTCTGTCTTTATGTTCCAAGTTTTGCAGTTCCCCATTCCTTGGTGTAGATGTGTGTAACACCTTGCGGTTTGGTCTAATTGTTCTTGGCAGCCTCCTTGGTCAAGTAGGCCTGTTACACAGCCACCGCCTCATCAACCCTGGCGCACGCAGCCTATGGGGACTACAGCAGCTGGAGAATCTCTGTGTTGTCCAGCTCCAGCAGCATAACAGTGACCCTAACAACCAAGCTGGGCTGGATGCCCTGGATCAGGTGGTACAGCCGCTCTCCCAGCATCTGCATCTGGTCCTGGGGTCGAGCAGCAGCCAGCACGGAGGCTGCCAGAGGCTCCTGGCCCAGCACACAGACAGCCTGCAGGACGTGGATGGAGGGAAGGTTCGATAAAGACACTTAAGCCTGTGGAAGAGGACAGCAATAGAGATGAAAGTGGGTTTGAAAGCGAGTGTATGGACCAGCTTCATCGCCACCTGGAGCATGTCATTCATGTGTTGTTGGGGATCGCAAACTCCAGGGTCTCCATACATCCAAGGAGATGTGCTCACACTCCTTCTGAATGTCCTGACTAGCATGTGGTGGACCTGACAGTGGCTCCCAGCACCATGCGTAGACAGCAGGCTAGAGTAGGTGGGACATGTAGATGCACACAAAAGGCTAATGCTGCCACAATGTGGAGAACAACATAGAACTGTACAACCGAAAGTACGTGTTTACCTGCATAACCACCTGGGTGTTACGTACGAGGTTTCAGGTAACAGTGTTCAACGTCAAAAGTACTACCCTAACCAATGGGTCAACGGTATGGTGAAAACACAAGCACAATGCAGAGGGATCTTGAGGACGGTTGATGTACATTTATTTTACCACTGCAAGTATTGACCGCCCGTAGCAAAATAAAAAAATAGACAAGGGACATACCAGGCAGCAAAACAAGACACGGAGAAGGGACTATGAGCGATTCCCGATGAGACAAACAAGCGCACTATTCTAAGGACCGAACTGGCCCTGTTGGAAAACCACTGACTACCTACTCGCATTTCAATTCTAACCTGACTACTCTATACTCTAGGTTACAAAGGGTGCAGGTGGAATTGCTCCTAAACTACTGTACATAACATAAGTTACATACGTGTTGAGGAATATACCCCTGGGTCTCTACTCTATCTCCATTCTCTTGTTAACACATCTGGACAAAAACAGCCGCCCAGTGCGACTCCCGCCTTCCCTCTCCTACACCAGAACACAACACTTATACGCGACAGTGGGTCTTTTTGGGGGGCCTGGATCTGGGCATTCATGTTCTGTTTGGGGATGCAGACACCTGGTTCTTTGCTCTAACCAGGAGAGGTGGACCTTCTCATCTCTGTGTTCTGTTTGTCGTTATAGGCATGGGGTGCAAGCTGGAGGAGGAGAGATTGTCGTATTGTTAACACAATGTATCAATGATGGGACAGTTTATAAAACAACGGTAATAACAACAGCTAGAGAACAAATTCTAGATTTGTAGAGAAGCTGGATTTTTGTTTCAGGTGGATTTTGTGCTAGACCTCGGTCTGTCGCTCTGACCATTTTTGGGCACGGCCAACGTAGAACCGCCTGCTGTTGAGTTCTGTCCCATCCCAGCAGCAGCCTGTGGGTGTCAGCCTTTGCATTTCTTGGAAATTATTCATTCCAAACCAAGGGAGAGTCCCTTGTCATCAGTTGTGACACTGACACTTCTGGTCTGACCATACAGTACTGGCTGAAGATCTCACTCAGCTATTCCTCATCAATATTCTATCTAAATTTGGAGCTCCACACCTGGAGAAGTCTTTTTTTTACATTTCTTATTTTTCACATAGGCTTACCTCCCTGCACACCATAACAAGTCCTCTGGATGAATATAACATCAGCTGGTGTTTCAAAATTTGCCCAAACAGTGACTTGAAGTGACTAGCCTAGAAGCTGGACTAAAGATGGGCTTAGTAAAGGGCCTATATATCTAGTATGTTGTTGCAGATACAACAATGGATACGAACACAACCATGGTTATGTAAACAATGAGACAGATGGTGAGTCAGACCAGAAGCACGCTGGACTCATCCCTCACTTGCAGAGGATTATGGGATTGGATGGACAGGTGACACAAACCTTCCTAGTTTAGTCATCTGGGGTTCGTGTGTGCAGCTCCGTAGTCAGGAACGTGAACACACAAAAACTCATCACACTACGCATACCCCGCAGCTGAGGGGATTTCCGATATTGACGAAAGCTTTAAAAGCACAACTGCTCAATGTGTTGATGTTCAGGTATAATCGAACCATGTTTGACTTTACAGGTTAGTGTCCGCTGGAAACACTCAGGTCAGCACTGTTCATACTGAATGGCTGAAGGTCAAATTCAATAACATTTAACTCAGTTCCTGGACATCTGCTCCATTATGAAAGATTCAAACAGAAAAAAACAGAAATATTGGTGCTCCATTAAATCTCAGCATTGTCCTAAGCTGCTTGAATTCCATCAAGCCTAACCCCCTCTGTGAACATCAGAGAACTGGATGGATCAATGTCTCGTTTACTTCCTCTATGTGAGTGTGTGTATGTTCATGCTAATGTGCCAAAGTTTAAGTCAACATACTCTTTTCGTTTTTCTTGTGTTGAAAGACCAGATGCTAAAGGGGAGAGGATAGACCCTGCAGTGTTCTGACAGTTACTTGTACTGCAACATGTAGACCTTACTAACTAATCTTATGATCCTATTCTGTTGACATAGGAGTGTTGCGTGTATGTGCGTGTGTGGGTTCACGTTGGGAGGATCAGTACACTTCATTGAGAAACAGCAGAAGTTTCCTGATCTGCAGGGAAAGTTTAAAAACAGTGTTGAGTTCCCTCCTGTGGTCATTGAGAGATAAAGACGAAGGCTCGACGGATCTACTCAGTGTCCGTCTCTGCCTCCTCACTGACTCACGTCCAGAGCCTCCTCTGCCTCCTCATTGCCTCACGTCCAGAACCTCCTGCTGTCTCTGCCTCCTCACTGCCTCACATCCAGAGGTTCCTGCTGTCTCTACCTCCTTACGTCCAGAGGTTCCTGCTGTCTCTGCCTCATCACTGTCTCACGTCCAGAGGTTCCTGCTGTCTCTGCCTCATCACTGCCTCACGTCCAGAGGTTCCTGCTGTCTCTGCCTCCTCACTGCCTCACAGTCCGGAGCCTCCTGCTGTCTCTGCCTCCTCACTGCCTCACATCCAGAGGTTCCTGCTGTCTCTACCTCCTTACGTCCAGAGGTTCCTGCTGTCTCTGCCTCATCACTGCCTCACGTCCAGAGGTTCCTGCTGTCTCTGCCTCCTCACTGCCTCACGTCCGGAGCCTCCTGCTGTCTCTGCCTCCTCACTGCCGGTCTCTGCCTCCTCACTGCCTCACATCCAGAGGTTCCTGCTGTCTCTACCTCCTGACGTCCAGAGGTTCCTGCTGTCTCTGCCTCATCACTGCCTCACGTCCAGAGGTTCCTGCTGTCTCTGCCTCCTCACTGCCTCACATCCAGAAGTTCCTGCTGTCTCTGCCTCATCACTGCCTCACGTCCAGAGGTTCCTGCTGTCTCTGCCTCATCACTGCCTCACGTCCAGAGGTCCCTGCTGTCTCTGCCTCCTCTCTGCCTCACGTCCAGAAGTTCTGTCTGTTTCTCTGCCCCCACAGACTTTCTTCCTGTTATCACCATGGACATTTGGGTAAGTGTCAGGATTCTTTATTTTTCAAAATTGTATTAATTAATCCGCATACTTCACATGCCACTGTCATACTTTGTATAACACTGTCATACTGAGGGTTAGTGAGATTGGGCTTTCCTTGTTCCAGTTACTTTATTGGATTATATTTGGTAATACATGGAAACAATGTCTCACCATGTTTCATCTTGGGAGAGAGTACATGGAAAGTGTACACATAAGAGGTCAGCTGACCTGGAATGACAACACAGGAAACCAAAACAGAACTGAAAATTAAAAAGTCTATTTTCCAGTTCAAGTCACCCGACTGTGTAAAATGTGATCCTGTTGCTCTTGCACGAACACTGACAGATGCACTGCGCTTGCACACCAGAACACACAAACAAACAATCCCGCTCTGCAACGTAAACATACAAGTGTAATAAGTTTTTTAATAGCCTCAACTTTCCTAGACTTTTAGCTACATGCTAAAGGGCTCGCGACCAAAAGATTAACTTGAGTAACGCGTTACTTTTTGGAACAAGAAACTAGTAACGGATTCATTCAATTCAAATAAGATTCATTCAATTCAAATAAGTAACGCGTTAAGTTACTCGTTACCTAACAAAAGTAGTCTGACTACTGTACACCCAACACTGGTGACAAGACACCATTCAAGCTGCTTTTAAAGTGAGGCTGTGACATCATGAAATCGTGTGATCTCAAACAAAGGGATTTACCCTGATTCCCTTTTACCCAGTCCTACCCTGGTGACTCCTCAGGGTGTGATTGACTCTGGAAGGGTTTCTGGGCGTGTTTTAATGCGTCGTGACCACGTCACTCTGGTCATTTTACTACAACCTATATAGGTCCACCGCCAGTAAACTGATAATACACAGTACCTAGGGCAATATGGTGAGATAGAACACATGTACTATGGTGACATGTTAGTTTTATGTAGGTGTATGTGTGTCTCAGTTTACGAGTTGTAAGTGCATCATTATAAAGTATGAATCTGTTCATGCAGTGTTCCATAGCCACGGTGGTATGGCTGTTAGCTCTTCTCATCTCTGATCCAGTTGATGGATTTCCTTCTCCGCTCCTGAAAGGTAAGTGAGTGTTTGTGCATCCGTGTGTGTGTCTGTGTGTACTGTTATAAAAAGTTGAGATTTTCAGTTACTCTGCTATTGATAATGAGTCAAGACTAGTCCTAGACTATCCTCCTGAGACCTGCAAAAAGATTTTAACATAAAAAGCTTTTACCGTAACATTAAAAGCTTTGTAACTTGGACATAACATGAGTGTTTCGCTAACAAACATATTTTAATTTAACAGAAAGGTTACAATATTGTTTTCATATTTGTTACAGTTATGCGTCTGTAACTTAAAGAACTAACTAGAATTACATGGCTGCAGGGCTGGACTGGGACAAAAAATGGCCCTGGCATTTTTGCTCAGAACGGCCCACCACAATCGGTCGGACACCGCCCCAGTGTCAGTATGGAAAATGAACCAATGGGCCGCTGTCCTTGCTTTATGGGCCGGTCGTTGGCCAATTTTAAGACTATTTAAAAAAAAAATATTGATATATAGATATATTAAATATCATATCATATTGGCCCCAAGTGCGTCGGCCCAACGGGAATTTGCCCGGTATGCCAGATTACCAGTCCAGGCCTGCATGGCTGTTCACATTTGTGACATCATTAGAAAGCCCAGGATATCCTTTCAATTGGACAACAAAATAAATACAAAGAGCAGCATGGTTGCAAGGTTAGTAGCCCAAAACCAGTGTTCACTGTAGCAGACATACAGTAAATGAATTGCATGGTCTCAGCAAACTACAGCACATGAGCATGAACCTCCGTATCTAATCAGTGACTGATGTCTGTGTTTCTCTCTGCTCTCATGTTACTTAATTCTAGTTTTCACTGACATCACAGTACAACAGGACTGGATTAGTTCCAGTTTGATGTATCCGGGCTGTATGAATGAATGTGATTTGCTCCTATTGATTCTGAAGCTCTGTCCGTCCCCCAGACAGCTGTCTGAGCGTGTCTGAGGAGCTGGACCAGTTCCGTGTCCAGGGTGAGGCTGTGGTTCTGGGCTTCCCCGGGCTGATCAGGTACCTCACCAAACGGAACCACCTCACCACCTCAGGCGGCTACAGCTTCCTCATCGTCAAAGGCAACCGAGCGACTGGCCTGGAGGAGGAAGAGGAGGCAGAGGAAAAACGGGTTCTGCAGCGAGAACAGAACTTGTGGCTCCTCCCAGCTCGGCTGTCAGACTCTGGAGAGTACACTTGCATCTACAGGTGGTTAACCTACACAATACCCGCGCTGAGATACAGTTACCTTCTCATGGTGCTAAGCTTGGCTGGGCATGGTTATTTGAACAAAACTGAAATGTGATTACCATGTCTCTGACATGGCTTGCCTACATTTTTCTGTATCTGTCTCCAATCTACAGAAAGGACTCCGTCTGCATGACAGGCAACATCACTCTACACGTGTATGAGAACATGCTGAGTGGCATAGACAAAATGCATTACCCTATATTCGACCAAGCAGGAAAAGATGTTGAACTCACCTGTCCACACATCTCAGCCTTCAACATGACACAGGAGATACAGTGGTTCAAGGTAGGAGATGAGGAGAATAGTAGCATGCCCTTTGCCTTGCTGTGTTTGTGTGTGTGTGTGTGTTTGCGTGTGTGCGTATTTGAGTGTGTGGGTGTGCTTGTGTGTTATTGTGTGGCCATGTCTGTTTATGTGTTTGTGTGTCTGTGTGTGTGTGTGTGTGTTTAGTAAACCACAGAACATCCTGTTTATCATTATTCAGCTGGTTTATGTTCCATTGCTTTCCTACTCCAGGACTCCAGACCCACAGCGCTCCCTATGGGCAGTGGTCACTACTATAGGGAGAGATGGAACAAGATGGTCATCACTGATGTGAGCCAATCAGACGAGGGTTTCTATACGTGTGTTCTGCAAGTGCATGCCAACAACCACCTGTACACAGTGAGCAGAATCACGAAGCTCCACGTAGAAAGTAAGCTGCTCTGTAATAGTTTTTTTGCTCCACATTCATCATCAGTCATCAGCCATCAACCATGCTGCATAGTTCAACCAACATTTAACGGTTACAAGTAGCTCTGCTTTTAGCTCCCATTGTGTTCTAAACATGACATGTTTTCATTCAAAATGATATATAGCTCTGGAAAAAACTGAGAGACCACTGCACGTTTTTCTTTCATTTTTTTTTAAGTTGAGAAGGACAATTTTGAGTGAGGAACGGTAGGGTAACTGCAAATTTTACCCTTCTGTTCCTCACTCAAAATTGTCCTTCTCAACTTTTAAAAAAATTAAAGAAAAACGTGCAGTGGTCTCTCAGTTTTTTCCAGGGCTGTATGTTTACCTCAGATGTGTAGTAATCATGCAGCACTGTGGTTCAAGTTTATACAGTTTGTTCGTTAAGCTCATGAGAGGCTGGGTCTCATAGAAGTGTGTCTGTCTCTCCCCCCAGTGCCTAAGATATACCCACATAGCCACACCACTCAGCCCAGCACTGGCTTGGCCTTATCTCCAACCTCAGGTGCTGCCACCACCCCAACCTCCCCCCCAACTGGCAAGACCTTCCAGAGCACAGTCCACAGTAAGTCTCTCAAATACTCAGACTGGGAACACAGAATGTTAAAATACAGATTTCATCTCAAAAACAGTTGAGGGTACAAGCCTTAAGTGATGGGATAGAGTGGATGGGAATAGAGTGAGAGATAGATGATAACTCGTAAGTAAACTGGCCATGCCAGCAGGATGTTGACTGGTTTGTTGTCGTGTTTTCTTATTTACCGTGTTGTTGTGTTTTAGCGACAGTGATACAGAGCCCAAGGATCGTGCTCCCTCTACATGGAGCCGTGTTTGAAGGCCGTTCTGGTGAGAATCATTTCCATGTACCCCTGACTTTGGAAACATTTTGATTACAGTAGATTCCTAGATTTCTATGATTAGTGGGCTGTATCACAGGAGTATTTCAACACATCTATTTATTGTCCTAACCTTCTTATGCATATATTCACCCATTACTATCAGGTGCAGAACTGGAGATGTTATGCAAGGTTCTGACGCATTGCCAATCATTAAACTCCACCGTGGTCACATGGTTGGTGGATGGCCAATTACTGGAGAATTCCTACCTTAATGGGCGGGCTCTACAGGGTGAGAGGAGGTATCTAAAACTGCATTTCAATCTCTTTAATTCAATCATGGGATACATTTAAAGACCACTTTAGTTCTAAATGAAACAGTTGTTTATGTCTTTGAATACATTGTTGATTAAAACAGTTTACCGGTATGTATATTGGGATACAGAAATGTATCAAAAAGTATATCTCATTGTCCTACTTAGCTATAAACCATAGCCCATAACCAATCTGAAAGAAACAATCTTCTCTGGTTGCTTTGGGTCGAGACCATCATGACCCTGACCCCTGAATGAGTTTTACCGTGTGTTGGCAGGACGACCAGAGTGGCGGAGGGTTGTCATGTGGAGGTGAGGCTGGTGGTCCGGGGGCTGACTGGGGCAGACTCCAGGAGAAGCCTGGCGTGTGTGACTCACAACCAGGCGGGAGGGCGTGAGGTCCAGGCCCTCATCAGACTAGACGGTGGGTTCGGTCACGGAGCGCCTCTGACACAGATTGTCATCAATGACTCCCGCATTTGTATCTGATAAAACACAGATGCACTCACAAATATTGGCGTACGTGTGTGAAAGAGAGAGATAGACACAGAGAAAGTGATCAATTTGGCAGGCCAGCGCCCATCCTCACCTCCCTCTATCCCTTCTGTTCCTCCCCCAGACTCAGAGACCCTGTGGCTGGTGGGGACGGTGGGCTTTGTGGTTGTCTTCCTGCTGGTGATCTCTGTGCTGCTGTGTCACCTGCTCCGGCCCTGGAGGAAGGAGCACTACGTCCTGGCTGCACAGGACAGCTCCCTCTAGCTGTCACACCTGGAACTGAACTGCACTAAACACCTCCACAAACGTCCTTCATTTCCTCTGTAGGCAGGCAGCGACATTAATACTGTAACTTAACCGTACTCCCGAGTTCGAAGACCATACCAATAACTGAACGTGCAAAGTAGTTTTACTTGAAGGAATAATGAGAATGAATGAATGAACGAATGGACGAAGAGTCCAGGCAAGATACTGTAGGTATGGTGGAGGAGCAGGGGCGGTTCTACACGGGGGCCTACAGGGGTCAGTGCCCCTGTAAAAATGTCCCTGGCCCCCCATGTGGCCCCCCTGAGCTGACTGAATTAAAAACGTTTACACGTTTTTCTTCTTCTAGTAGTCATCATCAAACAAAGAAGGGACATTGCAGCCTTTTTTGCCCTAGTAAATAAAAAAGTTAGAGAAACATATCAAAGTATTGAGAGAGCTGAGGAGCTGGAAGAGGGAGAGCCAGAGCCGTTTGTATGATTTTAATGTAAAGCAAAATTAAAGTATTTAATGTTTAAATATCATTTGTTTCCGTTTTTTAATGTGCCCCTCTGATTAAACACTGGCCCCCCCTTGGCCCCCCCAGTAACATTTGTCTAGAACCGCCACTGAGGAGTGGAATTCAAAATCTGGGCATACTGGAGTTCAGCTGAGCTCCCAACTGATGTATTCAATAAAAATGTCATTAGAGAAGCATGTTGCTAAATAAAAACTTTAAAAATAAAACAATCAATTCACAACAGTACATTGAGTTTTAAGCCATGTTAGACCTAGACGATGTCTGGTTTGATGCTTACGATTATCTATTGTAACGCTCTGCCACTGGGCGGCAATAAATTACAACGTAATACTATGTTTTTTTCATTGAAGTAAATCATGCCTCTAAACTAAAAGTAGGCTATTGCTATCGCTGTCATTTGTCAGTCACCGAGTACAAGAACGATTGAGTCAGCATTGGGCACACATCCTATTGATCACATGAGAACGTAAAATATTATCGGCTAAGCCTGTACGATTTTATTGAAAGACTGAAGGCAATATTTAAAGCAAGAACCAACGCATGTAACAACACCCATAATTTAGACGTAGTTAGGCCTATATGTTTAGTAACTTTAACTCGGACATTACATAACATAAACAAGTGTAAATTGTTTTAAACATGAAGGTCAGTTATAGCATAATAATATTCCCTCCCTACAATTGCTCAACACCCTCCGTGTCAGCTTTCCAACGATGTGCAGGAAATTGCAACATAGATCTCCTTGACTAAAATTATTTTTGTTCCGAAGTAAAAACTGCTATGGGGAAGAGCTCATTTAGCGAGTGTATTTATTCCTCTGCATTTATTTTTGGAAACTAATATGAACTTGAATAAACGAAAAGAGAAGTAGGTCTAACGGGTAAGTTAAACAAGTTTGTGATAAATATAGGCTACCGAGTGTCAATTTAATACTGAAATCCTTAAATGTTCCGGTAGTCCTGGTGTAATCGGTGTTCAGCAAGACGTGGTGGATGGGTTACTTTGCCAATTTCTTTTGAAATGTAGGCTACTTATTATCTTTACCTCTAATGTAACTTAAGAACAAAACCACAGGTGCTTATTTCTCATGTGAAATAAACCTCTCTCTGAAATATACAAGTTTACACTATGCCGTGGTTGGGCTACCACACAGTGCATGCGACTAACATGACGTGACGTAGGACTCTTTGCAAATCCCCCCAAATTGTATACATTTCGTTTTTATTCCTGCTAATTCTTCGGCTTTCCGAGAAACTGAGCTGTGGTCCTTGGCGTGCAACGTGCAGCTTCACACCTAAAACCGCAGAAGAAAGGTGTTGCAAGTTTGAAAGCACATGACTCTGAGTAAACAATTGTAGCTACAAAGTGTGCCTGGTCTGCGAAAATAGAGGGACTCCAAGTGAGATTTCTCCCCCGCACCATCGATGAATTCTTATTTTGGAGAAAATACTGGTAAACTGAGATATTACTGAGATCACCAATATCTGTTTGAATTTGGGTTCGTGTCAATCTAATTTAAATTGTCATTACAAGCTCCGGTCTGCCTTGAAGACGAAGAGCATGGGTTTAAAAAATATATAATATAGCCTAAATATTAGTCTAGATTAAATTAGCAAAATTACATACTACAGAAAAATAAGTGTGGGGACATTCTGATTCGGTTGATGGAACTCATCCAAGATTGACAGCCTCTCTGAAGGAGTAGAGCTGGGAAAATACACAAAGGAGCCAGGCAGCTCTTGAGTCACAACCACAGGAAAACTCAACCAGGTCACTGGAGGCAGACTCAAAACGCAGAAAAAGATAACCTACTATGATAACTGTTACGATCTGTTCTCCTCTATCCTCCTCTATCCTCCTCTCCTCTATCCATATTGATAGGCCTACTTCAGTATGTTTCCGTCATTCATGTAAAAAGATCACTCAAAGTATAAATGTACATTAACAGTTGTTTATTATCTTACTACACTTAATCTCACAGTACTGTCTGAACATCAGTGTCTGTGGCATGGCTCAGTAACCAGATGAGATACACAGGAAACGAACAGGGGTACAGGGGTAGGATTTTTCAGATGTCAATTAGTTAATTTCCCCTTAATACTTCTGTATCGTCAGTCCACTGATCTCCTATTCCCGCCACTAGGTACCGTCAGCGCAAGCATCCCCAAACTGCACTCTGATTGGCTGTACAAGTGGAGCCATAAGGGGTGCATGCACTAACGCAATGACCCAGCAGCAGCGAAAGGGCTGTTCACGTGCACAGTCTAAGGCATGCGCGCAGATGGCACTGGGGACGGCGGGGACATGTCCCCCCCAGATTCCTAGTGACCCCGATCCGTCCCCACCACTCTCCCTACGTAAGGCGACAAGCATCAGTTAATAACTGCACAGCTGATTAGGCGATGTTAGCATTGTTAGCGTGTATTAGCGTGTGTAACGTTGGCCACAAAAAAGCACTACAAAACAAAACAAAAAAAAAGTGTATTATGCTTATTTTAAGTATTTTTGGAGCCAGCGTATTTACTGAAGCTGCAATAAACATTGCATATATATATATATATATATACACATATATTATACAAAATAACTAATTGAGTTGGAATCATTTGCTGACAGCTTGGTCCCCCCCAGTTCAAAAATTCCATCTGCACCCCTAGTCTAAGGGGCAAACCATCAGTCCTTTGCAACAGATATGTTATGGTAAGAGGGACTATTGATGCTATTAAAATAACACTGCTGAATTTATATGCCCCAAACGAAGACTGTATTGACTTATTTAAGGTTATAGCGACCTTGTTATCAGATAAAGCAGAGGGGATTGTATTAATAAGAGGGGATTTCAATTGTATCCTGAGACAAAGTATGGATAGGCTTCCAGCAGAAACTGGTTCTGTATCTCGAAAGTCCTCTATTCTTCGAGCAATGATGTGTGAACTGGGCTTGGTGGATGTTTGGCGCCACTTGCATCCCAGGGAGAAGGACTTTACTTTCATGTCACAGGTACATGGCAGTTACTCTAGACAAGACATGTTCTTGATATCTGGATCAGATCTATACAGGGCCAGTGTTTGTAATATAGAGCCAATCACCATATCAGATCATGCCCCAGTCACCCTGAAAATAAATATAGGACCAAATAAACAATTCAAATACTGGAGACTCAACGTCTCATTGCTCAATGACAAATTAATTATGGAAGAAATACACAAAGATTTAATAAATTACTTTGACATAAATGATAACGGCACTGTCTCCCCCTCCATCTTATGGGAGGGGGCTAAAGCAGTGATGAGGGGAAGCATTATCGCCATTTCAAAGCAAAGGTTAGCTCAACAGGATAAATAAGAGAAAGAAATTAAGAAACTAGAGACAGAGCATCGACAATCCAAGAAGCAGGAGGTATTGCAAACATTGAAAAAAACGAGGAAAAAACTGGATGACCTGTTAACCTACCAAACGGAGGCAGCATTGCGATTCATAAATAGAAAATACTATGAAATGGGAAACAGAGCAAGCCGCTTACTGGCTTTCCAACTGGAAAGCTCAATCCAGCAGGACGGTGTACAAAATAAAGGGCCCAGATAGTGGCGAAATATTAACACAACCAAAAGATATTGCAGAGGCCTTTGCTACATACTATAGAAGGCTATCTGAAGAGGAAGCAGACCCCCATAACAATGAGAAGATGGAGTCATTTTTTTAATTAATTAAACTGGCAAAATTAACATCAGAGGCAGACATGCTGTCTTTGCCAATTTCAGAAGAAGAAATCAGAGAAAATATCGTAAAAACATTAAATCTCCAGGTATAGATGGTTTCCCAGGAGAATTCTACAAAGCATATGTGAATGAGCTGACCCCAGTTTTATGCAACGTTTATAATTATGCACTAACAAAGGCGGATCCGCCTGGGTCGTGGTCAGAAGCAATAATAAGTGTCATCCATAAGGATAATAAAGACCCAACCCAATGTGCATCATATCGTCCAATCAGCCTCTTGTGCGTAGATCTTAAAATACTTACCTCAATTATAGCGAAGAGAATTCAAAAATACATACATACACTTGTGAAGCCAGATCAGACCGGTTTCATTAATAATCGCCAGGGCGTTGATAATGTCAGAATAGCCCTGAACTTACAAGCAAGTGCAGCGAAAAGGGATACCCCTTCAATGCTTCTCAGCTTAGATGCTGAGAAGGCATTTGATAGGGTTGACTGGACCTTCCTCCAGCAGACCCTCAGGTATATGGGCTTCAATAATACATTTGTCAAGTGGATTGGTATATTTAACCAACCCTAGATCTAAAGTCAGAGTGAACGGTCATTGCTCCGACTTCTTCCCCCTGGGGCGCGGTACCCGCCAGGGAGATTCTATGTCCCCTTCTCTATTCTCTAGCGCATTGAGCCACTGGCAGAATTGATAAGCACCAATCCCCTCATACAAGGCATATCCGACAAAGGAATGATTCAACATAAACTAGCTTTATTCGCCGATGACATACTATTATTCTTAGAACGCCCCATGGTCTCTATTCCTGCACTTCTAAATAGCTTAAATGAATACAGTGCTGTGTCGGGATATAAGATCAATGCAAACAAATCTGAAGCCATGATGATAAGTGGTGAATGGCCTTCACAATTAGATGATTTGGTCTCCTTCAGGAGATATAAGCAGGGATTTAGGTATTTGGGTGTTATTCTCACTCCAAAACCAACACAACTATATTCTGCAAACTATAGCGGACTGGTTAGAGAGATCAATCAAGATCTTACCAGATGGGATGTATTGCCCTTGTCACTTTTTGGTCAGATAGAGTCTGTGAGAATGAATATCCTACCAAGACTCCTTTTCCTGTTTCAATCTTTACCTATTCTAGTTCCACAATCCACATTTAAGCTGCTTGAAAAACGTACATCTAAATTCATATGGCAAAACAGGAGACCCAGAATCCATCTGAAAATATTGATGGCAAGCAAAGAGAAAGGAGGACTGGGTCTACCTAATCTAAAACGGTATTACTGGGCAGCCCAGTTTAGAGCAATAGTGGCATGGATGATCAAAGATGAGGAGAATGGGTGGGTATCTATTGAACAGAACTCTTTACCAGGGATGTCATGATCTACTCTTCCATTTATTAGTCAGCAGTCTCAGAAAAAAATCAGGTCTGGAACAATGTCCAAAAGCAACTAAAGGGGTCTGTAGCCTTGTCAAGGGCAATGCCCATACTAGGAAACATAGAGTTTCTCCCATCTTAAGTTGATAATACCTACAGAAGGTATTAGGTATTAGTTAAGTAAGGTTTAGTTAACTGGGCTGAGAAGGGGCTAAAAATTATGAATCAATTATTTGATGGGAATACTTTAAAATCGTTTTCACAACTCCAAGACAAATTTGACTTGCCCTCAAGTGACCTGTATAGATATCTACAGATACGACACTACACTACAAAGCACTCCGACTGGGATAGTATTAAAAGAGACCCTATTAATATTGAGATCCACTTCATACATAGTTTTCAACAAACTGTGTCAACAAAGCACCAAGTGTCTTATATGTATAAAAGGTTGATGATAGACACACCAGATAACACTTTACATATTAAAGGGCAATGGGAAATAGAACTCAACACAACTATAAATGATGACTCATGGGAAGATATCTGTACTGCGTGTCACAAGGGGGTTGGTAGTCAGATGTGGAAAGAATTTGACTGGAAGGTGAAGATAAGATTCTTTAGGACTCCTCTGAAAGTGTCAATGTTTAAGGATAATGCCACTAATAAATGTTGGAGAAATTGTGGTATGGTTGGGGACCATACCCACATATTCTGGGACTGTCCCATAATAAAGACATTTTGGAAAGACATCAAGGAAGAGTTGGAAAAAATCTTTGAGACTGATATTCCCCTGGACCCTTTATTTTTTTTACTGGAAAAGACACAAGAAGAATTGTTTACTAAGGACCAGTGCTATTTTACATATTTTGTTGATGATTGCTAAAAAAAATTATTACTATTAACTGGATTTATACCATGGTCTGGGTGAATACTCGATTCTGATTGGCTGCAGGGGTGTACATTATCCGGTGATATACGGACACCTACTGCGTCATTGCAGCAAAACTGTCTTTTCACCGTTCTAAATTATTCCGCTGGCTACATAGTATATGAGCCTGTACAAAGTGTCTGAAATAAGTAACCATAACAACGGGGACGGAGTCAAAGCCTCCATTTACAATTTTGAAAGACTTCAACAAGCTAACTTGTATTTACAACAATGAGTGACTTGAATATTTATTTTAACCTATTTGAAAAATGTTACTTTTCTGAATGTAGTGTGTCAGTGTCACGTAACCGCTCATCTCACATCCCATTCGCTATTTACCTCGCTAGTCAATCTACTGCAGACAGGCTGCAGCCAACACGACAGTAGCAGCAACTCTACACATGGCCGATTATTTTCTTCTTAAAAATCTTGATTTTATTTGGGGACAATGACATGGCTCGATAGCTGGCTAGTCTTGTTGTTAAACATACTGTAAAATTATAAGTACTGTTTGGAGAATATGTCAACTTTGATGCGGTCATCTCACATCTATTTTCGATTCAACTCGCTCCACAGGCTGCGGCCGTACTGTAGCCTAGTACTAGTATATGGCCGACCTTGTTCGTGAAAATCTTGATATTGATTTTGGGACAGTGACATGGCTGGTTAGCTAGCAAATCTTCTTGTCAAACATACTGTAAAATTATATTTACTGTTTCTCAACCGTACACAATGTTATTGCCTTTTAATCTTGCTAGCAATAACGTTAGCTTTCGGGCTAATAGCTCATCCAAAGGAAAGCCGGTGTTGGTTCGATGAGTTCAGCGGACTAGAAATATCAGAGTTGGCTAACGTTAAAAAACGTTAGATTTTCTTTTGCAAAACGCATGAAAACATTAATTTATGTTTGGAAAAAAAATCGTTGGCAAGTGACCATGGTATAAGCGGGATAATGCCCTTCGAGGTGTCCAATATCACCTGATAATGACATTCCCCCGAGGCAAGTAGGGTGAAGTGCCTTGCCCAAAGACACAACGTAATTTGCACAGACAGAATCGAACCGGCAACCTTCTGATTACTAGCCCGATTCTCTAACCGCTCAGCCACCTGACTGACGCCCAACCTTAAGGTGACTTTGTTTTTGTTTTGTTTGGTGTGTCTTTTTATTTCATGATTGATGTTGTACTGCAAAAATTGCCTGCAATGTTCATCATGGGCAATAAAGTAAAAACATTTAAATTAAAAATGTAAATTAAAAAAAACGATTCACGATTTTTTATCATCAAAAAATATAATTTAAAGAATACAGAAAAAAAACTAATTGTGAATCGATGTGAATCACTAGAAGACTGAATCGCGATTCAAATGTGAATCGATTTTTTCCCCTACCAGATTCAGTACAGTAGTTAAACAAATCTAGCAGAAGTTCATATCAATGAATGTTAAAGCCCTCTTTCTGCCCCTCCAGTACCATAGCATGAAAACTTGAAGTTTAACACCCACTTATCTAAACCAACAGTCCTCAAAAACAAGATGTGAGTCGCTTGGGGTGAGAGTTATGACATGAAATTATGTATA
The DNA here is from genome assembly GCA_023658055.1 of Thaleichthys pacificus. Classification (NCBI taxonomy): domain Eukaryota; kingdom Metazoa; phylum Chordata; class Actinopteri; order Osmeriformes; family Osmeridae; genus Thaleichthys; species Thaleichthys pacificus. The sequence continues at coordinate 4,069,562 of CM042867.1, forward strand.
GTGTTATAGGCAGATAAGTAATTTTGTATGTAGAAATTCAAATCAATTGGATATAGCACATTTCATACAGCCCGATGCAGTACAAAGCTCTTTGCTGCAAAGAGCAAAGAAATAAAACCCCTCATACACTATAAGAAACATGTCATCTTCCCCACCATGCAACTTTAACAGGAGGGCCTCCTGCTTGGCCAGCTTGCAGTCTGTGAGTTGTGACGTGGCTGTCCTCTCATTGGTCAAACCGCTTTCCAGTATTTTCTGGTGCCTGGCTAGCCTGGCTTCATCTTCAGATGCCTGGAGTGGTCAGAAGCGACTGCCTCTCCCTCTGGCCGTCCCTCCGTCACTGCTCCTGGGCCTCTGCTGTTTCTAGGTGAGCGCTACCTACTCTCTACACCTATCTTCTGATGGAAGCAGACTGCTTTATCCCTGTAAGACCCGATTTAAAATTTCAACATCACCTTTAGCTCTCCAAAAAACACATTTGCAAATAAGATTTTTTTTGAACGACCACATTTACATAACCAATGGGTCCTATTGTATTGCCTTGCAATGCTATTGGATACATTTGGTCTTTCAAAAAAAAAGAAATGAGCAATTAAAGAGCTAAAGGTGACGTTGTAATTTTACAACAAGGGGTCTTACAGGGATTCTGGGAGAGAGACTCTCCGGATAATGTGATTTTATATATGCCTCTAATCTGATAAGGAGCCAAATCAATATGTGATTTCATGTCATAACTCTCACTGCAAGTGACTCACATCCTGTTTTTGAGGACTGTTGGTTTAGATAAGTGGGTGTTAAACTTCAAGTTTTCATGCTATAGTACTGGAGGGGCAGAAAGAGGGCTTTAACATTCATTGATTAACTTCTGCTAGATTTGTTAAAACTACTGTACTGAATCTGGACTCTTGTTGTTATCATAGTAGGTTATCTTGTTCTGCGTTTTGAGTCTGCCTCCAGTGACCTGGTTGAGGTTTCCTGTGGTTGTGACTCAGATCTTCCTGGCTACTGTTCTTCCCTTAGTAACAGTTTCTCCATCAGCATCCGTTTCTACTGAAATTACAACTAATTCACCTTATACCTTTGTGTTTTCCCAGCTCTACTCCTTCAGAGAGGCTGTCAGTCTTGGAGGAGTTCCATCTTCCGAATCAGAATGTTCCCACACAAATCACCACAATCAAACCATTATTTAGATTCAAAACTAACCCACAATCAGACAAACCCCACATTCAGAGTTAACCCACAGATAAACATGCCCATATTCAGGCCAGTGTGTGCAAATATTAACAAGGTTATGTCAATATTGTCTTAATCGGGTTCAGAGAATTTGAAATTCTTTAATTACGTTAACATGATGTTACAAAAGACCATCTTGAATGGCAGTTATACTGAATTAATTATTTTGTTAGATTTGACATAAGAAGTAGTTTTGTGCATGCTGATGTGAATAATCGAGTTGGTTTGTTTGTCCAGCTAGCAATGACTGTAATGGAAGCCACCCAGAACTTCTTCAATATGGCTGTTAAGAAAAATGCATGGAGACACTCCTTGTTGTTTTAATGCTGCAGACATAGGCACACCCACACTACTGTGAATAGTGGGAATACTGACTACAAGTGTGGACAGGTTTACATTTTTTTTTTGATTCAGCTATAGCATTACCTTGCATATTTCTAGTTTTGTGACTATTAGCAGTCTTTTCCTCCCTTTCTCTCTTCCCCTCTCCTTTTGTCTCTCTCTTCTCTGTCTGTGGGGTTATGCTCATATGTGATATTCTGCTCCACCTATTTGTTGTAGATCAACATTTCCACCCACACAACTTGAATATATTTAACCTTAAAAGTGGATCAAATATACTGTAAACATACAAGATGTTTACAGTGACAACAGAATGGTTGCTATGGCTCAGTGTGATTCAACCACAACTTGCATAACACTTACACCAAATCAAGTCAGAGGATCATCAAGTTAACAGAGTAAGACTTCACTTATGTCTGCTTGATGAGGACCTTAGCTTCACCATCTCAGTGGATGTCTGAAAGCTAGCAGCAACTTTAGTGTGAGGGCGAGGTCTAGCAAACGCCATGCGTTTCAACTTTAGAAAGCAGGACGTTGCCTCAGCGTTGTGTTGCCCCGGTAGCTTGTTGAGGGCCCATCCACTCGGACTTACTGTTCCAACATGTTTACTATTTTAGAGGCAAAACAGATGGTCAAAGATCGACGACCTGAGATGGCTGTGTTTGAGTCAACATCACACTAGCACTCAGAGTGAAGACCCATCCAAACACCCTCGCTGGCATTGGGCTGTTGCAAAAGACTGAGTGCACATTTCACAAATTTGTTCTTGATGGACCTCTTGCAGGGTAAACTGCAATAAACGGTAAACGACTGCGGTAAACGTTCTGTCTTGTCAGCATTTTGGGACGTTGATCCGACTGACACACAGACAATTCGGGGGATTGTGAGTCTGTAGTTTTTTGAGGGGTTAGTTTTGTGCACAGAAACACAGCAAATGCACATTGAGGACTTTGGTCTCTCTCTCTCTCTCTCTCTCTCTCAGAACTGTTTAAAGCTGTGCTTCTTTCTGAAATCTTGAAATAGAATGGATTTCAAATATCCTCTGAAAGTCAGAAGTGGAAGGGAGAGGATGTGAAACCCTGGTGGGTTCAGTTATGTTCCCTCGGCCCCCACAACTTGGCCCCACTGTCTCCCACGCTCCTCTCCGCTCCTAACCCTAACCCTGGCTTGTCCCACCACTGCTGGCTCTGGACATCAGAAGCAAGCCTCTTGGTTCACAACCATGTGGTGGCTCAGATGAGAGCTTCCCGTCCTCGTACTCTGCACGCTTTGTGGCTATTTGTAGCCTGGTGCTTGGCCTCTGTTTTCCACATCCTGTTGAACAGATTTGCAGAATCCTGATATCACTCTGTGTGCAGGCTCGCCCACGCATCGCCTCAGCAGAGAAAGGTGGAGAGATTACTCACCACAAGGAATGTTATGAACTGATGTGTCACCTCCAAGGGAATGTGTGCGAGATGTCTTTTTAACCACAAGAATTGCCAGTTATAGGCCTACCGTTACATCTCTTCAGTTTGAGTGATCACCTCAATGAGGTGGAATTATTTGCAACCTTTATACTCTGTCAGTGAATTGCTTAGGGAAAAACTGTAGTTTTGTTTGTGGTAGTGGGAAATAACAGGATTCATGCCAGTGTGTGAGTCAATAATTCTGTACATGACTTTTCTAAAATGAATACAAAGTGGCACAACCCAATTCATTTATTAGCATCAGATCAGAGTTAGGGGCTTTTCTGGTCATATTTCAGAGTCTGGCAGTGGTATATATGTGGTTTTTCCAGCAGAGTATAAGAGTCTATCCCCCCGATTTTGACGATCTGAAACGCAAGAATCAAAACGCAAAGGGCAAGTAACTTTGTGGGCGGGACTCCGGCTCGGTTGCTATTTTGCCGGCGGGATAAATGACTTTGCGCCTGGCGCAAATCTAAAATGGGTAGGTCCAAAGTAGCTACATTACTAATGGGTGTGGTTTGGGCGTAACGTGCAATAAACCAATCAGAGCGTCATCTCACATTCCCTTTAAGAGCAGCGCTTGCTCCATGGCGGATTGCTATTATAACGGCGGATTTGCCAGGCGCACGCCAGGAGCGGTTCACAGCCAAGGAGACCGACGTTCTGGTCAGGGCCGTAACAGATAGATAAGTGACATTGTATGGGAAAGGCAGAGCAGTTTTCTCATTGCACTCAATTGCCCGCTCATGCTGCTCATTCAAATTCGTATTCTTATTTTTATATAGCCTACCCTATATTTTATTTTTTTAATTGTTTAGTTCTTGGAATTAGTTTAACTATTGTACTTTTTTACTTAATTTAAGACCCGTATATGTTTATTGTTTGCACCTTCCTGCCACAGTAAACTCCGTGTTTGTGTAACATAGGCTACATGGCGAATAAACTGGCATGGGAGAAAATTGCCACAATTGTTACAAATCATGTTCACATACATAGAGATTTCTCATGAAAATCTTTTTATAATCATTGAAGAAATGTAACACGCCATAAATCAAAACAATGTAACGTAGCTTCGCAGAAAGAAGACCCTGGCCTCGCCAGCAGTGTACACGGACCAAGCTTGCGCCCTTAAAATAGCATCTGAATAATGCGCCATTGACTTTAGACCACGTTTTTCCTGGTCAGTGGCGGAATTGTTTTTCGGAAACTGCAAAATAGCACCAGGGAACGTTTGCGCCGGAACACGCCTCCTTTTTCGCTGAACCGCCCACGGGAGCGCAAGGTCATTTCGACGTGCGTCTGTGGAGGGAAAAGTGCGCTTTGCGTCGAGTGCAAACTAGGAATGATACTTGCGTCGTTGACAAAGTCAATTGCGCTGGGTGCAAGATCGGGCCCTATGGGCCCTATTTTAACGATCTGAAACGCAAGTATCAAAACGCAAAGCGCAAGTCTAAAATGGGTAGGTCCGAAGTAGCTACATTACTAATGGGTGTGGTTTGGGCGTAACGTGCAATAAACCAATCAGAGCGTCATCTCACATTCCCTTTAAGAGCAGCGCTTGTTCCATGGCGGATTGCTATTATAACGGCGGATTTGCCAGGCGCACGCCAGGAGCGGTTCACAGCCAAGGAGACCGACGTTCTGGTCAGGGCCGTAACAGATAAATAAGTGACATTGTATGGGAAAGGCAGAGCAGTTTTCTCATTGCACTAAATTGCCCGCTCATGCTGCTCATTACCGCCCCCGGGAGCGCAAAGTCATTCCCTAATTTACCGACGTGCTTCTGTGGAGGGAAAAGTCCGCTTTGCGTCGAGTGCACTAGGAATGATACTTGCGTCGTTGACAAAGTCAATTGCGCTGGGTGCAAGATAGGGCCCTAAGAGTCTATCCGAGGCTCACATGAACAGCACCCGACCACCAGACAGACTTCTGTGTGTGACAGACTTTTTGACGTACTGTAGAGCAACTCAATTGAGAGTGAGCTCTTCTGTGTCTGTGTAATTCTACAAAGATTCTTTGTAGTCATGTGTGACTTGCTTAGGGTGATATCATGTATTAATTGCTGTTTCTGTCTTCCAGACATGGGTTGGCTCCAGAACTTTCTCCTCCTCTCAGCCCTCAGCCTCATCAGCAGCTCCTCAGCAGCAGGTGGTAAGTAGGACCATCATTTCAATCACCTGTTCAAGTCACCACTGTAATACAGACATAAAGGACTGTAATACAGTGAATACCACATTGATGAACTGTGGAGAGAAAGAGACAGAAACAGAAAGTGATTGAAGCCTCATACAGTAAGGATTGAAAGTGAGATAGTCGTAAGGCTCGACAAATTCAAAAGATTGCCCTCTTGTGTCAGTTGACTGGTCCATGTGTGTTTGCTCATCAATGTCCTCCCTTCCCTCTATCTCCCCTGACGCCTCTCTGCAGAGGGCTGTAAGGAGTATGGCCTGCAGTTTGAGCGGTCATTCTCAGTCGTAGGGGAGGCTGCCATGTTGAACTGCACCCTGGTAGCCCCTGAGGTGTTTGACTTTTGGAATGTCTCCTACAACATCCACTGGTACAGCGAGGAGACGCTGGGCCAGGCTACAGAACGTACTCTGGTGAGGGGCACCACTCTGTGGTTCCTCAATGCTTCGCTGCAGGACACAGGAAAATACTTGTGTGTTGTGAGGTACCTACTGAACACCTCCTCGTCAAACCTAACTAGTATTTTCTTTCATGGTAGACATGTTGTACACTGAATGTATCTGGGAGAGTTTGGGCATCAGTGTGTTTGACTTTGTGTGTTCTGTGTTTTGGCTTATCAAAAATTAACTATCGCTTTGAAATACTCTCCAATGAGACAAATCTAATCTAGACAATCTAATCTTCTAGCTGATGTCCATTAAATTGATTCAGTATACATATAGCCTACATTTGATCAGAGCAGTGCTGTGGACTTGACCATTTCTGCATCAACATGAGCCAAATGAGTGTGCACTGTGTTTTCAGACACAAACTCAAGTTGCTCCTGATGGTCAGGCCAGCGCCTTGCATGCGTGTGTGTGTGTGTGTGTGTGTGTGTGTGTGTGTGTGTGTGTGTGTGTGTGAATGGATGAATGAATGAGAGGCAAGTGTAAAGTACTTTGAGTGCCGCTCGGTGCTGATAAATGCGCTTTGTAAATGCTGTCCATTGACCATTTTACCACCATTCTCCGGTCGACAGAACTCCAACCCAGTGTTTCTCTCAGACCACCTCACTGATCGTGAACCAAACCAACTCACACTGTGACCATCCATATAAATTCCCTCTGACCCTGACCAACTTGGTCAATGACAAACTGGTCTGTCCAATGAAGGACCAGTTAAATGAAATAGGAGATTTCTACTCCATCCAGTGGTACAAGGCGAGCCCTGAGGTGAGGAATGTGTCTGCACTGAAATGCCACTGGTTAATAAGTGCTTCAGAAACTTGTTTAGTAATTCATTGAATATAGTAATGCAAAAACATTTATAGATTTTGATATCAGTAATACCTCCAAATCAGATGTTTCTAAAAAGGCCTATAAATGACCCAGAATTACCTATTAACTAACCAGATACATAAGAGCAATAGAAAGATACATTGTAGCAATACTGTAATAAGATGCACTGCAACACACTGCCGTTTACACAAATTGAATGGGAAAATGTGTCCAAACTTTTGACTGGTACTGTATAACATGTATTGATAAATAGTAGCCATACACAAATATATTGTATTTGTTAAGTATCTTACTAGTATTAGTACTAGTATAAGTACTTAAAAGTCTTATTTGCATTAGCATTGATGTCTCAGTTTCTGTTGAACCCCTGTCTGATAGCTTCTTCAATAAACCATTTCAGGGCTGTGAGCTCATTGAAAACAAAGACAAGTATACCTACATTCGTGGGGGCCAGGATCTGATGCTGGCAGGGGTCCGGCCCGAGGACAGAGGCTTCTACACCTGCACCGTCACCTTTGACCTTGGTGGGGTGCGCAGAAGCATGTCAGCCACCATCGATTGTGGGGTGAAAGGTAAGGGGGGCACCAGGAAGAGGGGCTTGCACAGGGGCAGCCCAGGATGGGTGTTTTAGGGGCAAAATGTTTTGGCAAGTGCATGCATTGTGTTATAAACGACCATTCAGAATTAACTGTATTGCACATGCTCAACCAAATGTTCACACCCAGATGAATCACCCGAATGTTAACTAAGGTTTGTTTTTGCACCCAGATTAATCACCCCAATGTTAACTAAGGTTTGTTTTGTTTAGAGTGGTAGCAGCAGATCCTAACAGCATACTTGTTGTCATTTCAGAGGAATACGTCCTACTTCCTCGAATAGTGGAGCCTGTTAATGAGGTGGTCAAGGCAGAGTTAGGTGAGTTCAGTTGACCAGCCACCTAAAGCATGTACACCTTACAGTGTTTGTAATTATGTACTGTTTTGTGTCATTAGGACCATGTTAGTTGGACTTTCATTGGACTTTCATTGTGTGTTTAATGACAGTTATCTTATCATGCAATGATTGTCTGAGAAGTCCCTAGGAGTCTAAATATTGTGTGTGTGTGTGTGTTTGTATACATGTCTGTGTGCACAGGCTCGTCCTTCAGCAAGGTGTGTTATGTATTTGTGCCGTGTGTGGGGAAACACTCTGTGGATGTATATTGGCTAGACAAGGTTGCTGACGAATACTTCGACAATAACGCCACCAACAGAGTCTACCACCAAACACAGCCGTAGGTTAATCCGTATATCTATCTATATATCTGTCTGTCTGTCTGTCTTATCTACAGATGTTATTCACTTAATTGGATCATCACTTTGGTGATGATGCGGCTAAGCTCATCTTGGAGCTTACATGATGGCGTTCTTACCCAAGATTTATTTTTGAGGGTTAACTTTGCTAAAAACCTAGCATCTCAGAGCAGACATTGTATAAGCCTAGTAGCCATACTGGTTCCTTAAGTTTGTCAATTCGTAGTTCTCATAACACAGTATAGAAAGTGTAGCAAACAGCGTAAATGCCAGAAGGGCCTACTAAATTGCAACATTTGTTTTTCCCAGGTTTTTAATAACAATTTAAATCTACATCTATACTGTCCCGTAAAGTAATTATCCTCACGGTATGGTATGCAGGGCATCTTGAACTTAAGATAGAACAAAGATAATGAGTTGATGATGTTGATGATGGCCAAAGCAGGACATCTGGCAAGTCCACACCCAATGGATGACATGAATGTGAATGGGGGGCTAGACATGGGTCATTTCAGCTCTGCCCTCACGCTGCCTATCTCTCCCCACTCGCAGTCTCCACACATGATATGAGGAGAGTCTTGTTAGACGAGATCCAGTTAAGATCTGAGTTTATTACCAGCTCAGTACTCCAAATACCACTCAATTGTGGAAATTAAATGTACGAAATATAAGTTAAATGTAAGACATGGTTCGTATTTCAATAAAAGACAAAAATATCTAATAATTTTGTTTAATTGCTTTTATCCAAAGTAAGACATTCAGGGGGACTTTCGAACCTTGGACCTGTAGATCTGCAGTCAAGTGCTCTACCACTTGTTATTAGTGTTGTTGAAACATACATTGTTAATGTTGTATAATGTAAATGTTATAAAGTTGCGACCAGAAAACCACTTAGGTTAAGATGGAATTATACAATTTATTCAGTTAATTATTATTTCATTGTCACTGCTTCACTATCACCAGGCCATCCAATGATTTGTGTTTCAGTGGACAAATAGGCTTAAAGAGTGTTGTCCCGAAGTTTATCCTCTTAAAAGTCAAGAATTTGGAATGTAAATCTGTGTAAAACCGCTATTATGTGATTGTAATCAATATAATGAGTGGGCAGTTGGAAGTAATGTTATAAAAAAATAAATTGGCATTCTAAGCATTCAACCTCTATAGGATAACATTTGTAGCTATACCCGATATGCATTGCTTGCTATCTTAAAGCAAGAACCCTCAAATTCAGTGAGTAACATCTGTATCTCGATTCATCCATCCATCCATACGTGTATTCCTTTTCCCCTGCCAGGGACCAGAGACAGGTTGACGGGGAAAAAGGGGTGTGGCTGAATCACCTGCTGACATTCTCTGAAGTGAAGCAGGAAGACTTCTATGTCAACTACTCATGTGAAGTCTGGAGTTACCGTGGTAGTGTGGAGGCACAGTTCACACTCCTACCTGCAGGTCAGAGAAAAACCAACTATGATAGTGTTACCTCACTAATGACGGTTAATCCTCATTAACAGTATTATAACCTCATCTATGATAGTGGAACCTCACTTCTGTTCATGTAACAACAATGAGTGTGTAACCTTACCTTTGACCTATTTCTTTATTGATCCTAGTTATTAAACCTCCGTCTCTACAGATCCCAACCTGATGCTTCCTGTCGGCCTGCTGTTAGGCTGCCTGGCTCTGAACTTCACTGCTGCTGTGGTCTTCTACTACCTGTTCAAGATCCACATTGTGCTCTGCTTCCGGGGAGTCTTCCCTTTCCTCTACACAGAAACAGGTATGTGTCTGTTGCCTCCTTGCTCTCTAAAACAAATGCAGATTCAGTTTAGGAAAATGGAAATTACATAACATGCATCACGTACACAAAACACAAGCATTCACACAAAATATAACTCACACGCACACACGTACTTTGTAAACATTGCATCTATTCCTAACCACATGTGAAAACCAAAGTGAGTGTGTATGCGGATGGAACTTCCTCTAGCACTGCATGTTCAGCATGCTTCACAGGTTTGACAGGAAACACAGAGGCAAAACTCAGACTCGTGCTTTGATACCACACTCTTTTCTTAGAATTTCTCTTTACACCCAACACAGCAGAGTAGCTGGATGGAACAACTAGACAGGGTGTACTTCTGGGTTTAACCGTGCATCACACCTCACTGTTGACCTTGTACACGGTAACATAGGTATTACTTTGCCCATATTGTTGCATACTGATGGGTGCACCATGGTGTTTTCAGTACAAAATCACTGGCTGCAAGTTAAACCATGATTCCCCACCCTGAGGTCCCTAACCTCCAGTGTGTTTGGCGCCCCCTGTCGTTCTGTGTTAGATGCTGATGGGAAGCTGTACGACGCCTATGTGGCGTATCCTCGGCTGTTTGGAGACAGAGCCAACAAGGAGGTGGAGGGGTTTGCCCTCCACACGATGCCCCAGGTGCTGGAGGGGAAGTGTGGCTACAAACTCTTCATACCGGGGCGAGACAACCTACCAGGGGAGGGTAAGTCATGTGGGATAGAACAAGGACCATTCAGGAGTCTGATACCTAAATTATACCACTACTGTACACCAATTCTGTCACGTTATGTCAGAGGAGTTTCTGTTGCTTTTCTTCAGATACAGCACAACATTACAGGACATCTTACTTTCAAATAAACCCAATAAAAAATGTTTTGTTTTTCATCTCTCCTTCCCTCTAGCTGTGGTAGACTTGGTGGAGGAGAGGATACGGGCCAGCCGGCGTCTCCTGCTTCTCTATTCCGCCTCTGCATTCAGCAGCAGTGATGTCAGCGCTGTCTCTGAGGTGTGGCAGCATTGGTACGAGCGAGAGACGGCCATGCACCACGCCCTGCTGGAGGGCAGTCTGCGTGTGGTGCTGCTGGAGCTGGAGGAGCTCCACCCCGCCCAACTGGCCGTCCTCCCACCCTCGCTACGCCAGCTACGGAAGAAGCAGGGCGTCGTGCGTGTCCATAAGAACCACACGGCCCGCAGGACCACCAGGAGGCCGGGGGGGTGGAGTCTGGCAAGTGGGGAGGAGGAGCGGCAAGAGGGGGTGCAAGGCCTGGCAACACCCCCTCTGTGTCCGTCGTCACGGTTTTGGAAGGAGCTGAGGTATCACATGCCAGTCAGGGGCAAGAGGACGCCATGTTCTGAAAGGAAAACACTGGGGAACGTGTAAATCTCTGTAAAAAGACTGTAATGTAAAAAGAAATATGGATGGATTGGTGAACGGAGGGATAAAGGAATTAATTAATGGATGGATAAATGGGCATTCAGACAGCCTTTCACCCTGTAGATTCCTGGACTACCAACTACTAAATCTGTATTGGATATCAGTCACAATCCTGTAGGCCTACTTTCTTCCCTAGAGAAGGACTGTAGACTCTCAGCTGCATGGTTGCTGGGTGTTATGACTTTCTGCATCATAGACTGTCAATGACAGTTGAAATCAATGTGTCCACACAATAGATTTGTAGCACACACTCTACCACTGTAGTGCATCTCTACTGTTGTAAATAAGGTTAAGCAACTGTTATGTAATAAAGACTGTACATAGATTCAGTGATTATTCTCGTTGTACTTCACAGACACCGTCACTGACATAAGCGGCATTACGCTAGGCTAATAATGGACCAAACCTGAAAAGGTTTCCTTTTCAGACACACAAACCGAAGAAGCATTGTCCTACTCTATCTATACATTACTGAGGGAGGAGTCCGAGGTGCGCTTTTGAAGCGCTTACAATTTTGAAGTTAAATAGCCTACTGAAACTGTTAAACTTTCTTTTTTTTGATTGGCTGAGAAGTGGTAGGCTCGACTAAGAACTCCAGGGGAGACGCTTGATTCCTGCCGGTTCCATAGTGAGAGTGGCGCGGCCAGAGGAATTTTGGTTGGGTGCTGCGCTGCGGCATATTAAATATATTACAAATGTTTTTTTTCTGCGTGAGAAATACAATGTGTGGCGGGAGGGCGTGACAAAAGACCGAAATGAGTGACTGTCACGCTCAATGCGTGACACTTGAGAGCCCTGTTTCAGTTCGAAACAAACGCAGTTCATCGGGTGTCAAGAAACAGCGTGCGACGGGAGACAGCCTTATCCCCTCAGCTTCACGTAGCTTTAGACGTCTAAACCAATAATTAGCTGCGATGTTTGAAGTGGGAAGTGTATCATCGGCCGCTGAGTTCTGTGTTGGATGCTGTGGAAACTCCCAAACTACATGTTATCGGCTACACACGTCAGCCCAGTGACTTGGTTTCCTATTGCCATCATTAGTAGCCTATTCTGTTATAACTTGGTGAAGACGCTGAGACTTCTGGACATCTTTCAAGGTATTTTATACTGAACTGGGGAATTTAACGTGCACTTGACAACGTAGGACCAGAAAGGGAGACCTCCACCACGGCAGTCGTATCAGTTTATAAATATAATAAACTGAAAGAGATATAAGCAAGGCCGTAGCCCCCAATGTTGACTCCATATTGGGGGGGGGACGAAATCTGCTGGGGAGTCTGAAGGTCCCCCCCTGAAAACCTTTTACGATTAATTATGAATAGGATTACATTTTTTATGATAATTTCGGACCGCGTGCGTGGTTGCCTGTCGTAACGTAGCACATTTATATGTCATTTATATTTGTATTAATATATTGGGGGTGACATTTTGACCAGATTTGAATATTGGATATCTGAAGCTCAGAACAGAGTGAACAAAAGCACCTCCTGTGCAAGACTAGGTCTAATCCAATTTAAGGTTTTACATCGCCTTCACTGGAGCAGAGCTAAGATATCTTCCTTCTATCCAGATGTGGATGGCAATTGTGTTAGATGCCATGTTGGGGTTGCAGATTTGACACATATGTTCTGGTCATGTCAAAAGCTAGTAGGATACTGGTCTATTATTTTTGATGTGTTGTCTGAAATTCTTGGAACAACTGTACCACCTTGTGCGTTGATTGCTATAATTGGTGTACCAAATGAGGAAACAAGCATGTCCAAAGATCAGCTCAACATCATAGCATTTGTAGCTTTGCTGGCACGAAGGCAGATCTTACTCCATTGGAAATCAGACATCCCACCCAGTGCAGCGCAATGGCTGAAAGATGTAATGTTATTTTTACATTTGGAGAAGATTAAATTTGCAATTAGAGGCTCTGACAAATTCCAGGCAGTCTGGGGACCTCTATTGTCATACTTTAGTGGTCTTCAGGGACTCCCCAACACACTGAGTGATTAAGTCCAGAAGTCTACGTGGTCCGTAGGCTTGGGTCCACACTATACTGTTCAGCCCACTTAGCTTGGTTATAATGTTTTGCCGGGTGCGACATGTTTGAGCTCTTAATTTTACGTATTTATTGGTTTTACCAAAATTAAAAACAAGTATTTACAAATACATGTTAAAACTTCCACCACATTTCACCCAATGCAAATTATACAAATCATATACAATACACATGCAATCACCCAATGACAATTACCCCAAAAAACACATTAATCTTTCACCAGTGTGGGCCCTCCCTGCGCCAACCTAAAACCCTCCAAGAAAGCGAGGAAAAACTCCTCACAAAAACTATTTCGAGAACATTTCGAAGAAACCTCGGGAGGAGCCATTCGAGGGGGTATCCCCTCCTCCAGGGACGGTTGGGGGTGCTGCAGGTCGGGCCTAGTCCAGGTGCAGTGCAGTGTGTCCTGTGGTGTCCGGGTAAGTAGGGTGGGGTGTGTGGGTGGAAGGGGGGGGGGGCAGTCTTCTTGATGGGGGGGGGGGGTGGTCCTTGTGCCGGGGTTTGAGCTCTTAAGTCATGCAGTTTCTAATAGAAAGTCTGTCTATTTATTTGTGTTTTAACTCTAAACAGGTGTATCAAAGACACCTAATCTGTCCATGTGGTTGTTTTCTGTTATGGTGTTCTCTGTATGTCCAGCAAGGGTGGGGGGAGGGGGGGGGGGGTTCTTCTATGTAAAAAAACAAAAACAAAAAAAACTCATGTATATGTGGATAAATACCTGTCTGAAATCTATACTTTTCAATTAAAAAAAATATTTAAAAAAACACTTGACCGACCAAATGTAATATACGATTTTACTTTACAATAAAATGTGAGTTTTTTCTATTATATATCCGACTCTTGCGGTTGTGGTAAGATTTTTTTAAAGAAGTCAATGGGAGGAGTCCCGCAGTCATGCATGGACTTTCACCTGCCAGAGGCTCATACAGGCATTCTACTACCGACTTATAGGTGTGTTTTATAAATGACGGACGTACTGTAGCTACAACATCTCTATTGAGAGTAAATGGTTTCTTGTCTGAGACAGGATTTTTACAAAGGTGTTTAAATCATGTGTTTTGGGAAGAACGCAAGAAAGAATGTACTTCACTGTTAAATCATATGTCTTTGTAGTCACATGTGACTTAAGGTGATATCCATTATTACCGGAAATTGCTGTTTCTGTCTTCCAGACATGGGTTGGCTCCGGAACTTTCTCCTCCTCTCAGCCCTCAGCCTCATCAGCAGCTCCTCAGCAGCAGGTGGTAAGTAGGACCATCATTTCAATCACCTGTTCAAGTCACCACTGTAATACAGACATAAAGGACTGTAATACAGTGAATACCACATTGATGAACTGTGGAGAGAAAGAGACAGAAACAGAAAGTGATTGAAGCCTCATACAGTAAGGATTGAAAGTGAAATAGTCGTAAGGTTCGACAAATTCAAAAGATTGCCCTCTTGTGTCAGTTGACTGGTCCATGTGTGTTTGCTCATCTATGACCTCCCTTCCCTCTATCTCCCCTGACGCCTCTCTGCAGAGGGCTGTAAGGAGTATGGCCTGCAGTTTGAGCGGTCATTCTCAGTCGTAGGGGAGGCTGCCATGTTGAACTGCACCCTGGTAGCCCCTGAGGTGTTTGACTTTTGGAATGTCTCCTACAACATCCACTGGTACAACGAGGAGACACTGGAGCTGGGCCAGGCTACAGAACGTACTCTGGTGAGGGGCACCACTCTGTGGTTCCTCAATGCTTCGCTGCAGGACACAGGAAAATACTTGTGTGTTGTGAGGTACCTACTGAACACCTCCTCGTCAAACCTAACTAGTATTTTCTTTCATGGTGGACATGTTGTGCTATGTAAATAGAAATGAACTGGTACTGTATGTTTGTGTGAGACAAAGACATCAAATCTAGTGGAGATCAGTAACTCATTTGATCAGATTGCTGTGGACTTCTGCATCAACATGATCTAATGGAGTATTGTGTGTTCTCTGGTGAACAGAACTCCAAACCAGTGTTTCTCTCAGACCACCTCACTGATCGTAAAACAAACCAACTCACACTATGACCGTCCAGATACACACTTCCAGTACCTGACGAACAATGTCTTTGACAAAGTGGTCTGTCCTTTGAAGAACATGAAAAGGGAATTAGGAGATTCTTACTCCTTCAAGTGGTACAAGGTGAGACCTAAGGTGAAAAATATAATTTTTGTAATATTTACTAAACAATTACTGGCTTTTAGCCATGTAAGAGGTATGAACCTAGCAAGTAAACATGTTTTTCTAACATGGCACAAGAGTTTCTATAAAATCTGTAATGACTTCATCATGATCTGGAAATATATAGTGCATAGTAGCCAGACACAAATACATAGTAGCCATACACTGCAAGTTGCATTATTAAATTAAATGCCATTATTTTATTTGCATTAGTATTTGAGTCTCAGTTTCAGTTGAACCCGCATTTGATAGTTCCTTTAATGGACTTCTCCAGGACTGCCAGCCTATTGAAACAGACAACAAGTTCATTTATCGTGATGGCAACCAGAGTCTAACTGTGAAGCACGTCGAGCCCAAGGACAGAGGCTTCTACACCTGCACTGCGACCTTTGACCTGGGGGGAATCCGTACAAGCATGTCAGCCACCATCTACTGTGAAGTGAAAGGTGATAAATGCTTACATTAATGACGAATCATAAAAATCCAAACGTGTACGCAAACTGTCCATCATTTTGATAGCCAGGTCATCATGTTTTAACATTAACCATTAGGGTTGTCTTCCTAGGCATGCTAAAATACGTTTTTTTTTTACTTCCTTGTCATCTCAGAGGAATATGTTCTTCAACCCAGACTCATAGCGCCTACTAATGAGTTGGTCAAGGCAGAGTTAGGTGAGTTATATTCAACACACATTGTGCAATGATATGCTTTCGTTTTGTTTGCATGTGGGTTCATGTGTTTACAGGGTCAAACTTCAGCAAGGAGTGTCGTGTGTTTGTTCCGTGTGTGGGAGAACACGGGGTGAGTGTGTCTTGGCTGGCCAGCAGTGGTGATGACTACATCCTTAGTAACCCCACACAGAGAGTCTTCCACCAAACACAACCGTAGGTTCATCTATCTGTCTATCTCCCCAACCATCCATCCATCCATGTATCTATCTATCTATCTATCTATTATCCATAAGTACGTGTATTCCTTTTCCCCTGCCAGGGACCAGAGACAGGTTGACGGGGAAAAGGGTGTGTGGCTGAATCACCTGCTGACGTTCTCTGAAGTGAAGCAGGAAGACTTCTATGTCAACTACTCATGTCATGTTATCAGTTCCCATGATTTTGTGGAGGCACAGTTCACACTCATGCCGGCAGGTCAGAAAACAACCAACCCACTGACGTGACAATGTAACACCAACTATGATAGTGTTACCTCACTGATGACTGTCAATCCTCATTAACAGTATTTTAACCTCATCTATGATAGTGGAACCTCACTTCTTTTCATGCAACAACAACAACAATGAGTGTGTAACCTCACCTTTGACCTATTTCTTTATTGATCCTAGTTATTAAACCTCCGTCTCTACAGATCCCAACCTGATGCTTCCTGTCGGCCTGCTGTTAGGCTGCCTGGCTCTGACCTTCACTACTGCTGTGGTCTTCTACCTGTTCAAGATCCACATCGTGCTCTGCTTCCGAGGAGTCTTCCCCTTCCTCTACACAGAAACAGGTATGTGTGTCTGTGACTGTCAAGTGGTAGGGCAGGAGGTGGACCCAAATGCAGGCAGGATCCAAGTTACCAAAAAATGCATTTATCAAACGGAATCTCAGGAGCTACTCACGTTGCACAACAACAATGCGACCAGGACTGACATAGGGAGCAGACACATTTATACAGGGCAGGGGGATCACACAATGAATGGACAACAGCTGATTGAAACAAGACAGGGAACCAGAAGAGAGACAAAACCAGGACTGGAACACACAGACAGAAAACACGAGTTTCAGGGAAGACCAGAAGAACGTAAACGGGCATGGCTGTGGTGGTGACCTACATACTCTGTGATACAAATACGCATGTTGACCACATGGTTATCAGAAGTGAGTGTGACAGAAGTGAGTGTGCATGCATAATTACCTCTAGCAAAGCATATTCAGCCTTTTTCACAGGAAATACAGAGACAGGACTCAATCTTGTACCACACTCTCCTCTTAGAGTGACACTTCCTCTACACCCAACACAGCAGAATAGCTGGATGGAACAACTAGACAGGGTGTACTTCTGGGTTTAACCGTGCATCACACCTCACTGTTGACCTTGTACACGGTAACATAGGTATTACTTTGCCCATATTGTTGCATACTGATGGGTGCACCATGGTGTTTTCAGTACAAAATCACTGGCTGCAAGTTAAACCATGATTCCCCACCCTGAGGTCCCTAACCTCCAGTGTGTTTGGCGCCCCCTGTCGTTCTGTGTTAGATGCTGATGGGAAGCTGTACGACGCCTATGTGGCGTATCCTCGGCTGTTTGGAGACAGAGCCAACAAGGAGGTGGAGGGATTTGCCCTCCACACGATGCCCCAGGTGCTGGAGGGGAAGTGTGGCTACAAACTCTTCATACCGGGGCGAGACAACCTACCAGGGGAGGGTAAGTCATGTGGGATAGAACAAGGACCATTCAGGAGTCTGATACCTAAATTATACCACTACTGTACACCAATTCTGTCACGTTATGTCAGAGGAGTTTCTGTTACAGGACATCTTACTTTCAAATAAACCCAATAAAAAAAAAATGTTTTTCATCTCTCCTTCCCTCTAGCTGTGGTAGACTTGGTGGAGGAGAGGATACGGGCCAGCCGGCGTCTCCTGCTTCTCTATTCCGCCTCTGCATTCAGCAGCAGTGATGTCAGCGCTGTCTCTGAGGTGTGGCAGCATTGGTACGAGCGAGAGACGGCCATGCACCACGCCCTGCTGGAGGGCAGTCTGCGTGTGGTGCTGCTGGAGCTGGAGGAGCTCCACCCCGCCCAACTGGCCGTCCTCCCACCCTCGCTACGCCAGCTACGGAAGAAGCAGGGCGTCGTGCGTGTCCATAAGAACCACACGGCCCGCAGGACCACCAGGAGGCCGGGGGGGTGGAGTCTGGCAAGTGGGGAGGATGAACGGCAGAAGTGGGTGCAAGGCCTGGCAACACCCCCTCTGTGTCCGTCGTCACGGTTTTGGAAGGAGCTGAGGTATCACATGCCAGTCAGGGGCAAGAGGACGCCATGTTCTGAAAGGAAAACACTGGGGAACGTGTAAATCTCCCCCTGCCAGAACACTGGAGCAGGAAAGAAGGATGACTGAAATGAGGTATAGATAAATTAATGGACGGATAGATGGAGTAATGAAGGGATGGACTGACAAATTGACAGATGGAGGGATGGACGAATTGAGATTCTGACAGCAATTCTTCCTGAAGATCCCTGGACTACTAATCACTAAATCACTGTGAATGTGTGTTCATAACACAGTCTGCATTGGATAGTCACAGACCCTCAGACTTCCCATGGGGGTCCTGGGGCATGCATCCGCTGGAGAAAATAAATAGTACATTATTGAATTACTTATTAAGTTAAATGCATCAATCTGGTGTACTTGTCTGTCAATGAAGAACTTTGTGATATTGTAAAAAAATAACTAAGATTTTTATCAAACACTTCACATCAGTCATAGATGAATGATGACGACTAAAGAATGTATTGTGCTTATTAAAGTTATGTCTTATGAGCTTAGAAGTGTGCTCAGGCTTAAACATGGTGTCTCACACAGGGCGGAGGAGTCATGGGTGCGGGCGGAGAAAGAGGAACAATCCAGACGAGTCTTGACCAGTGTGGGGAAAAGGCTGTATTTTGTGTCTCTATCTCTTCATTTTCAGAAACAACCTTGAAACCGGGTGGAGACGGCAACCGAGCAGGTGGGACGCGTAGGCAAAAACAACTCCCTGCTGCACAGGAGAACAAGCTCAACCCTCTTCTTGTGTTTTTTGTTTTACTGCACTGTATAATATATGCTGGGGCAGGGACAGATAGTGAGTTGGACTTCGTGAACCAACCCAAGCTCTGTTGCGGGTAGGGAAACGTAGACAACCCCAGAGCTCTGTACTTGTTGATTTCCAACTGCTGCATTAAAGCTGATATTATCGGACCTCTGCGACTCCAGACCACTCTTTCTAGAACACAGACTTGTGTCATTGAATACCATCATTACATATTGGAATAGACACAAGTAATTTAAGTCCTTCACGACACAGAAAAAAGTCACACCCACAAAGCATGGTAAATGAGACTGACACAGTTCACAAACGGTCAAAATCGACTGGAGCATAGGCATATACAGTACTGCTAATAAGAAAAACATACCTTTTGACAATCTTGGTACCCTGAATTTCGACATTTAATTTTCCTGGTTTTTGGTGGAGACGTTCAGGCAGGCAGCCAGGTGCTCCTTTCAGCCAGTTGTGAAGGTCTGAGTTGACCTAAAAATGAAGGTAACAGTTAAAGTCAGGGTAGGTAATTTGCGCGAAACTAGCTATTTTAGCTTCATTTTGACACGATTCAAACCAAAATATCCCACCTTCTCCCTTCAAAGCCACTCCCACAATATTATAGTAACGAGCATTGAGTGGAGGGGCAGAGTGCGCACGGGTAGGTAGACAGACAGACATGTAGCCCGGGCCGTCCAATCAATAGTCAGGGTACCCCTTAATGATTGGTCGTGTTTGTTACAGTATTGGAGACACCCACAGATGTCGGAATGATTTCATATTACCGTCAAACCTTTAGATATATTGGTTGCCAGGGGCAATTCTAGGATCAGACCTTTAGGGGGGCTCAGCCCCCAATGAGAATGTGACATGGATACAGTGCCTTGCAAAAGTGTTGAACCCCCTTAATAATAAATCACTCATTTCACTGGATAACAATTAATACATTTATTTATTAGAATAAAAAATATTGAATGAATGAAAAAACTAAGAAAGTCAAATCAAAATGTATTTGTATAGCCCTTTTTGCATGTCACAGAGGGCTTCACATACGCCCATAGAACTGCCCCTCAACCAACCTAAACCCTCAAAGATACTTTCTTCATGAACTACCAGCATCAAATGAAACGATTATGATGTGTCACCAATAAATAAACATAGTTTTAACACATTAGAGCACTAAAACTTATTTAAGATAATAAGAATTCATAAGAATTCAAACTCTTTCAACGCTAAAAAGAGTCTAAAATTGCCACAGAACTTTGTTCTGAACAGGACTGGGTGTGCAGCTACACACGATAAGTTTCTCCTCCATCTTGAAAGTGAAACCTAGAAATGTTTACCATGACCAACGGTTGCTACGTTACAAGAAACCGAAACGCTAGCTTTTAACACTCCTCATTTACATCAAGTTGAGAACTTTCAACTCGCAACGCTATGCTCCGCTCCGCTCCCACAATGCACTACGCAAGCGTTAACGCCCGGATTAATTGAAAATGTATTAGAAGCCAACGCTCCGCGCCGCATGCTCCGCTGTAGTGGACACGCACAGTCGAACACGACGGTTCGTGAGTCGATGATTGGCTAATGCAGTTTGGTGATTGGCGTTACGTTATTCCAATCGGACCCCTAAAGAAAGTTTGGCTCTTGTAAATTAATTAACTGGCCACTTTCACTCACATTTCAGGTGGTGTCCATATCCACAGTGGTACATAGACACACGTTGTGGTGCACTTTAACTGTTCAAATATGAGCGTTGTATTGTTATGTTGATTGTACAACATAGATCCATTAAGCTAAACTAGTGCACAGTGCCCGTGATGCAGTCAGTGATTAAGTTGATGGTGAGACACGCACACATACAGATTCCTGGAGATTAGGGATGGGCGATATATCGAATATTAGCGATAATATCGCATTAATTTTGACGATTTGAAAATATCGTGAATATTGAACATAGAAATTTTAATGGAATTTATTTTATTTTATTTCCTGGTCCTTGTGTTGCTTGTGTTTTAAGATCACCGTCTGGCTCCTCTGTGTTCACACACACAGAGACACACACACACGAACACACAGATACCGTTTGTGCACATGCTCACAAAGAGTGGCCGTCGGGGAGATTTCCCGAACGGCCGGTCATAATGCAAAAAATATATATACATATATATAATAATACACGGTCGTGGGCCGGTCTGCGTTTCAAAGTCCCGGGCCGTTTTTCAGTCCCAGTCCAGACCTGATGTGCACAAACTGAAAATTGCATGCGCACAGGCACTCTCTTTTGCTATCTTTTTGTCCTGTACATAAGGACCTCTGCATGTATTGTATTTTTTTTGTGTGTTTTTGTTCAAAGGACTTTAAGTTTCATATCTTAAGTTTGTATTTTTATACATTTTATTTATCAGAAACTGCATTAACATATTATTTTAGTGAGGAAATAATAACAGGAGTCAGATGGCTGAGCAGTTAGGGAATCGGGCTATTAATCAGAAGGTTGCTGGTTCGATTCCTGGCCATGTCAAATGACGTTGTGTCCTTGGGAAGGCACTTAACCCTACTTGCCTCGGGGAATGTCCCTGTACTTAGTCGCTCTGGATAAGAACTTCTGCTAAAAGTGACTAAATGTAAACTACAAATAACTACTGTTAGGGAAATCAGTTTGTTTTGTTACGCGTTTCTGGATTTTTTAAAAGTTTTTTAATATCGGACCACACCAAATATTTTTATCGGTATCGGCCTTAAAAATTCCTTTATCGGTCGGGCTCTAGTTGCAAGTACCATGTTATGGCAACTGCTTAAATTTGCACTACACATTTTGTACTTTGTAACAATAGCTGTTCTATCTAAATAGTTTTTGTTGTTTTCTAATGGGGGCAAAAGAAAAGCATTTTTAATTATTTAAATAACACTGAAATAAATTAGAATACAAAATTAAATTAATAATACAAACATATTGAGATATATATCGAATATCGAAAACAAATTGACACTATAGAGATATCATTTTTTTGTATACATCGCCCAACCCTACTGGACCGATGTGCATCGGTAGAGCTAGGATTGTGGTGGTCTTTGGATTTTTCTTTCTTGTAAGAACTTCCACAAATCATAACTTATTTGTTTGTCTTTTTTCAGTAATATTTTAAATTACAATACCTGAGGGCATAAGGACAATAATGATGCCTATATGCTGCTAAGGGTACTGCAATGGAGCAGTGCAAGCCAAATGTTTGTTAATGCGGATGTGCCCACCTGCCCTGCAGTGCTGCGCAGACTTATGTACAGCTGCGTGTGCAGACTTACAACCTCTATGAACAGTATCCCCTTTGTTGTTGTTGGGAAGTCCTCGACATTGCTGAACTGACAGGAAATTTCCAAATCCTTCGGTAGCCTACACATGATCGAACACAGAAGGTGTAGTCTTCACATTTACACACATGAACAATGGTATCCGTTGATATTGTCTCCTTCACACAGGTGTTGACTATAATGCAGGAGGTTTACATCGGCATTCTTCTTCTACTGATCCCGTCAATGATCCCGTCAACTCTTGAAGATGGTAAGAAGTCTGGCAGAGAAAATGAAAATTTTTGTCACTTGATTGTTGGTTTGTATTGTTTTTTTGTGTGCATCTGGATTCACGTTTACAGATGGTTTTTCATGCTGTAAAAGTTTTATTTTGCCTGTTTAAAATAAAAAACAAATTTGAAAATTACAAATTGTGTGGGGTATTTGTTTGGGCCTTAATTGTCTGATAGCCTAAATATGAATCACAGACCAGGGCCAAATGAGCCCCAGATGTAAAATATGAGTCTGGGCCAGATCCGCACCACACGTCATGGCATTAATAACTGTACTGGGCCAGTTCTGGCCCAGATCTGTCTCTGATCTGTAATTCCAACCTGTTCCGGTATTGGTCCGTTGGAAAGGATGATCCCGGTCCAGGTCCGTTAAGCGAATCTGCGCTAAATGCTAATGAAGACCTGGTCCAAATCTGGCCCAAACACATTTTGCTGTCTGGGACAGCAGCACGCACACAGCAGTCCAGGTGGGACTCGCACACAAGTAAGAATTGAGGTAGGCTAAGAAAACATTACAAAACAAAATAAAGTTTCAAAATGATAGGCCTACCGATCATCTTATTTTGACTAAAACATAAAACCAATATTACATAAAGCTCATAAAACAGTATTTGCGCTCAAATTAATGTGAAAATTAATGCGCGCTGGCATTAACAATTGATGTCCCTGCCAAAGCTGATATCAAACTTGCGTCCCTGAACTGTTGTATAGTGGGTTAAGCAAGGGGAGTTTCTATAGCCGAGTAGTGTATTGTGCAGAGCACGCTTGGAAGAAAAAAAGGGATATAAATAGGGGCCTGTGCGCCAGTAGAGTTGTATGTCTCTGATGGGAAGACAAATAAAATGAAAATATCGTATCCCTATTTTAGATTGTATAGTTGGTTAAGGTGCTTCACAGCCCTAGATGTTTGTCTTAAACTTTTTACTGATACTTTAGCTTCAGTCCCATTTAAAAAACCCGACTTGGTGGTCTTCCTCTCTTTACATCCTGTCTCCAATCTCAAAATAGGTCAGAGACATGCAACACACACATACGCACACACATATCATGCTGCCCTAACCTATTGGCCTACTTTCACGAATCAAGATGAACCAGTTTAAATGTCACCCACCCACATCTTAGAACTGCAAAGACATTTTCAAAAGTTCCGAAGAGTAGTCATGATACTGACGATCGACACAGTCACCAGCTCCTGCATCCACCAGAGAGGTTTATTAGCATGCGTTATCTGAGTTAATGGTACAGTCCCACACTTTCTCCTCTCAGTGCATCTCTCTCGGACTGACACACATAATGATTTCTCAACTGTAGTCAACTACAGAGATTTAGCCTAATCTTGTTTTGAATCTGCTATAGATGAGGTAATTGTGGTGTTACTCTATGTTAGTCGTGTTGGTGTATGTTCACACATTGGGGTTTCCTAGTGTGCTTGGAAGCCACCACCAAAACGTATTGTATTGTAATATACTAGTACTGTGCTGTGCCTGTGATGCTCTCCCTTTGATGCTGCTGGTGATTAAGATGTTGGTTAGTTGATTTGGTGTTAATTTAAATGGAGGTTATACGCACTGGTAAAACCTTTTTTGGATTAGCCCAGGTTGGCAGTCCCTGGGGGTGGGGGGTGTAAACCTTGCCCCTTGCCCGGGCGCCAAATGTGCTAGGACCGCCACTGGTTGTAGCCTACTTCACAGACACCGTCACTAACATTAAGCGGCATGAAGCTAGGCTAATATTGGACAAAACCTGTCAAAGGAAGGTTTCTTTTCAGACACACAAACCGAAATCGTGCCACATAAGAAGCACTGGCCTACTCAATCTATATATTAGTGAGGGAGGAGTCCGAGGTGCGCTTTTGAAGCGCTTAAAATGTTTTAGTTACAGTTTTTGTTCAAATGCTTACACAATTATTTTTTTTTACTTGTGCTCTTTTTTTCAAAACTTAACAGACAAATCCAACATTTGCACACACAAAATGCAAAATGCCTCGCTTCTCTTGCAAAATGAAGCACTGCAAACAAAATATCACAAACACGTCTCAAAAGCAAACATTTGTCTCATCCCATGTTGCAAACACTTTTACCATTATACTACATTTTTGGATATATCATACACACAGTTATTCAAAACTTAAAGTTTCATGAGCTCCTATGTACATTTCTGTATAAGATTGAAAGTAAATGGCGATGCTGAAAAATAAAAAGAAATACACGAAAACTAAATTGAAACCAAACATATTTTTTTTACTGTAAGCATTTGTGGTTGTGAATACAGTATTACACAGTACGAAAGAAAGAGTGTAGTAGGACAGAAACCAAACCTAATTTTGAAAAAGGTGATTACGGAATGGCGTGTGTGTGTGTGCCATGAACTGTAGCATACAGTAATATATACTATTTTCTACAATATTGTCAGAATGTCTTCTTACAGTCACTGTACTGTTGCACGGTATGATACAGTAATCCACCAGACTGTGACCAATCATGCAGCGCACTGCAGTCAATGGATGCATGGGTGCTAAAATATATGTTTGTGTATAGTATACCGTGTGCTGTGCTGAAACAGCTATTATGTGTACATTAGAACATGTGTATATTAGAGTATATTGTTACATACCTGTTAACTTTTCTACAGTAAAGGTTCAAATTATACCCACCACTGTAAATCAACTCAAATTAGGCTATTTATAGGCCTATTCTAAAGCCATGATTGGTTGGTGTTTATAAAAGCAAATCAAGATGCTTCCTGTTAGAATTGTGTGTGTTACGTGGAGAATTGTGTTTTGCAAGTATTGCAAGTATTTTATGAAAATGAAGGTGAGGTTGAGGTGTGGTTCTGGTGTTTGAGTGTCAGGTTTCAGAAATTGTGTGAAAAGTAAGGAATTTGTGTATAAGCATTTGAAAAAAACTGTAAATACTGTAACTGTTATCATGATCATATTTCAGTTCGAAACAAACTCAGTTCATCGGGTGTCTATTAATTAATTAATCGCTTTTTACCTGACATCTTTGAAAGGCAGCAATGATTAATGCATCCATGGCCAGGACATAATGATAAAATATGACCTATAACATCGACTATGCAAAACACTTAAATGTATTTAGTGCTAATAAAATTATTAAGCCTATTTGGAAAAATATGTTTATAATGTGACAATATGTCAGTGATCGTGTGATAACGAAAATATGACTAGTCCTAGACTCAGGGGCGATTCTAGGATCAGACCTTTAGGGGTGCTCAGCCCCCAATGACAATATGACATGAATACAGTGCCTTTGAAAAGTGCTAACCCCCCTTGCTAATAACAGGCATGCAAACAGTTCAGGGGTGAAAAAGGTGAGAAGGATGCGGCGAACCCCCAACCTTATAGGGGGGTCCGGGGGCATGCTCCCCCGTAAGAACATTTATGATAATAAACAATAATATATATATTTCTTTAATTATTATTTTTAGGGGTGCTGAGATGAAATTTAGGGGTGCTTGAGCACCCCTAAAAAGGGTCTAAAATCGCCACTGCCTAGACCACTTGTTCAGAGCAGGTGTTGTCAGTGAACAGGCTGTAAAACTGTTGGTTAAGTTACAGACACTCATGAAAAACTGATGCTAATTATTAAGAAACATTTTCTAACATTTTCTAAGTTGTCATTGTTTGTGTCAAACAAGTTGTGAATTAGTTGTAACATTAAAACAGGAGATTATGACTTACTCTGTGCTCAAAGTGATGCTCGAGCTCCAGTGGTTTGCTCTGTGGGTGAACAAAACTATTAAATATATTATAAATAGTTTTTCAGCGTGAGAAATACAATGTGTGGCGGGAGTGCGTGACAAAAGACCGAAATGAGTGACTGTCACGCTCAATGCGTGACACTTGAGAGCCCTGCTTTAAACAGGCTCTGGAAGACATCTGATTTATACGTATACTTCAAGCCCAGACGCAGTACAGAAGCAAAATCAAAGTTGAGCAGAAGTACGTAGGAGGGCAGAGCCAGGCTAGGGGAAACTCCCAAACTATAGCTCTCCTTAAACTTAAACTGCCTGTTTAAGGAGAGCCTGGCCACTCCCTTTTAAGCCCCATTGTACCGAAAGTGTTGCAGTTCCACAAGAGTTCCACTGGGAGTGATCGTGGTCGAGGGCAGAATGAATGGGAGTCTATGGAGCTAAATGGCTAAATGTGTCTCTTTCACCTGATTGTCGTTGAGAAATCTCAGATTTGATTGTAGTTTTTGCATGTTCAACATGGATTACAGGTCGAAAGTTGAATGAACGAGTACTTATGTCCTTTCGATTTCTTACAGGGTAAGTCGTTGTTGCCCATAACACGCTAGCATTCTGCTAACTAATGCTGATTGGTTAGTGAAGGACTGACTACGACCAGAGATCCCGCTTGATGGCATCCGAAGCAGAACCAGAATGTCAGAGCATTAGCAACATTAGCAACAACATTAGCAAACCAAAACTCTTTCTAGCATGTGTATTGACAGGGAGAGCCTAACCTGTCAGCTGTGTTGTCGATGCCTCGAGAGAAAAGTGGAAGTAACCAGAGCTTGCCGTCAAGCAATATCTCGGGCCGTACAATGTGTATGACGTCAATGATATTTTAAAAGGCTTTTTAGAACAGAAAGGCGACTTTAAAAAAATCTATCACCCAGCGGTGTGTATTTTTTTTGCCTCCCCTTTCGAATTCAGAATTCAAATTACTAGACAAAAAATTATATCCTGAGAAAAGTGGATTTTGAGGGGTATAGCTCCATAGACCTCCATTCATTCTGCACTCGACCGTTAGCGCCCTCATATGGAACTAGAGTGGAACTGCAACTGCAACCAGTTCAGAACCCGGAAGTTTCCCGAGAGTGGCAGTTCTCTATATTAGACATTCTCTGCTAGATGTTATCGGCTACATTATAAACGTCATTGGGGTAGATTTGCATTCTTTAGTAGCCTATTCTGTCATAACTTGGTAAAGACACTGAGACTTATTAAGGACATCTTCCAAGGTATTTTATACATCTACTGAAATGGGGGATTTAACGGGCACTTGCCAACGTAGGGCCAGAGACCTCCACCACGGCAGTCGTATCCGTTTATAAATATTAGAAACTGAAAGAGAAATAAGAAAGACAAATGGTCACTAGCATGCCAGATGCTAATAATTCTCAGCCGTCTGCAGGCTCTTGTCCTATTTTAAAATCCACTTGCCCGACCAAATGTAATATACGATTTTACTTTACAATAAAATGTGAGTTTTTTCTATTATATATCCGACTCTTGCGGTTGTGGTAAGATTTTTTTAAAGAAGTCAATGGGAGGAGTCCCGCAGTCATGCATGGACTTTCACCTGCCAGAGGCTCATACAGGCATTCTACTACCGACTTATAGGTGTGTTTTATAAATGACGGACGTACTGTAGCTACAACATCTCTATTGAGAGTAAATGGTTTCTTGTCTGAGACAGGATTTTTACAAAGGTGTTTAAATCATGTGTTTTGGGAAGAACGCAAGAAAGAATGTACTTCACTGTTAAAGGCGGGCTGCAGTGCAGGTGTCCAATCATTGTCCCACAGGTGTGTAGACGTGGCTCAAATATCACCTGGCCATAACAGACTACCATGATGCTTTGCAACCCTTTCTAAATGTTCTTAACATGTTGACACATTGAAAGGGAGAGGGAGAGAGAGAGAGATAAAGAGGGGAGTGGGAGGGGAGGGGACAAGAGGTAGGGGAGAGAGTGGTAGAAAGAGAGAGATCCGGACAGTAAAATGAAAAACACAAGGGATTTTCCTTAAATCATATGTCTTTGTAGTCACATGTGACTTAAGGTGATATCCATTATTACCGGAAATTGCTGTTTCTGTCTTCCAGACATGGGTTGGCTCCGGAACTTTCTCCTCCTCTCAGCCCTCAGCCTCATCAGCAGCTCCTCAGCAGCAGGTGGTAAGTAGGACCATCATTTCAATCACCTGTTCAAGTCACCACTGTAATACAGACATAAAGGACTGTAATACAGTGAATACCACATTGATGAACTGTGGAGAGAAAGAGACAGAAACAGAGAAAGTGATTGAAGCCTCATACAGTAAGGATTGAAAGTGAAATAGTCGTAAGGTTCGACAAATTCAAAAGATTGCCCTCTTGTGTCAGTTGACTGGTCCATGTGTGTTTGCTCATCTATGACCTCCCTTCCCTTATCTCCCCTGACGCCTCTCTGCAGAGGGCTGTAAGGAGTATGGCCTGCAGTTTGAGCGGTCATTCTCAGTCGTAGGGGAGGCTGCCATGTTGAACTGCACCCTGGTAGCCCCTGAGGTGTTTGACTTTTGGAATGTCTCCTACAACATCCACTGGTACAGCGAGGAGACGCTGGGCCAGGCTACAGAACGTACTCTGGTGAGGGGCACCACTCTGTGGTTCCTCAATGCTTCGCTGCAGGACACAGGAAAATACTTGTGTGTTGTGAGGTACCTACTGAACACCTCCTCGTCAAACCTAACTAGTATTTTCTTTCATGGTGGACATGTTGTGCTATGTAAATAGAAATGAACTGGTACTGTATGTTTGTGTGAGACAAAGACATCAAATCTAGTGAAGGAGATCAGTAACTCATTTGATCAGATTGCTGTGGACTTCTGCATCAACATGATCTAATGGAGTATTGTGTGTTCTCTGGTGAACAGAACTCCAAACCAGTGTTTCTCTCAGACCACCTCACTGATCGTAAAACAAACCAACTCACACTGTGACCGTCCAGATACACACATCCAGTACCTGACGAACAATGTCTTTGACAAAGTGGTCTGTCCTTTGAAGAACATGAAAAGGGAATTAGGAGATTCTTACTCCTTCAAGTGGTACAAGGTGAGACCTAAGGTGAAAAATATAATTTTTGTAATATTTACTAAACAATTACTGGCTTTTAGCCATGTAAGAGGTATGAACCTAGCAAGTAAACATGTTTTTCTAACATGGCACAAGAGTTTCTATAAAATCTGTAATGACTTCATCATGATCTGGAAATATATAGTGCATAGTAGCCAGACACAAATACATAGTAGCCATACACTGCAAGTTGCATTATTAAATTAAATGCCATTATTTTATTTGCATTAGTATTTGAGTCTCAGTTTCAGTTGAACCCGCATTTGATAGTTCCTTTAATGGACTTCTCCAGGACTGCCAGCCTATTGAAACAGACAACAAGTTCATTTATCGTGATGGCAACCAGAGTCTAACTGTGAAGCACGTCGAGCCCAAGGACAGAGGCTTGTACACCTGCACTGCGACCTTTGACCTGGGGGGAATCCGTACAAGCATGTCAGCCACCATCTACTGTGAAGTGAAAGGTGATAAATGCTTACATTAATGACGAATCATAAAAATCCAAACGTGTACGCAAACTGTCCATCATTTTGATAGCCAGGTCATCATGTTTTAACATTAACCATTAGGGTTGTCTTCCTAGGCATGCTAAAATACGTTTTTTTTTTACTTCCTTGTCATCTCAGAGGAATATGTTCTTCAACCCAGACTCATAGCGCCTACTAATGAGTTGGTCAAGGCAGAGTTAGGTGAGTTATATTCAACACACATTGTGCAATGATATGCTTTCGTTTTGTTTGCATGTGGGTTCATGTGTTTACAGGGTCAAACTTCAGCAAGGAGTGTCGTGTGTTTGTTCCGTGTGTGGGAGAACACGGGGTGAGTGTGTCTTGGCTGGCCAGCAGTGGTGATGACTACATCCTTAGTAACCCCACACAGAGAGTCTTCCACCAAACACAACCGTAGGTTCATCTATCTGTCTATCTCCCCAACCATCCATCCATCCATGTATCTATCTATCTATTTATCCATAAGTACGTGTATTCCTTTGCCCCTGCCAGGGACCAGAGACAGGTTGACAGGGAAAAGGGTGTGTGGCTGAATCACCTGCTGACGTTCTCTGAAGTGAAGCAGGAAGACTTCTATGTCAACTACTCATGTCATGTTATCAGTTCCCATGATTTTGTGGAGGCACAGTTCACACTCCTGCCGGCAGGTCAGAAAACAACCAACCCACTGACGTGACAATGTAACACCAACTATGATAGTGTTACCTCACTGATGACTGTCAATCCTCATTAACAGTATTTTAACCTCATCTATGATAGTGGAACCTCACTTCTGTTCATGTAATACAAATGAGTGTAACCTCACCTTTGACCTATTTCTTTATTGATCCTAGTCAGTGTTAGCCTG
The DNA here is from genome assembly GCA_023658055.1 of Thaleichthys pacificus. Taxonomy (NCBI): domain Eukaryota; kingdom Metazoa; phylum Chordata; class Actinopteri; order Osmeriformes; family Osmeridae; genus Thaleichthys; species Thaleichthys pacificus. The sequence goes on from CM042867.1 coordinate 4,100,438, forward strand.
ACGATGTCATACTCATAATTCTTGTCAGAATATGAGTCTGAGAACTCTCCATTGGGCTGTGACTATGGGGCGTGTTTCAACCGAACCCGGAAAACAAATGCCTCTTCGCTCAATTGGATAGACCTACAACCAATCAGAGCAACGTAGTATGTTAACTTTTACCAAACCCCGTAGGAAGGACGGCAAAAACATATTTTCCATCGACAAATGCCTTGATTGCGTTTCTCTGTTCCTCTTTCAAAACTAATGCGCTGTCGATGTCTTCTAAAACAGACTCGATGGCAGAATCATAACATCCCAGCTCTCCAGCGGTAGCCATGTTTGTTGAAAACGAATTCAACCAAAGCGCTCTTTGGTGACGTGGTTGATTACGTTACTGTAGATCACCTGTCCATCATCGTATAAAGCCCGCCCTGACAATTTCATTGACCAAGGAAGTTGGGCTGGCAGCCAGGCTAAATCAGTGTGCGAATTATACAATGACAATCGGGGGGGACAGTGCCCCCCCCCCCCCCCCCCCCCCCGCAACGAAGTTCACCCCTGCCGCCGCCCCAAAGTAAACGGCAATGGCACACACAAACGCACTACTAAAACTACAAACACTATTGTAGTCATTTCTTTCTGAAATAAAAGTTGATCTTTAGCAAAACTACCCGAGGAACATGTCTGACTGTTCATCACAAAATACGGTAGTTGGAAATCTCTCCAGATTCTGACAAGCAATGAGACAGATAAATTAAGCTATCTTGCTTGATACAGAGCTAGCGATAGCTATCTTTTAAGTTGGTGGGTGGTTAACCATGTTTCTATCATTAACATTCTTGTGAATATTCTACAGCTAATTTCCATTATAACTAACTTGCCTTTCTTGAACTTTCTCACGGCACGGAACGTACCGCTACGTAGCTACACTGAGGTGATTGAACCAGCACACTGCCTGGTCACTCGCGCTGCTTCTTGAGTTGTATTGGGCACTTGTCATTCGCGCTGTGTTTATTGAGTGAATTTTTACTAGATGGCAGTCAGTGTAATACTGTGTGTGATATTCCCTGCCATAAAGTCAACATTTCTGTGTATCGCCAAACTGTTACTGAATTAATATGGTAAATATATTGTAATATTTACGATTACAGGTAAGAACGATAGGCCTATATAAATGTATCGACCCCCCCCGACCTGTGGTTTTTACCTCTTTTGGGGGGGTCCGAGCCTTAATCGGGGGGTCAGACCCCCCCAAAACCCCCCCGTAATTTGCACACTGATCCTAGTTATTAAACCTCCGTCTCTACAGATCCCAACCTGATGCTTCCTGTCGGCCTGCTGTTAGGCTGCCTGGCTCTGACCTTCACTACTGCTGTGGTCTTCTACCTGTTCAAGATCCACATCGTGCTCTGCTTCCGAGGTCTCTTCCCCTTCCTATACACAGAAACAGGTATGTGTGTCTGTGACTGTCAAGTGGTAGGGCAGGAGGTGGACCCAAATGCAGGCAGGATCCAAGTTACCAAAAAATGCATTTATCAAACGGAATCTCAGGAGCTACTCACGTTGCACAACAACAATGCGACCAGGACTGACATAGGGAGCAGACACATTTATACAGGGCAGGGGGATCACACAATGAATGGACAACAGCTGATTGAAACAAGACAGGGAACCAGAAGAGAGACAAAACCAGGACTGGAACACACAGACAGAAAACACGAGTTTCAGGGAAGACCAGAAGAACGTAAACGGGCATGGCTGTGGTGGTGACCTACATACTCTCTGATACAAATACGCATGGTGACCACATGGTTATCAGAAGTGAGTGTGACAGAAGTGAGTGTGCATGCATAATTACCTCTAGCAAAGCATATTCAGCCTTTTTCACAGGAAATACAGAGACAGGACTCAATCTTGTACCACACTCTCCTCTTAGAGTGACACTTCCTCTACACCCAACACAGCAGAATAGCTGGATGGAACAACTAGTCAGGGTGTACTTCTGGGTTTAACCGTGCATCACACCTCACTGTTGACCTTTGCTATGGAACATTTAGGATGAATATGTTTTAATAGTGGTTAAACTGTAAGCTTATATGTTCATTGGTAAGAGACATGCTCTGACAGTTGTTGCTGTATACAGGAAGGGGATATAATTAAGTTGAGTTCCAAGGAATGTAAAGGTGTTGCTGCCAAAAGGGACTGCATGACTTGGAGAGACTTCCTATATCCTTTCAATCTATATTCATGACCTGGAAGGGAAGTTCTTGAAAGGGTCAGAGGGAGACATACAGAAGGGGCGTAGCAACGGGTAGGCCTGGGTAGGCACAGGCCTAACCAATTTGTTCTAAGGCCTACCCAAAAACGAAAATATCTCAGAAAGATTATGCACCGGGTGCACATCGCAAAGTAAATAAGTAAAAAAAAACTGAAAAGATGCCTATCCATATTTTTCTAGGCTTACCCAAAAAGATTATTCTGGCTACGCCCCTGACATAGTCATGTGCTAATAAAACAGCTGTTTGATCCATTGTGAAGAATAGTGAGGTCATTGTTTGTATTAATTAACACTTGTTTGAAAAGGACCCTACAAAGGAGAGGTGACCATTGGCCTGGTTTTTCTAACATGGCACAAGAGTTTCTCGAAAATCTGTAATGACTTTTAATCATGATCTTGAAATGTATAGTGCATAGTAGCCACACCCAAATACATAGTAGCCACACATTGCAAGTTGCATAAATAAATTAAATGCAATTCTTGTATTTGCATTAGTATTTATGTCTCAGTTGAACCCCCATTTGATAGTTTCTTTAATTGACTTCTCCAGGACTGTCAGCCTATTGAAACAGAGGACAAGTTAATGTATCATGATGACAACCAGAGTCTGACTGTGAAGCGTGTCGAGCCCAAGGACAGAGGCTTCTACACCTGCACTGTGACCTTTGACCTGGGGGGAATCCGTAGAAGCCAAGCCCCCACCCCTCGCCTTGAAGCAACGGCCCCGGTGGATGTAGGTGGTATTGCATTTACGGTTAGGTTTCCGACTCTTCCGGTCGTTTTTATTCTATTAACTCCAGTCAACATTTACAAAACTATCTCCCCCAATAATTTTTGTTCGATTCTCGAACCTGGCTCATACTACTAGCTTTTTCATAGAAGAATGTTTCCCGATTTTTGCTAAATTTGAAACCAATCCGAAATGGGTAAACTAGCACCCCATTTATTTGCTTACGTCAATAAAAGTTGCCTGCAAATGTGCTCGCGGATACTAACAGGGCACGAGCACAAAAGTTCACATTGGCCGATAGCCGATTTACATGGAGCTGAATGAGCCATAGACTTATATTGAATGAGCACAGGGAGAAATGGCTTGAGTTGCCTGCCCTGTTCTAGCAAGTTTAGCAAATGGTTGTCACACATACATTAAATGTGGTTAATATAGTTTATTCCCGTTATTTTAAAACAGATAAACAGATTTTTGATGGCAAATATTATATTATGTTAAGCGTGAGCATAGATTGTTGACATCTGGAGCAAAGACGTTCAATAAAATATATTTTAGACACACTTCTCGAGCTTTTATTTATTACATTATTAACACGTCTTGTTAGATCACGTTATATCCATTAATAGACGTTTGGTTTTCTAGGTTGAACATATAAAACACAGGTCACATTTCGACACTGATGTGAAATTGAAGGCAGTGTGAATTTCGTGGCATTTCGTTTGAATATAAAGTTGACAGTAAGCAATGGTAAGTCTGCATTATGGAAGATTTCGGTTACCAAAATAACTATTAAGCTTTCTTTGCCTGGCGAGAACAACGACGGAGCTGTTCATGTTAACAGTTTATTTCATCCGATACAATGCGTTGGAAATCATACTCATATCACGAAGAAAAAAAGCAACATATGTGATGAGTTCCATCTAGAATAGCCCTATATTTATCCCTATAGCCTATTTCTAAAAAACAAGTGAAAGGAATACTATACAGTGACAGAATACATTTCCGTTAAGTTTGCATCATGTGTCTGATTCTTATCGGACTTGTACCCATACCCATTCTGCCTATAGATTCTGCAACTGCAATGCCTTAGCTCACACGCTCGTAACCATATAAATCTATGCTCGCGACTGGTTGTCGCAAAGTATGACGTGTACAGCTAGTTGCAAGCGTGCACGAGGTCTCGGAGCTAGGGAAAAAAAGAGCCACTGTTTAAAGCTAGACCGGAAGACACGGAAGTGGAAAGATGGCCGCGTCCGTATCGCGCTCTCGCTTGCCTCACTGCGCCACTGAGCACTTTTCATAGAAATGAATGGGGACGCCATCTTGGAAGACAAAAGTAGCTTACTCTAGTTATATTAACTCTATGGTAGAAGCATGTCAGCCATCATCAACTGTGAAGTGAAAGGTGATAAATGCTTACATTATTGACTAATCAGTAGGGCTGTCCCCACTCAGTCGACAAGTCGATTTTCTGGTCGATACGCTCTTGGTCGACTAAGATTTTTTTAGTCGAGCTGCCGTATGGCAGTGTGAGATCTGATTCCCGCTTGTGTCACCATTGCTGAATTAAAGAAATGTTCTACAGAAATAGTAATGATATTATTTAAGACAAATAAAGCAACTCAAAAAATATATAATTTAAAAGAAAAGTTGTCATTGTTTTCCCTTTCGTTAATCTGCGCTTTGTTTTGTTTCGTGTTTTTGCACACGGCACGAGCACAATTGGCTGCCGAACTACAAACTCTGCCATTGCCTAATTTGTCGGTGTTATTAGTCAAAATGGCTAAGAAATCTCTGTTATGGCAGCATTTCATTAAAGTACATTTACATTTACAAAGTACCAGGTGCCTCGAAAAATTTTTGAATGCAAACTCTGCCAACAACGGTTTATTTTTCATAGTTCGACGTTGAATATGATGTAGCCTACCACCTGAAAAACGTAAGTTGGCCTAGGCCTACTTCGCTCATGCTAACGCGCTGGGTTGAAAAATGAATATGCCTATTATAAGAATCACATCCAAATCGAATGACATTATCTTCTCCGGCCAAGACAACAAAATCTTTCTCTGTTGCACCGTTCCCCACTCGGCTTCTACGTAAAGGCCGATTTATACTACTCCGTTTTCACGGACACGGACACAGGGAACGCATTAGGAAATAAATGTCCCATGAAATAAATAAATGTTGTCTTTACAAAAACGTCATTTTGAAATAAATAAATGTATTTATTGATGTCGGTAAATGGATTCAGCTATATAATTATATAATGCTATATTTATATATGTATTGCCATCTTTTTTTAATTTCAGAATTTATTTCATAGCCATGTTTATTTATGTATGTATTTATCTATTTATTTAATTTTGACTAACTCGGCGTTCCATATCTCCGAGCCCCTCGGAGAGCTCTACGTGCACCTCCTGATTTTCCTGGCTATCCGTCTGTCATTTTACGGATACCCCTTGGCTGTGATTGGTCCGTATTAAGAACCACTTGCGTCAGGGGTGGGGTTGCCGTGACCAACAAGAGAACAGAATCCTTTGACTGCCATTGCTGTAAGTTTTTACAATTCATATTTCAGCTAAACAGTACATGTAAATCAGCATCTGAATTAAAATGTGACGAGAAATGGGCAGTGTAGTTGCTGAAAATGTGCTTATTTTATTGATGAAATGGCTAATTTGTAAATTTGCTCAGACTTTTCGATAACCTAGCTAGCATCGCAGTGCAGCGCCACCTACTCTTCTGGGGGTGAATTGTTTTCAGCACCCACAGCCTTCGGAGTACTATAAATTCAACGAATCGGCTTTAAGTTCGGCTTTAAGTTCGCATGCTGCACGTTTTCAGGCAGTGATCAGCGCGCTCTGACGATTTGCATGTTAAACAAACAATATTGTTAATTTGTAGTACATTGTAAGAGATAATACATAATAACCAATCAGGTATTTTGTATTATATCGGCATTCGGTAACAACAGGACTAGTGACACAAGACTTATTAGTAGTAATTGGGTGTGCTCAAGCCTTCGGCGAGAGCACAACCTTTGTTCTCTCACATATATATTTATTTTTATTGTGAGAATGCTGTTAAGCATTCTCAATATTGTTTTCCTGTTTCTCTTTATTATTCCAACTTCTTAGTTCTTCTGTTCCCTTTAACTCGTCCTGCATACTTTCACCGATTCCTACAATTTTGGTATCAAAACGTTCAGCTCCTTCAGGAGATTTGTGCTATGACTTTTGGTATTTCTCACTTTTATACTTTTTAAAATATTAAGGTTTTTGTGCAAATTAATCTCCCATTAAAAGTAATGGTAAATCCTTTCAAATCATTAAAACGATTCCTCCTCTTTCAAACGTAACTACTTCAGCATACTTTCAGCTAGAGACACCATTCAACCTTTAAAATTTTCACAAGACATTCAGCTATTCCCAGATGATTCAGCTTTTTCAAATATTCTGCCAATTTTGAATTATGACAGTTTTAAATACATTAAAATGTTTGCTCCTATTTTTTTTGAATGAGCAGCCAGTAGAGTGGCACACTGGCTGCTCTTTTTCTGATATTCAACTAAATTGTCAAACAAATTCCTCATATAGTTTAACTTACAGAAACAAATTATACCTTAAAATGTAGGAAAACTTGTCCTCTTTCAGCCAATGTAACTACTTAAAGGGGCGATTGACTGGATTTTGGGGGTATTTCACACTGTTCCTTAAGGTCTCCGAATAGGGTATGTAACATTGGTTGAGCTGAAAATGCCCCTGGTGCTGTTCTATGCCCCCTGATACATCCTCTGAAATTTTCCCGGGAAAAAATGCTAGGTTTTCTCCTTTTATGGTATGATCATTAATATTTAGATGAGCTGCACGCTGATTGGTTGGTTTTCAACGAGTGAAGCTGGAGAGCAAAAACGCAACACAGCAAACAGCACTCACTGAAACACCGAAGGTGGAGACTTGAAATAAAAACGCGCAAATAAATCTATTGTGTCTACACAGCACTGTTTTCAACAGATTGACTGGATATCATTTGAAATGATAACGTTAGTTGTTTCCACTTCTGTTGTCGAAGCAAACTGGATTGACTTAGGTGGGTAGAACGTTAGCACTACAGCTTAGCAACCAAACAATCTATCGTGATTCAAGTCAGCTTCAGTTAGCTTGCTCTAGACATCTTGCTGTAAAATAACCTGACAAAGATCTGGACAAACATGCATCGTGAATTGTAGATTTACATAACAACACGGGTACGGTGTTCATTTTAGGACATCCTCAGATCTCAGACTCATTTCTCATTCTCAAACGAAAAGGTGTCAGATCTCAGACCAAAAGTCGTCAGACTCAGAAAAAACCTCTGTCATTCTCAGACAAAACGCTCTCAAACTAAACGCCATCATTCTCAGACAAAACGACGTCAAACTAAACGCCATCATTCTCAGACAAAACGCTCTCAAACTAAACGGCCTCATTCTCAGACAAAACGCTCTCAAACTAAACGCCATCATTCTCAGACAAAACGACGTCAAACTAAACGCCATCATTCTCAGACAAAACGCTCTCAAACTAAACGCCATCATTCTCAGACAAAACGACGTCAAACTAAACTTTGTCAGAATTTTTATTTGTCAAAGCTAGCTAATTGAGGGAACTGTTGACTAGCTTTCTGAATTAGCTAAAGTAGCATCTTTTAAAGTGAATACCATGGTGTTGTTTCTGTTAACTGGTACAGCAAGAAGAACTTACTTTTGATATAAGACGAAATAGGTGTTTTCTGCAAGCGAGTTCACTCCTGTAAAGTAAACCCATGTGTAGTCCTCTAGTTGCCATGGATACTACAAACAAACTTTGCTACTTTTTTTTAACTTTTGCGATGGGCAATCAATATCAATTAAACAGGCTCTGGCACATAGATATATATAAAGACGTATACCTTTATATATATATATGGGCTCTAGTATAAGTTCTTTGATTGTACTGGCGGAACAGTTGTTCAGATCATCGCGCCGCGTGTTGATGACGTTTATGATTCTTTAGCAAAGTTTGTTTGTAGTATCCATGGCAACCAGAGGACTACACATGGGTTTACTTTACACAAGACGAGTGAACTAGCTTGCAGAAAACACCTATTTCGTATTATATCAAAAGTAAGTTCTTCTTGCTGTACCAGTTAACAGAAACAACACCATGGTATTCACTTTAAAAGATGCTACTTTAGCTAATTCAGAAAGCTAGTCAACAGCTCCCTCAATTAGCTAGCTTTGACAAATAAAAATTCTGACAAAGTTTAGTTTGACGTCGTTTTGTCTGAGAATGATGGCGTTTAGTTTGAGAGCGTTTTGTCTGAGAATGAGGCCGTTTAGTTTGAGAGCGTTTTGTCTGAGAATGATGGCGTTTAGTTTGACGTCGTTTTGTCTGAGAATGATGGCGTTTAGTTTGAGAGCGTTTTGTCTGAGAATGAGGCCGTTTAGTTTGAGAGCGTTTTGTCTGAGAATGAGGCCGTTCAGTTTGAGAGCGTTTTGTCTGAGAATGAGGCCGTTTAGTTTGAGAGCGTTTTGTCTGAGAATGACAGAGGTTTTTCTGAGACTGAAGCCGTTTCGCCTGAGTCTGACGACTTTTGGTCTGAGATCTGACGCCTTTTCGTTTGAGAATGAGAAATGAGTCTGAGATCGAGGTTGTCCTAAAATGAACTCCGTACGCGGGTTATTTATTTGAATTAAACAGTCAGGAACATGAAACAACGTTAGCCCCATTGCCAATAAATTAGGCTAAATCATTCTAGGTACTGTAGGTACAGTATGCTCTTGCGTTAGCAAGCTAAACTAGTTTACATGCCTACAGTCTAGGTGTTTTCGCTATCTAGCTGTTCTTGCATTCCTTGCAAATCAGCAGAGCTAGAGTCTAGCTAACATTGACTAGACGGGCATGGCTGATGTTTGTCTATACCGAAGCGTAGAAGATCCCTGTGCAGTTCGACCCTGGACACATTTGCGCGAACCATTTCACCAAGGACGGTTTTGAAAACCTGGGACAATGTAGCTAAAGCAGGATTTGCTATGAAGCTGTTGCTGAAAAGAGGTGCGTTCTTACGTTCATCACAACCGCAAGCTGTAGTATGATTTTGTCGGTAACAGTTATTAGCGTAAGGATACGTTATTAATCCCTTCTAATGCTAGCTAGTCATTTGCTAAGTAAAGTATGTTGATGTGTTTAGAAATTTATTTAGCATTCTACCTATGCTAGATACAGGAGACGTTTGCATTGCTAATAACTGTTACAGTAGCGACAAAATCATACTGTAGCCTACTTACAGCTTGCGGTTGCGATGAGCGTATGGTCGGAACAGCACGTATTTTCAGGTTCAGCTTCTTAGCAAATCCTGCTTGAAATTGTCCAAGGTTGTCAAAACTGTCTTGGGTGAAATGTTCAGAGCAAATTAATAATTGAGGGTCGAACTAAGCCGGGGATCTTCTCATAGACAGCAGCCATGCCTGTCGAATGTTTGGCTCCTTGGGAAGACTATGAGTATTAGCCTTCCCTTTACAGCCTGGAACACAGCATTTACGACCGTGGTCCATTTTCAATATCCTTGTTATACTTCAAAACGTTATTCTTTGTAATTGCTTAGAAGTAGCCTACACAGAGCAGCGCGCAGCTAAACTAGCATCGGAGATCTACGCTACCTCGAACTGGGCAAGAACACCAGTGAGTGGGCTGGTCTGGATGTACATTTTGGGGCGTGACAAAGATACAGACCAGAGCCAAAAAAGGCGGTCCCCCGTCCTACGTCACACCGGTGGCTTTGTTGAAAAGCTAGCTTTTTACAGCCAAATCTTTTCATTTTGAGATTTGCATAGGAAAGAGGTGTCAATGGACTTTGAGGTTCACTGTATGTTCGTTTTACCCACCGAACTGTCGTTATTCAACTATGACAAGGTAAAATCGGTTTTGCAATCAATCGCCTCTTTAAGAGCTCACATTTACAGATTTTCAGCTATGAGCCTTGAAGCGAGAGCAGCCTTTCAAATTCTCTCACTAACTTCAATGGAGAGGTGGGTAAAATCAGTCAGAGAAAGCAAGAAGGAACAAGATTTTGAAACTGCCGATAGAGTCAGACCCACAATACTGTAGTTCAGCTTTTTTTTGCAGCAGCATTTTAATCTGAGTTCAAGTAGCTTTTGCAGTTGCACAACCAACAAAGTCAAGTAATGTGACGTGATTGAATTTAAAAGTTCTTATTTTTATGTCATCTTTGAATTCAGTGTCTGAACAGGACTGGGTGTGCAGGCACACATGATTAGATTCTCCTCCACCTTGAACCTGAAACCTAGATTCTAGGTTAGAAATGTTGCCAGTCTGTTGCCAATGACCAACGGTTGCTACGTTTTTCCAGCAAGTTCAAGTCATTCCAGTGTTGTCCTTTTACCTCCAAATTCGTTCAACCCAGACTTCAGCAACTGTTTTTCTGCTAAATTTTCACATTTTCCTGCAGCTCATCTTTCTGAATTTTTGCCCTTATTGTTTTGCATTTTTCTTCTTTTCTTCTGTTTTCTTCTGTTTTCTGCCTTCATCTTGCTCCAGGTCCTTTCAAAAATACCTTTCACAGCAGTACCTTCCAACTGCCAGTACTTTTGCATTTTCTTCTCTTTTCTGTACTTGTCTGCCTTCATCTTGCTGCAGGTCCTTTCTAACATACATTTCAGGCCTTTTGAAACTGCAGCAAATAATTTGCTGCTACATTTTCAAATTCTTCAGAATTATTTCTCTTTTTGCATTTTTCTTCTCTTTTCTGTAGTTTTATACCTTCGTCCAGCTCCAGCCCCTTTCAAAAATACCTTTCAGGCGCTTCAGCTTATAACTTTCTAAAAAAATTTCACAATTTCCCGCTTTTTTAGCATGGTCAGCTATCCCCATTTAGGTTTTCAGCATTCTCACTGCTGTTTCGCAGGAACAGCCGTTTCTAGTTTATTGTTTATTTTCGCCCCCCTAAGGATCAGTCAATATTTGGACTACATAGACAACCTAGGTGTCAAAAGTTTCGTATTGGTAGCGATTGCGTTGGTTGTATTTTTATTTACGTTCCGTTGCATGGTTTAAGTAGAAATTGCGTTTTTGTGGTGAAAAGTGAAGCTAACGGTGGCTAATTTGCTAGACAGTCACTGACGTTACTTACGTCACTATAGTGACGTAATAACGTCACGAAAACACGCGTGACTACCTAGCAGAACATTCGTTTCGCATCTGTTAACTTGGGGGATAGCTAGGCTAACTATAGCTTTACTGCAAGGCAGCTGCAGAAACGCCACAAGCAAAGAGACCAGGGTGATAACTATTTACTCATTTTACTTTGTGATGTGAAACACAATTGTGAAATGTAATGTACAATATTAGCTTATATTATTAAGGAACAGTGTTGGGGGTAACGAGTTACAAAGTAACGGATTACAGTAACGATATTACTTTTATGAGTAACGAAGTAAAGTAACGCATTACACTCAACATATTGGTAACTACATTACTTTACTAGACCTCAGGAACGCGCTTTCCTGCGTTACCCAAGCCATTTTTGCCAGTCCAAGTTATCTTTTAGTGGCGCTTGCATGCTTGCCTGTGTGCTTGCTTGTCTTGGCACCGTTGCCACAGAGACCGATTTGAATGATTTGGGTGACGTAGCTGCTGGTGCGTAGACGTGAAAAAAGGATTAGACGGAGACAGGAGGGTTCAGCCTGTGGCGATATTCGCATTATTTTAACTTTGTTTGTCGAAAGGACAAAAATATTACGGTGAAATGCACTCTATGTCCAGGCGAGAGGTGTCTTTCAACTGCTGTAAACTCAATGAGCAACCTGATGAAGCATTTGACACGCCAGCATAGCACTTCAAAACTTGTGGCGAAAGATCCCGCTAGCTTGTCAGTTGAAGACGCTCATCACGAACCAACCCCGCCTAAACAAGCTAAGATTTTCCAGCATCTTGGTCTTGGAGCGCAGAAGGTAACACAAAAGGAAATTAACAAACTAGTTGCCGGGTACATCGTGGAAGACATGCTTCCACTGTCCACTATCGAATCGCCAAGGTTTCGAAAAATACTAGATAAAATACCTAGCACTCGCATGCCAACGTCAGACAGGAAAACATTTTCCAAATACCTAGACCAATGTTATTCTGACATGGAATCCAATCTTAAAAAAACGTTTGAGTCCTTGGATTATGTTACAACAACTGCAGATATTTGGTCCGCTGTGTTACTGCTGATTGACCCACCTGAATGTACCCACCATACATAGCCTCTTGTATAATAAATAAAGTGATGAAAGGGCCATGATGTTTGTCCATGTATCTTTGCGGTAAATTTGGACATTTGCTTAAAAAATTTGAAAGTAAAGTAACTAGTAGTGAAGTTACTTTTCAAATGCAGTAACTAGTAAAGTAATCTAGTTACAATTTTCAGAAGTAACTAGTAACTTGTAACTAGTTACTTTTTCTGAGTAACTACCCCAACACTGTTAAGTGTATAGTTACAGTGAGTAGGGTCAATCTCATGTTTATTTTCAAACATGGAAAAATATGTTGCCTCGCGGTTTATGAGCATCAGGAAGTTTAAAACCTTCATGAAAAAGTACATTTGAACCTGTAGGCTTCTTAATCTAGAATCTACAGTGATGGGGTAATTTTAGCAATAACTTCAGTTCACTGATAAAGTCAGCCTGAATAGAAATGTACTGCAGGTAGATTATTAAATCATTTTTAGCAGACAGATTTGAGCACACTCTCATTCCTACACAATACTCAATAGTTTTTAGAGAATGCTTATTTATACTGATTAGGCCAACGGACTAACACAGGTTCTCATGATTCCCAAGGGGGTATTCCAGAAAGTAGGTTGCGACATACCCGGTTAAGTTAACTCCTCATCTGACACCCAGCGTTGTAGCAACATCGCCAGTAAGTTGCTGCAACATTGTGTGTCAGCTGGAGTTAACTGAACCGGTTATGTCGCATAACCAGCTTTCTGGAATACCCCTCTGCCCTGCATCTTCTAGATGTTTCCCTGCTCCAACACTAGAACATGCAGGGGTGGGGGTCACTGAAGACTGGGTTGAGAACCAATAGACTATATCTCTCTACGTCACACCTCTTAAGTTCCAAACATAAAGGCTACATTATGAAAGGTATCCTACAACACCGGACGCTAATTTGAAGCGTAAGCTTGATGTGGAACGTTTATTGGGCGTATCATACCCTACACCACGGTTTCACAAGAGGATGGAAAACTCCGAAACCGAAGATTAACTCTACCTAAAACGAATGTCATACAGGTACATTTGAGTTTGATATATTGGATTATATAAACTTGATTACTTTTTGGCGACTCCGCATGTTCCATTGAGTGTAGACCGGCTACTGTTTTTCACTACAGTTAATTAGAAATTATTTCTTGTGTTGAACAGGTGCGGTTTTTTGTTGGCTAAATAAACCACTCCAGTATTTCCAGAGGTTCTTATGAACACGGCGGTACCACAAACCTCAATGATCACAAACCAGATTTATTCTAGTAGGCCTACAGCTATTACCTTCTACACTGTATGTCTGTTGGTGTACTGTATTTCAAACACTACAAAACACCTTGCTATGTGCATCGGTAGAGTTAGGGTTGTGGTGGTCATTGGATTTTACTTTTTTGTAAGAACTTCCACAAATCATAACTTGTTTGTCTTTTTTCAGTAATAGCTTAAATTACAATACCTGAGTGCATAAGGACAATAAATTAGTCCGTCTTTTGCGGTTTCACTTCCCCTTTGTTGTTGTTGGGAAGTCCTCGACATTGCTGAACATAAGTTAACTGACAGGAAATGTCCAAATCCTTCGGTAGCCTACACATGATCGGACAAAGAACGTGTATTCTTCACATCTACACACATGAACAATGGTATCGGTTGACATTGTCTCCTTCCACAGGTGTTGACTATAATGCAGGAGGTTTACATCGGCATTCTTTTTCTACTGATCCCGTCAATGATCCCGTCAACTCTTGAAGACGGTAAGAAGTCTGGCAGAGAAAATGAAAGAGTATACTCGGCTATAGCCGTCATGATTTAAACATAATTTAAATACATCTTCACTGAGGGTCAAATTTAGTAGGTTATTTGGATTTGTCAAACCGTGGGATGTTTTGTTAAAGGTAGGCTACTTTGGGGGTTTTCTTGGGCTGTTTTCTGGTAGGTTTCAGGAACCTGAGGGTTGTTATTCTTATGTCTTCTTGCATGGTAACAATGGGAAGACAGAATGAAAATATTGTATCCCTATTTTAGATTGTATAGTTAAGGTGTTTCACAGCCCTAGATGTTTGTCTTACACATTTTACTGATACTTTAGACTCAGTCCCATAAAAAAACCGATTTGGTGGTCTTCGTATACATCCTGTCTCCAATCTCAAAATAGGTCAGATACATGCAACACACACATACGCACACACACATATCGTGCTGCCCTAACCTATTGGCCTCATTTTCACGAACCAAGATGAACCAGTTTCAATGTCACCCACCCACATCTTAGAACTGCAAAGACATTTTCAAAAGTTCCGAAGAGTAGTCATGATGCTGACGATCGACACAGCCTCCAGCTCCTGCATCCACCAGAGAGGTTTATTAGCATGCGTTATCTGAGTTAATGCATGGTACAGTCCCACATATTCTCCTCTCAGTGCATCTCTCTCGGACTGGCACACGTAATGATTTCTCAAATGTAGTCAACTACAGAGATTTAACCTAATCTTGTTTTGAGTCTGCTATAGATGAGGTAATTGTGGTGTTACTCTATTTTAGTCGTGTTGGTGTATGTTCACACATTGGGGTTTCCTACAGTGTGCTTGGAAGCCACCACCAAAACGTATTGTATTGTAATATACTAGTACTGTGCTGTGCCTGTGATGCTCTCCCTTTGATGCTGCTATTAACATAACACATGCTCACTTATTGATACTGAGAATGAATATCCACTTTATTTTATATATGTTATATTGTCTTGCTGTTAGTTAGCTGGCTAGAATTTCACCCGTAAAGAAAACCCTTTAAAATAAGTTAATTCAAACTTTTGTACCAGCATTGTCAGTCAGCAGTGCTCATCTGGCCATACATGCGGCCGTGGTACATTGTACAACTTCATATAATGCCCGTTTTTAAGATAACTGAGATATAATTTTCTTTATTTATTTGTCATTCTGAACATTTTGACAGAACAAAATATTTAGTCAGGACCAGCAGCGTATTATATAAACAATAAATAATATACAAACAATACACACAATACATACAAAATAATTATCAGACAACTAAACTAAAACCTATTAATAAATAATTAAGCAACGTCAGACACACACACAGATTCCTGGAATTAAAAACACTGTACATTTTCACCTAAGCACTTTACATTCCTGGAATTGTTTTAGTGTCCTCTAGCCAGCAGCCTTTATGAAAGGTGGCCAGTGCATGCGTGAGAGGAGATCCCCAAACTGGGCATTGAGAGAGAAAGCGATACTGACAGAGGCGTTCTTAGACATAAAACTCTACTGGGGCACAGGCCGCTATTCATATCCCTTTTTTTCTTTCAAGCTTGCTGCGCACAATGCACTACTAGGCTATAGAAACTCACCTTGCTTAACCCACTATACAACAGTTCAGGGACGCAAGTACTTAGGCAGGGGCATCAATATTTAATGCGAGCGTTCACATTTTTTCACATTCATTTGAGCGCAAATAGGGCCTACTGTTTTTTTGAGCTTCATGTAGTATTGTTTTTATGTTTTAGTCAAAATATGATGATCGGTAGGCCTAGAAACTTTCTTTAGTTTTGTAATGTTTTCTTAGCCTTTCTCAATTCTGACTTGTTTGCGACACCTGGACTTCTGTGTGCGTGCTGCAGTGGCGATTTGGCAAGCTCAGAAGAGCCTGACATGGAATTCTGCGGGCATCGGTTTGTGTTTTCGATTAAACTGCTTTGATTTTTCAAGCGTTGATTGGGATACTGCGTTTATTTTTTCCGGGATTATCTATCTAAATTAATGCACTTACGAATAAAGTAAATTGTTAAAACTCAAACATTAGATTTTACTGGGGCACAGCAGATTTATACTGGGGCATGTGCCCCAGTAAAAAGGGTCTAACAACGCCCCTGGATACTGACAAGCGACGTGGAGCTGATCCCCAAACTGGGCATCGAGAGAGAAAGCAATACTGACGAGCAACGCGGAGATGATCCCCAAACTGGGCATCGAGAGGGGAAGCGATACTGACAAGCGACGTGGAGACACCTGTGCTACATAATCAAATAAAACTTTTCAAATTCAAATTTTAAAGAAAGGGCTATACAATTTTTTTTTGTATAGCCCTTTTTACAAGCAATGTCCCAGATTCCTTCACATAGCCCTTAAGATGACAAGGAAAAACTCCCAATGAAACTAATGGAGAAAAAATAGAAGAAACCTTGGGAGGAGCAATTCAGTTGTCCATCGTAGTCTGTATATTATATACGCTATAGCTAACCTTGACCAAAAGAGTTTCAGAAAGATCTCAAGAACAGTTTTATCACCATCCCCTCAGTCAAGGAGTCAATCACTCACTCTTGCTGTCACATGATGTGTCTGGTACTGTCACTGTGGTGGGCTTTCTTGTCTTAATGCTGGTGCTGGTTTGCACACGCAGTTGCTGTTGTAGTTATTGGCTTTTGTTGCGTGCTATTGCCATTGTGTCTTACTGTGATTTTTCCCATTTTATTGAAATCCCAATTCCCATTGCCAGGCTTCTTTCCAGGCTTATATTTCAAATACAATGTTTTTAACTAAGAATTGGTTAAATAACAGTAAAAATGTCAAATGTTTTATTCAAGCAACAGACTTGAATTTCATAGGTCATTTCTTGGAAGTTTTATTGCAGTTGTACTTCTCCTTTGTGCTGTTCTGTTGTCCCACATCATTAGCTGATATGAAGCTGCTCTGTCTTCAACAGGCCACAAGGGGGCGCTGGATAGCTACCATGTGACCTCAGGCCACTTCTTCCAGCTCTCTTGTTTTGGCTGCAGTGAGGTATGTGACAGTGTGAACTGGACCAGAGGGGGCGGTCCGGGCCCAGGGCTGCCCCTGGGAGTGGAGGTCAGACAAGGCTCGCTGTGGTTCCTACCTGCCCAGCACGACCATGGTGGACTGTACACCTGTAAGGCCAGGTGAGAATGTACTAGCAGGATCCGTGTACCAGAGGAGCACAGTATCTGTACGCAGAGAAGCAACAGCTCAAACCACATTTAAACCTACCCTGGACTAGAGCCCGACCGCTAAAGGATATTTAAGGCCGATACCGATACAAATATTTGGTGATTTAAAAATCCGATATTCCGATATCAGCCGATATAAAAAAATATTTTAAAATCCAGAAACGCGTAACAAAACAAACTGATTTCCCTAACAGTAGTTATTTGTAGTTTACATTTAGTCACTTTTAGCAGAAGTTCTTATCCAGAGCGACTAAGTACAGGGACATTCCCCGAGGCAAGTAGGGTTAAGTGCCTTCCCAAGGACACACGTCATTTGACATTCAACCAGCAACTTTCTGATTAATAGCCCGATTCCCTAACTGCTCAGCCATCTGACTCCTGTTATTATTTCCTCACTAAAATAATATGTTAATGCAGTTTCTGATAAATAAAATGTATAAAAATACAAACTTAAGTTATGAAACTTAAAGTCCTTTAAAAAAAATAAAAAAATAATAATATTCATTTATCGTCCATTATAAATGCCGATAACCGATAGTTTGGAAAATGCCCAATATCGGCCGATAATATCGGCCCGCCGATATATCGGTCAGGCTGTACCCTGGACATCATTACGGTTTCTGAGTAGTTTGAATGCATTTCAAGGGGCTACTTACTGTATACCAATAACTTTCAACTTCAAATTGGATTCATTAATCCTTCTTGTATCTGTAATAGCAGGAACGAAAATGAATCCTGGGAAAATGGATTTTCTGTGTCTGTGGACCCAGGACCATGCCCTGAGCCTGACGAGAACCGGTCTCTAACCCAGGGAACAAACGATCACATCCCCTGCAAGCAGGACCATGTCTTCATCCTGGACCGCAAAGCACGCATAAGGTGGTTTAAGGTAGGGGTTAAATCTGGCAACCCCTTAACTGTTGTCAACTAAAACACCATGGGTAACTATTAACATGTTTCACAGAGTCACTTACAGGGCTGTCAAACTCAAAGTTCATGGGCCACATACAGCCAACTTGATCTCAAGTGTGCTGAACCAGTGAAACAACACTACCTGTTTTCCCTTTCTTTAAATGTAAAGAACATTCTAAAAACATTCATAATGAATGAACCATCCATTTACAAACCAGAAGATGAACAGCCTGAGACTGAGACAACTTTCATGCCTAATATATCCCACCCACTGAAAGGTGCCATTATAAAGAGATAATCAGTGTTATTCACTTCACCCGTCAGTGGTCATAATGTTATGGTCCATGATCGGTGTATACCATATAGCATATAGTATATTATACATACTATATAGTATTTAACTTCTTTTTTGTATTTAACTTAACTTGTTTATTTTATACTGAAAGTGCTGATTGACAATATTTTGCACAATGCTCAATGTCTTTAAACATGACCACAATAAGTAATCAGTTGTTTTTCAGAGAACTGTCAGGGTGGAAAAGCTTCTGAAGCAGTATTTTCATTGAAGTAGGTTGTGGGAACCAGTTTACTTGTAGCCCACATGTGGTTTGGCTGTGATTAGTCACTTTCTAAGTTACATGACATTTTCAAGATTATTGTCTTTTTTATTGTAATAGCCTATTGTTAAGCATGGTATCTCTTTATGTTGGTGTTTTATATAATTGAGATATGCCTCTTTTATTTATGGAAGTGTTTACGCTTAACCTGGTAAATGTGGCCTATCAGTTTAAGTTTGCTGCTGTCCCTGGTTTGTTTGGTCACATTTTGTCTAGTTTGGAGCTACACAGTTAGAGTGCTTGTTTGTATCCTAGCTTAGATCTCTGAATATGTGTGAAGTACTTGGATTCCTTGAACCCAATTTGTTTTACACATCTTAAGACTGGAGGTATTATTTAAAAAAACTCACTGCACACGATTAACGTAGGCTACAGCCACTGCTTAGAGTTGCTAAACTTCCCTAAAACAGACTGTGAACAAATCAGGAATAGCAGTGCATTTTATTGAAAACTCAGAATGAATGACTTCTCTTCAATTTTCACACTTTGCCATGTCATCTAGTGGGTGGGATTGGACCATGTGGCGGGCCGGTTGTGGTGGGCCGTATGTTTGACTGCGTTTAGTATAGCCTACTGTCCTGATCTACACTGTAGAGCTATTCACATTGACACACATACACACTCTTTGTTTTGTCAAACAATGTCTTGTTTTTCAAGTTATACCTTTCAGATACTTTTTATAGTACCTCTCAAATTACAGGAACCCTTTCCAAAACCATCCCCTAGGTTGGAAATCCCCCTCACTCACTCACTCACTCACTCACTCACACACCACTACACAAATTAGAGTAACACAAAACACCTACAGACAACCACAAATGCACAGCATAGTTTCTACCCGAGACTCCATAAATACTGCTCAGAATTTTTTGGGGAGACGACTGCACCTTCTTTTTTCATAAAAAAAAAAAGTTGAGAATGACAATTGTGAGTGAGGAACAGAAGGGTAAAATCTAAGAGGCCACTGCACATTTTACCCTTCAGTTCTTCACTCAAAATTGTCCTTCTCTACTCTTTTTTTAAATGAAAGAAAAAGGTGCACTGGTCTCTCAATTCTTTCCAGAGCTGTATATCCACTACAGTACATCATCAACATGACCAACATGACCTTGTTCAGGAAAATGAAGAAAGGGACTTTCTTCAGATCCTTTCTGTTCTTTCTCCTTGTTTTTGACTGGTCAGAACTGCAGGCCAGTGGATGTTTCTGAAGATTTGCTGAGAGTCCCTGAAGTGTCACAAGACGCTGCTGGAGTGTATACCTGCATGGTGGACTTCTCTCTGGAGGGGCACAACTACAATGCCTCCAGAAGCATGAGGCTCTCTGTTACCCATGGTAACACACGCTGAACAACATTGACTGAACATACTATGTCATACATCCTATCAATTTCTAATGCCGTGGTAATATTAGGGAGAGATACTTTATGGTTACTGTTAATTCAATTTAAACTCCTGTGTGTATAATGTGTGTGTTAGTGTGTCTGTCTAGATGAAGTTCTGTTAGACGCTGTATGTTTACTCTTAATCCTGTTCAAACTGCTAACTTTGTCAACACTGTGTGTGTGTGTGTGTATGTGTCTAGATGAAGTTCTTCAGATGCCTACGGTGACCTACCCCAAGCAGGACATTATCATAGTTGAACCAGGCTAGTACTGATTACTAACACAACTTGCTGAAGCTTCACAGACTCGAATACGTGTTGTGTTTGGGCATCTTGTAAAGGATGTCTGTGTGTTACTGTGTTGGTCCCAGGTTCCAGTCAGCAACTAACCTGCCTTGCCTCGGTTGGTGCTGGTGAAGATGTGGAGGGTAGCCGTGGTTACTGGAATATCAATGGCAAACACATTGACGAGTTTCAACAGCTCACAGACTCCTGGGATTTGTGAGTTGTCTTTATGTGTGCGAGTGTTTGGGTGTTGTGTGTGAGTAGCAAACTTCACAGTGAACTGTTGTGTGAAGCACAACTAGCATCTAGTCTAGGTGTCGGCAATCTTTGTGATGTCGAGGAATTTTTACTAAAATAGGGTACATTGGGAGCCCCAGTGGGTGAAAAACTTGTTTTGAGTTTAAGAAAAACACAGATGGGGGAACTTCTCACAGCCGATCACACATACTGGCCACCCAGCCACATAAGCTATGACTGCATAAGAGTCAGTCCATTCTTCAATGAAATGTTTGCATTTGTCTTCCCTTTATCACTTTTTTATGCCATTCAAACATTTTGTCATACTGCTTGATTCACTCTTTTTTCATGTTGTTTGCTTTTACGCAGACTAGGCTAGGCTCCACTGGTAGAGTTGTATGGCACTGACACTGGTTGGTTTTAAAAACTGTTTGTTTGTAAAGCCTTACTACCCATGTCCCCTATTGAATGAAATGTGCACGTTCATGATGCTATTCGGACACGCTAGGGCTGCATTCCAAAACCCTATTTGCGACTCTGAAGTTTTAGGCTACTTACCATAAATTCTAGAACTAATCCTAAAATTGTGTGGGAGCCACAGAAATGGTCAAGCAGCCACATGTGGCTTCTGAGCCATGGGCTGTTGGCCCCCAGGCAGTGACTGGTCTGTGATGTCCTGGTCCCCAGTGTTCACAAGGGGGCAAATGTTTACCTCCAGTCCACCCTCAACATCTCCGAGGTCCTGGTGGACTTCCTGGGCGTTCCGCTGACATGTGTGGTCATCAACCCCCTGGGCCAGGATACCGGTGTGGTGTGGCTACAGCCTGGTAATCACCATGCACCCATGCATGCACATATACACACAAACAAACCTTGAACACACACCGTACACACACACCAGCTACACACACATACACGTGCATGCTCACACGCATACACACATACACATTCAATACACACACACACACATACAATACACACACATACAATACACACACACAGCCAAGTGGCTGACTTGCAACTTCCCTACAGTAGGGATTGTATCTACGGATGCTATTCCAAAAAGAAAAGTCCACTAAAAGATTCAAGTTGGTCGGGTAATGGTTATTTATGTAACAAACATCCAGATTTTGGTTCATTAAACAAAACAATTTAAAAAATTGACTCACTTTTGTCTCTCGCTTTTTGTCTTCAACATGTAGCCGATCACAGGTTCTTCTACACTTGTGTGAGCCTGCCTCTGGTCTTACCTGTGGTCATCTTGGCCATGGTCTTTGGCTTCCTGTTCAAGGTGGACCTGGTGCTGGTCTACAGGAAACTGCGCCCCCGTGTGTTCAGGAGGATGAGAAGTGAGAAAACAAGCTTGGTTTATCTGTTCCTTTAAAGATCCTGTAAAGTGGACCTGGAAACGAGTTTTAAGTTCGCCACACCACAGAATAATGTGTTATTAACTACCCATCCAAATTCGAATGAAAAAATAACACCGACAAGTATGTTAAATTAGGCTTTGAAATCGTGAAAAAATCTGCACTCTTCTCTGCTTGAGACTGGGGGGGGCGTGTCGCTTGAAGGAGCTGAAGCTCCGCCCCTCGCTGCCTAGTGCCTACCTCCGACCCAGATAATGGACGCTATGTCAAGCCGAACAAAACCGTATAGAATTAGAATTTATTTGTTCAATGAGTGAAACCGACAGATGCATATAAATGAAATGTTCCCCTGAGCTGTAACAGTAAAAATGGACACCAGAGACAGCAGACAGTGAGCTCTCCAACTAGGCTACTTCTAACACATTAGCTACCGGAGCCAAAGAGCCAAAGCGGCTTCACAAAATCAATCCACCTATTTTTCCTTTCCTCATCAATAGGGATATTAAATAGTGTTGCAGCGCAGCTGAAGTTTTTGCATCCAGGGAAGATGCAGTTGCGGGTGGTGGGAGACATCCTGAAGCTAGCTAGCTAGCTGATGTAGGATACAATAACAGTACAGCAGGAGGAGCCATTCAGTGATCTGACATAGATAGGGCGAAATGACGTAGATAGGGCATTTTTTGGCTCCGCCCATTAAAACCTGATCTGAAAACGGAAGAGAAACTGTTCTTCGGTTTAACTCCACATTTCAGTGTGACAACGTTTTAGCGCTTTGCACATGCTTTCAAGAACTCATTTCACACGTATATAATGTACTTAGAAGCAAAACATGCCATTTACTTTACAGGATCTTTAAAGAGGATGTTGTATTTTCAAGGTCAAGTCTACATTCTGTTCCATGTCCTCTTCTCCCCTCTGCAGCTCCAGATGGAAAGCTCTTTGATGCCTTTGTGAGTTATCTCCATGGCGATGCGATGTGTTCGTCCAGGTCGATGGCCTTTGCCCTGCACATGCTGCCTGAAGTCCTGGAGAGACAGCACGGGTACACGCTGTACATCATAGGACGAGATGACACCCCTGGGGAAGGTACACACACACACTAACACTTAGAATACAACTTATCTTCCAAGTGTCAAATAAGAAATACTCTATTTGGCCCAAGTACAACCTACTGATTCTCCATGTCCACAATCCTCCACAGCAATGCACGACGCGGTTGCCCAGGCAATGGAGAGAAGCCGCAGACTTATCATCGTCCTGTCAGGGAGCAGCATCTCCAGCATGGAGCAGAAGTCACTATGGCAACAGGACTATGACCAGAGGATGGGTCTGCACCAGGCCCTGGTCCACAGCAGCCTCAGGGTGATCCTGGTGGAGGCTGACGCCCACGTGGACTACTCTGCCCTGCCAGAGTCCCTGAGATACATCCACATGAAGCAAGGCGCTCTGAGGTGGAAGCCCAGCCCTGCAGGCAGCCCCACGACGCCCCACAGTGGACGCTTCTGGAAATGTCTAAGATACCTCATGCCCTCTGAGCCTGGAGAGAGCACCCCGGGGACAGTCTGAGGGCTGGCCCCTCTCTCCCTCTCTCGCCCAGCCCCTCTCTGTCTCTCTTTCTCTCCGTCTCTCACATCCCCACGCTCCATCTTCCCCTCTCTCTCTCTCTTTCTCATTCTCTATTTCTCTCTCACATATTCCTTCTGTCTCCCTCTCTCATCCAGCATCTCTCTCACTCTCTCTTTCTTTTTCCCAACACCTTTCTCCCTCTCTCTCACATATTCCCTCTCTCCCTCTATTTTTCTCTCCCTCTTACCCAACTTTTCTCTTTCTCTCTCCCACCCAGCCTGTCTCCCTCTCTCACACAGCTCAGGGATATCAAAGTTATTAGTCAGGGGACACGCCTGGTCTCATGCCAATTCCCATGTCTGCTTAGCCTTGTTGGCAGCATTTCCCTGCTACTGATCCCTAACCTGCTGTGCCGTGATGGGGTTTAAGTCATTGTATTTTCAAAGAAAAGAAACATGTAGCTCTAAAAGCTGACATGATCATGACAAAGTCTGACATGAAGGATTTATACTGAGCTCTAATTATAACTTAAAATATCTTTGTTGCGGAATAATAAGTGGATGTTCTGTATGTTTACATTTGTATGTATTATTCAAATGTGAAGTGTACTTGTATTTGAATGTGAAATGTTTTATTATATCATGATAGAAATGTGAATTTATGTAGACATTGTCTATGAAGTATGACTACTGAAGTGCCCATAGTGTTATTTAAAAATGTTTTTCTTATCATTTTACAGGGGTGTGTTGGTTTGTGTGTGGATGTGTCGTACCAGAAATTAGTGTTGGGAGTGACAATGTATTACAGTTTTTCTCAATTGCTAAGACACATTTCTTGAATGTGTACTGTTTTCTCCAAACTCTAAACACACATCTTCATACTTAGACTGTTTGGCCAAACCCTTGACTTTTGACCCAAAATCAAATACTGTAGTTAAAACCATATTATCTGTCATAGAAACCAAACTTTGCATTCAAAATACACACAAAGCCCTCAAATAAATTCAACCTTCTGAGTA
This sequence comes from Thaleichthys pacificus, assembly GCA_023658055.1. Classification (NCBI taxonomy): domain Eukaryota; kingdom Metazoa; phylum Chordata; class Actinopteri; order Osmeriformes; family Osmeridae; genus Thaleichthys; species Thaleichthys pacificus. The sequence continues at coordinate 4,125,078 of CM042867.1, forward strand.
CCCTTTACACACTGCTGGGAGGGATTGAAAACCTTTTTATACGTGTTTTCATGAACCATTGACTATAACTTGTCCCTGAATTTTAGATATGTTCCACCTCATGAGTTTGACATGATGTAAATCATAAAACTCACAAATACTGCAATTGTTCTTACAGGCTGTTTATTTACATTAGTTTACTTTTAGCTCTTGTTACTGTAGTGGTCACAGCATACAAATAGTAGTACTGTTACTCAACAACAAAAATTAATTACTGTACATTTTAATTTGGGAAACAAAGGCTAAGAAAACAAGGAAATAAACAACGCCTTTTCACCTGGGTAACAGGGCTTGAGTACGCTACAGTACTGTTCATTCTGGGTCAGCATCCTGTCTCTGACCAGGGTCAGGCCAGAGATGTTCCTCAACATCACAGGCAATGTTTTCTCTAGCCAAACAGCAGGGGGAAATGAATGCCTGAGCCATCCCTGACTCCACAGCAATTTCCCCACAAGCTTCTTCCATGGCTTGGAGAAGGTTCAGGCAGGAGGACTCAGTATAGTATTTACTTGATAATTTATTTCACAAGGTACACATGGTTGTAACACCGATTTGGCATTATGGTTCTGCTTGCATCGGCTCCCTGCCGCACCCAACGGAGACACCGTCTCGACCTCCAAGCAGAGAGCAGCGACGCATTCCCCCTACCGAAGGAACACAGAACCAAGGGTGGGGGCCGGGGAGGCGGAGGCAGCAGATTAAACATAGCATCCTGTGTCGCACTAAGCAATGCAGAGTGCAGCGATATCCTGATTAAATAGCCCGCCTTGCTAAGGTGTGGCCCTACTGCGTGATATGACGCGCTGCTAGTGAGGCGCTGCTAGTGAGGCGCTGTCTCGCGTCCCCTGCATGAACCAGCTCCGCTTGATTATAATAATAATAATAATAAGACTTTATTTATATAGCACATTTCATACAAGAATTGTAGCTCAAGGTGCTTTACATAAAATCAATAAAAACAATAATACAAGTGATAAACAATTCAAACAAAAATAAAAATCCCAATAAGATCTCTGTTCAACAGAGAAAACAACTTTAAACATGCATCTTAATATAACTAATAAAAGTAGGATTACAAGTAACACACATACATTTGGTCCAAGATTCTACAATAATATAACTAATAAAAGTAGGATTACAAATAACACACATACATTTGGTTCACCCTTGGTCTGTATATATAAAACCATACACTCTGTTAACAGATCCTTTCCCCAGGTCAAGAGTATGGGCCGTATTCTCTGTTAACAGATCCTTTGCCTCAGATCAAGAATACAGATTGTTTTACATATTTGTTTCAATACTTCACGCGACCAGAGTTCTTGTACGCTATCAGAGTTTGCCAACTCTGACCTAGACAAAGTAAAAATAGCAAGTCAAATAATGACCCAAATTTACTAAACCAAGATTCTACAATAATATAACTAATAAAAGTAGGAAAACCCTTTTGAGATAAAATTACTTAAATGCTTCGGTAAAAAGGTAGGTTTTAAGCTGTCTTTAAAAAATGTCTAGAGTGTTTGCTTCCCTAATATTTCTGGGTAATTTGTTCCATGATTGTTCTGTCATAGGGATTTCTGTCATAGTGTGGCATGGATCTCATTTGAGATTGTTGTTCTTCTTCCTCTTCCTCTCCCTTATCCACCTCCTCTCATTCTGACAATTCTGCCTCTTCCTCTGATATTTGTATCCATGATTTCAAAGTACAGATGAGCTTACCTTTGTATTAATTCCAAACCCCTGATTGCTTGTTGAGTATTTTTGCTTGTTAGTGCTTACATATAATATGGATAATTGGTTGTTAGGGGTGTTTGAATTGTGGTGGGGTGAGTTTACTTATCAAACGGCAGTGTTTTCTAAATGACATAATGGTAACAATTGTGTCTTAAAGTTTTTACAATCGCTATGACATTTTTTTCAATACTTGTAACAAGTTTCCTAAACTCTTAACGCACCAACACACCTACGACACACAATTGGCAAAACGGTTAATTTAATGCTCAAAATCACACATTGTAAACTAAACTCAAACACTAATTTTCATAACACAAAAATACACTAAACATTACATCATGTCTACCAAAACACTAACACACGTTCTCTTTCAACAGGAACATTTAATCAATCATAGCACGTCATAAAAAAACACTAACATCAGATGGAATTACACGCAGAAACTGCATTCTTTTATATATGTGTCAGGTCTTACAGTATATGGATCATAGATTGTGTTTTGCAATGCAGTTTCTTTTGAAGCCTCTACATTTTTGTTTTGTTGGGTTTAGTAAAAGCATGCATTTTGTTTCATTCGCTGCAGGAATTCAGAACAAAAAATGAATGACCCATCTCAGAGTAGCTTTATAGAATGTACCGTTACTGTATTGAAAAACACAGAAAGACAGAAACATAATTGCTGCAGTAAAGGCTTCATATGCAACAGGCCATTACTGCAAGAAATACGCAACATAGCTGCCATTGTCGGAGATCTGGTTCTCTTTGATGATCGAAAAGGACGCTCAGTCGTGGTGAAATCAAATACAAGTAGCTTTATTTACTTCAATACAGGATATACACACACTGGGTATTTCACGCATGAAAAGCCCAACAGTTGCATAAGCACAGCTTGCTTTATACTCATAAACCGTCCGCCCCTTTCTAAACATAAATGTGTTGCAAGATAACCAGTTGATTATCTGTCAATTTCCCTCTCTGCTTCTTGTCAATATTTTATATGCCAAGTGGGCTTGCCTGACATTTACGTAACTCAGGGGTTGCAGTGTTCTAATGTCCTCATTTGGTTATTGCATAGAGCCCATGAGTTCCTTAAGTATTACTTGCTTATCAGTTATAACAGGCCTCCAACGCCTGGAGTAAAAGTTCATGGTAAGAGAGCATGTGTCCCCTAACTTTGCATTTTGGATGGATACTCTGTTTTCCTAACGTCAACCCTTCTCTCAAGGATCTCTCCCAGATCAGCCTAGTTCACATAAGGACAGACATGACATATTTACGTAAAGGCAGTCTTACTGTAATTCACTAGGGACCGTCCTCCCGTTTTCCGCTCCGACGCCATTTACAGTAGTTCATCAGTTACCCTAGCTCTGGCCCTTCTTTGAGCACCACCACACATTCTAACTCCTCTCCTTCTCCCTAGCCCTTGTCCCACTCCTCTCCCTTGTCCTGGTACTTGTCTTCCTCTCCCTTGTGCAGGCATTATTCTTACTTTCTTCATGTTGCTCTATTGTTCTTTTTCCACACCAGATCAGCCCAAAGAGGTCCTCTTTACTGTCTATACCATATGGTCATGCCATTGAAAGAACCTCAACACCTGAGTGTTTCCTAGTTGGGAATCAGCTGTGATTTACAGTATTTGCATAATTTCAACCAGCTGTTTCTCAGTAGCAATGGAATAAAATACAGGGGATATATTTGTGTTTCAATTCACAATATGAACAGCTGTTCACTTTAGCCAATAAGTTAAGTTTTGAACATGATGTTATCTGTTCTGACATACAGTGTGAAAGCATTGGTAAATTGGTCCGTAAAAATCTATAGTTTTGGTCTTGGTTGAGCTTGTGTGTAAAAGAAGTTCAAGCATTTTAATTTTTTGTTTACTTGTAGCGCCCCCTAGCTTGTCTTATACTATTTTGGAGTGCGCTCCCCGAATTCTTCTTTTAGTGAGAGATCTCTCTCTCTTAAATTAATTAATTAATGCCCTAGTATTCAGCTTTATAGATTCCTTTTTTACTTTTACTTATTACTATTGTCCCAACAAGAAGATACACATTAGCAGAAATGCAATACACACTTGCAAGTTTTCCAGTAAATACACGTTTAGTGTCAGCCTACTTTTAGTAATAACAAAACACATTGACCATACATTACATGCAAAATACACAACTCACATTCACACACACACAGGCACATACAGAATGATCCCCAACTAAAACCCGTTGCAGGCCTGATACGATGCTCGGGTGCGGTGAGACTTAAAACCAATGGTCACTTCACTCTATTGAGCCAACAAAAATAATGGTACCATTTGTAGTGTGGTGTCTCTGTTTCATCAGTGATACCTCACTCAAACCGCAGGACAACGAGGAACGGCAGTTGCTCGACGAGTAGCGAGCGTTGGTGTTCACGTTCTTCCTCCAACGTGGCCAGAGGAACCGTGAGCATCCACGTAGCTCACGGCGCTATCTGGTTTTCTAACGTTTCCACAAACTCCAGTGCAAATTGTCCCCGCGCTGGCAACAACCCACACCCGACTTGCCGCGTTCAGCCGTGTTGGCCCGAACAGCTAGATAATTCACTGGGTTAGTGAATAAACCCCCAGTGCTAGCTAGCTAGCTTACACACAGTAAGTTAGGCTAGCTGAAGCACTCTTTTTTGCTTCGTGTCCGTAGAATTAATGTCTGTCTTCACTATCTCTCCGATAATAAAACAACAAACAATAATATTTTTCACGTTTTCTTCTCTTTCACTCACACGCGGACTACCACAACTCTTTCGCCATTTTCCTTCTCGCTTCCCCTTTCTCCTTCCTCTCTCACCCTCTCCACCAATCCACAAACAGCAGACACGACCTCATCACTCCAAACTCTTCACAATAAAGTAGCCTATGTACCGTCCTAAATTATTAAATGTGCCATATGGTTTCTTACACAATAACCTTTTTAACTGTTAAACGTATCTTTTGAAATATAACATTTTAAACATATTTAACATTATAAATCGTACAATTTCAAATAAAGTAAACAAATGAAAATACAATGATTATGAAAATACCCCAAAATCCCACAGGGCTACATACTCTATGTGTAGGCCTACTCCAGGTGGTTCAAGTTTTGGTCTTCACAAGTAGGTGAGAAACTAAGATAGGGTGTATGTGCAGCTAGTTGGTGCGTTGTGTTCGCTCCCGGTGTGTCTGTCAGAACACTACTCTTAAGAGTAGTGTTCTGACAGACACACCAAGAAAGCCGTTTGAAGACTTCAAACGGCTTTCTTTTGCTGATTTATTGCTAACGGAGTTTCTTACATGACAGTGAAATGAGAGTGGTGCTGAAACAACACATAACGTAAACAGTTACCATCATGCTCCCGACACAGCATATGACAGAATATAAAGAAATAATACGTTACCTATTATTATTAAACAAATATTATAGTCTATTGACATTATATCAATGAATTCCGATCGCTATTGAAAACGAAACTAAACATTCCACATACAATGATCCGACTTACCGAGACTATTTATAAACTATACAGATTGAAATGTTTAAACAATCAGAGGACAACAACAAACAACAAAACAAACAAGTTACTTTCATCATGAACGCACTCTTTACCGAACCAAAGATTATAAACTACGAGTGCAAGAAATAAACCCAACCGTCATTCTCTGATTCTAACTGATCCTAACTGATACATTTACTGAGACGGTCTCTTATTGGCTGATACCCGCCAGCCTTTCTTACACTATGCATTTTGTGTCAAAGCAACAATACATGTGTTAATTGTATAGCCAACACAGACAGATGTTGTGCTAACTGTGTCAAGAGTTTAGGAAACTTGTTAAAAGTATTGAAAAAATTGTCATAGCGATTGTAAAATACTGTAAAGTGAGAGGTGTGTTTAGACTTTTGCAAAGAAGTGTGAATGAACCTGAGTAATGTGTCAAAAAGGGTAAATTGTGTTTCAAGACTGGGGTACACTTTCTAATGGGAATTGGCAAATTATTTTGTGAGGATGGCTTACACATACTATTTTTATGTGTTAGCAATCGAGAAAAAATAAACTGTATCTGACTTTCTGAACAATCAGTTTCTACAATCAGGTTGTCTTGAACAGGATAGGTGTTGCTAGCAGATTGACAGATAAACATCCTTCAAACAACATTTCCGGTGATAAAGCTTACTCAAACATAGATAATTGAACATTACTGTTACTTTATTATTATGGTTTAACGAATCTGTCAGTACTAGGCTAAAGCTTACCTAAAGAATACTTAAATCCAACTGTTACTTTGTTGCTATGTTGAAACGTTTAGCACTACTGTGTAGTAATAACAATGAAATTACTCGGTTATTACTATGTGAAAGAATATGTGTGTTTGTTTGGATTGTAGGATGGTTATTCTACAAGGTTCTTTCGGAGCAGAAAACTGGAGGACGGCCCCTAGTGAATTAAGATTGCTTTTAAATATGTCATGATTGTCATTATGTGAACCAGGCTGATCTGGGAGTGATCCTTGGGAGAAGGATTGATGTTGGAAAACCATAGTATCCATCTAAATGGAAAGTTATGGAATAAGTGTTCATACCATGAACTTTGCCCCAGGCTTTGGAGGCCTGTTATAACTGATAGGCAAGTAATAAGGAACTCTCTAACGCTCTATCCAATAACCAAATTAGGACATTAGAACACTGCAACCCCTGAGTAAATGTCAGGCCAACAAAGTTCTGTAGGAGAACCGTCTGTCTCCTCTCATAGACTAGGTTAGAGAGACCATGGTACAGTATGCCATTGAGCTGGATGGCCTGGTGTTGAAGGCATCTTTACAGCTGCTGTTCACCAAGAGCAATGTAGAGAGTCATGGCTGTTCACCAACAGCAATGTAGGTTTAGGGCTGTTCACCAACAATAATGTAGAGTCATGGCTGTTCACTAACAGCAGTGTAGGGCTGTTTGGATTACATGTGGATGTTTGGATTCTGTGTGTACTGTATGTGTGTGTTCCTGCATGTTTGTGTATGTGTGTTTTAGTGAGCGTACATGTGTGTATTTGTGTGTCCCCATGTGTGTTTAGTTTGTAGGTTGTTTGCAGCTGCACATTATGACTACCAAGTTGATTTATATCTGATTAGAGTCTACAGAATGCACCTACCCTGTCTATAATAATTAGACCAAAGGAAGCACAGAGCACAGTTAGCAGGAAGCAACTTCTAGTTATCTAGTGTTGGGCAAGGTTGCATATAAGGTGAGTATTGCTTTTTATGTCCTGGTTATAGATATAATTTTTTTAATGGATATTAAGACCTTCAATTAAATGCCTTTTACTGAATTTGATCTATATCAAACGCTTAATGATATCACCGCTGACAGAACGTTTAAGTATCAGTTCTTAAAACTCCAACAAGCTGAATATTTTCAACGTAATTCTCCTCCTCTGTATCTTGGTAAGGCATTTCAGTCCACCATGTGGCATATTTCAGGCCATCCAGTACAGTATGTTATACTGTATCTATGCTTTTAACAGTGACACACTATTATATATACTATAATTTAATTAAAAGCTAGAAGTTCAACCCTCCTGTGGTCTTCAAATGTACTAACATTTTTAATCATTGATCCCCAGCAACCTCCAGACAATGATTATGATAAAAATTATGTGTCAGGTATTTGTTTTTGTCAGGTACTGTCAGGTACTGTTAGGTACTGTGTCCTTGTTAACTACCCATATAGCCCTTAAAATAACTTAACCCCCACTCCCCCCTTACACATCCATAATACCAATCACATAAATATGAGAAAATATTAAAATGACCATAACATCTCACAGATTAAATGAGAGGTATGGAACTGTTAGGTTGGGGACCTAAAGGAGTTTTTGGAGATTATGAAATTGCATGTTGTCTCACCTCAAGATCATCCAAAACAAATGCGTGTAAAATGTTTAACTGTCTTATATGTTTGATAAATGTAAGACATCATCAGGTCAAATTGACCACGAAGAACACCGTACAAAAAGTGTACAACATTGAAAGCATCTCATCATGTTCATTTTATGTTTACCCAGTCATTAAAGCTGCACTAGGTCATATTATAGTTCTGGTATGAGAACCAGCTCCCCCAATTATTGTCTGAACTTCCGCACTTTCCTCCAGCCCACTGTTGATTGACAGTGATTTCACAAAATAAGCCAATGGCGAAAGGCCACCTCGATGATAGTGATTAGCTGGAACTAGATTACTGGAACCTAATTGGCTTGAAAGTAGAGGTCCGCTGAATTTTTTTAAATTGACATTTCTCTTGCACTTAGCTTTCTGTGTTGCTAAAAGACTCTCAGATGGCCTTGGTAGCTTACACAATATATTTAGGTTGACAAAACTTGTCTGAACTGGAACAACCTATTTTACCTTTACATTAAGAATAGTCAGATATTAAGTAAAATGTATTTGGAGATGTGAAACATTCAATGGGATCAACTATATAGCCTGGTTTGAAAGGTCCAAGACATAAAGCCTGTCATGGATAATTTGCTGTTATTTACAAACGGAGACAATTTGAAAGCATGACCAACACATCATTCCGCATGAATATCATAAATATAAAGAGCAGATTAGTTTAATGATCCCTGGAAGGAAATTGCATTGCAGCATCCAGGCAGGTAAATAAAGGTACAAGGTACAAATGTTTCCAAGTGTAAGTTTGTTCCTTCATGTTCCTGTCCCTAAGCGTTGTTTTTTGCAAAAACACAAAAAGCAGCAGTTTGTAACCGTGTACTTTAGTTGCAGAGTTTAGTTTTTTTTTGTTAGTTACTATACCTTCATTCTTTTGATCCTGTCCTGTGTTTGGGTCCTCTTGTTCTGCACCTCCCTGACAACCCTCTCCCCTCACCTCTCCCCTAATATCTTCCCTCACCTCTCCCCTCACCCCTCCTCTAATATCGCCCTCACCTCTCCCCTCACTCCTCCCCTAATCTCTCCCCTAACCTCTCCCCTCACCCCTCCCCTAATCTCTCCCCTAACCTCTCCGCTCAACCCTCCCCTAATCTCTCCCCTAACCTCTCCCCTCACCCCTCCCCTAATCTCTCCCCTCACCCCTCCCCTAATATCTCCCCTCACCTCTCCCCTCACCCCTCCCCTAATATCGCCCCTCACCTCTCCCCTCACTCCTCCCCTAATCTCTCCCCTCACCCCTCCCATAATCTCTAACCTCTCCGCTCATCCCTCCCCTAATCTCTCCCCTCACCTCTCCCCTCACCCCTCCCCTAATCTCTCCCTAACCTCTCCCCTCACCCCTCCCCTAATCTCTCCCCTCACTCCTCCCCTAATCTCTCACCTCTCCCCTCACCCCTCCCCTAATCTCTCCCCTCACTCCTCCCCTAATCTCTCACCTCTCCCCTCACTTCTCCCCTAATCTCTCCCCTCACCTTTCCCCTCACCCCTCATCTCTCCCCTCCCCTCTCCTCTCCCCTCATCTCTCCCCTCATCTCTCCCCTCACCTCTCCCCTCACCCCTCATATCTCCCCTCACCTCTCCCCTCACTCCTCCCCTAATCTCTCACCTCCCCCCTAACCTCACCTCTCCCCTCTCCTCCGCAGCCCAGAGAGATGTCTGTCCCCATACGAGCATGTTTGCTGCTGGCCCTGGCCTGGGTGTCAACCTGTGGAGAAGTTAGCGAACCTCCAGGTACCTCGCTACATCACACACACTCCCAAGGCTACATCTCACACTCACAGCCCTACGTCACCCCCACAGAAAAGTACATGTGCTGTACAAACACGTATTGTGTTAAATAATAGAGAAGGTCTTCTTCTGTGGTTCACCCTCTGGTCCAGACGAATCCCCAAAAGAAGAAGTGTGCCTGCAGGATGAGTGGGACTCGCTGCAGGTGCTGGAGGGGGAGGGTCTTCGTCTGCATGCCAAGGTGTCCAATGCCACCCTGGCCAACGTGACGGATCCCCGGTGGTACCGCAACGGCAACGAGGAGATCTCCTCCTCTGAGGGCCAGCGTCTGCATCAACACGGCTCTCTTCTCCTCTTCCTCCCCCTCCTCCTCAATGACTCGGAACACTATTACAGCTATGGGTGACCAAGACGACCCCGGCACGACATCCTGTACCTTTTCTAGCCAATGCAGTCTTTGTCTTACCGTGCTAAGACGTGCTTGTGTGTGTGTGTGTCTCTGTGCCTCGGTGCTCTGTGCCGTCTCCAGGAGGGCTTCACCGGACAGATGCTTCTTGTTTGTAACCAAGGTGACCGTTTTACCCGCCGAGCCCCGTCCCCGTGTCTTGTTCCCGCCCGTCTCCGAGTCGTCCAGTCAACATCGACATCACATGGCCCGTCCACCGCCTTGGGGAGTGTATAGGAGACTTCAGCTGGTACAGGGTACGTCCCCTTGGGCTGGTTAGTTAATATGGTTGGTGGACTGGATAGTTGACTGGTTGACTGATTCGTTGGTTGAGTAGTTGGTTGGCTTGTTGAGTAGATTGTTTGGTTGACTGGATTACTGGTTGGCTTGTTGGCTAGTTGGTGGGATGAGCAACTGCTGTTTCCTGTTGTTTTTCAGAACTTAAGTCTCCTTCCATCTGAGAAAAGCAGCTTTCTGTGGGTGCGCAATGCCACCAAGGCTAGCGAGGCCATCTACACGTGTGTGTGTACCTGGACACACAACCAGGAAGTGTACAACAGCTCTGCGTCCAGGTGGCTTAATGTCATAGGTGAGAGAGAGCTCACCTGGTAACACAGGATACTAACTATACACAGGGAGAAGGGGGCTAAGCTGTGAAGGGTGTTCAAGAGAAAACCAAAGACAGCCTTTTAACAATCAACATCAGTAGGCGAACATTACAACACTAGACACACACACACACACACACACACAAAAAAACAGCTAATTTCAATAACAGACAGTTACCCAAAAAGCACACTCGAGTCCCATGCAATTGGTGGTGCAAATGATCCTTGTTCAGGGAAATCCACTTAACAAAACAGTTGAAGTTTCAAGGCCCAGGTGGTTCAGGAATTGATGTCATACCTTGTAAAACAGATGTAGTACACATAAAGACAAGAATATCAAAACAGTGTCTGCTCTTGCTGAACTGATAGCCTCTGCTAAAAGCTTTATGGCAATTGCAAATAACAGCAACAACAGAGGGCAGCCCTGTCTGGTGCCTCTGTGTTTGAAAGCTGTCTGAACAAACACCACTAGTCAGGACTGCAGCCAGTGGAGCATCATGCTATATTTTTTATCCTGCTTATAAAGTTGTCACCCAAGTCAAACTAATTCAAAGCAAATGAAGAAATAGGACCACGCTATATGGTCAAAAGTTTTTTCAGCATCTAGGGTGAGTACCTGGCCCATCTTAATTTCTTTGCTGGAATGCCAGAATTGCAGTAAGAAATTGTCTTACATTATTACATAACTGACTTCCTCCAATAAACCAGTTTGATTGTCGTTAATGATTAAGGGCAGGATAAGCTTCAAACGGATATCCAAAGTGTGTGACAATATTTTCTGGTCCACATACAAGAGTGCTATTGGCTTGTATGATGAACTGGAATCTGGGGGCTTCCTTTTGTTAACCATGTGTTAAATATTTGCTGACTGCAGTGACTGAGGAAGACGCAGAGAGCCATTAACATTTCATTAAACATCTCAAGTAACTCTTCATGAAACTCACTGCAAAATCCATCAGGCCCAGGGGCATTCTCATTTGGTAATGTTTGAATAGTGTGCAATACTTCTTCTGGCGTGATACTTGCACTGTAAATTAATATTAACAGCAAATAAATAGTTTGTTAATTGAAACACATCTTGTGTTTGTTCTGATGCAAACACATTCAGATATCATTTATGCTTCTCAGATTCTAAACTTGATTTCCATTTGCAATTGATGAGATATACTGGAACTCAGTTTCCTTTCCAGAAAGATAAGAGGTATCTCTAATACCGCCTTCTTCTGAAATTATTTTCTCTTTCTAGTGGAAAAATATATAATCAGTCTCCTTGAATAGGCCTTAGATGTCTCCCATAGAAGTAAGAGGAAATCTGAACACAGTCGGTTTATTGAGAAGAGGAATAAATTCAGAGCTGAATAGAAAGTGTATTCCTTGCCTGTGGAATTAAAGAATCTCCAAACCTCAACAAAACATTAGTCATTACATAGACATTTTAAAGATCTTCCTTGGATCTTTAAGGGAAAGCAAGTGGGTAGATCTATCAGTAATGGGGTTAACAGTTACAGCCCTGGAACTATTCTTGTTTGGAGATTCAGCCCTTTACCAAGCCTGTGGGTAAATATAAGGATCTTTAAACCAATAATGTGGGAGTTCACTTGGGCCACGTCATCTTTCTTCCCCTTGTTAAGGCTGTGTTGAGTAGGAAGAGTCAAGTAAGCTGTGTTGAATAGGCTGTGTTGAATAGGCTGTGTTGAATAGGCTGTGTTGAATAGGCTGTGTTGAATAGGCTGTGTTGAATAGGCTGTGTTGAATAGGCTGTGTTGAGTAGGCTGTGTTGAATAGGCTGTGTTGAATAGGCTGTGTTGAATAGGCTGTGTTGAGTAGGCTGTGTTGAGAAGGCTGTGTTGAGAAGGCCGTGTTGAGTAGGCCGTGTTGAGTAGGCTGTGTTGAGTAGGCTGTGTTGAGTAGGCTGTGTTGAGTAGGCTGTGTTGAGTAGGCCGTGTTGAGTAGGCTGTGTTGAGTAGGATGTGTTGAGTAGGGAGAGTTGAGAAGGCTGTGTTGAGTAGGCTGTGTTGAGTAGGCTGTGTTGAGTAGGCTGTGTTGAGTAGGCTGTGTTGAGTAGGGAGAGTTGAGAAGGCTGTGTTGAGTAGGCTGTGTTGAGTAGGCTGTTGGGAAGGACATGTGTTATGTGCTCTTCCTCCAGAAACCGTGGCATACTATCCACCAATCATCAACACTCCAGCCAACGGATCCACGGAGACAGCAGTGATGGGTGAGCCTGACACTTGGGCATGGGCAAGTGCCCCCCCCATGGGCAAAAAGTGGGCAATCTTCATCATGTAATTATGTATTAATGCCAGGCTCCATTAAGACTCTGACCTGCTCTGCGCATTGTGGAATAAACATTGAAGATTGTAAGGTGTGGTGGAACGTGAACAAACAGAAGGCTGACGACTTGGAGGGCTACAGTCAAAACCTCACCAGGTCCACACACACACACACACATACATTATATTGTCCTTGTACGTATCTCATGTTTGCTGATGAACTCACTGATATGTTTATTCTACATATATAGCGAGTATGTACCTACCAAGAAGCTGAATATCTTCAAGTCTGTCTTAACCATAGACAGAGTTTCTGCCAAGGACTTCCACTCAAAGTTTGAATGCAATGCCATGACCGACCAGAGCAACACAGTTGCCGTTCTGTTTCTCAAGCCTGAAGGTTTGCAAATACTGTCACACACACACACACACACTTACAAACTTGAACACCGTCAGTAATCTAGCTGATTCCCTCCTGCTGTCTTGCCCCTCAGCCTCCCTGTTGCTCCCTCTAGTGGGGCGAGTGTGTGTCCTGCTGCTGGTCCTGCTGGCTGCACTGGCCGTCCGGCACTTTGCCATCGACCTGGCTCTCTTCTTCAGATGGCTGCTGCGCTCCTACAGCCGTCCTGAAGGTGAGCACTGCCAGATGCTCCAGGACTATACATGGGGGGGAGGCAGACGACAGCGACAACACAGCAGGTGGCTGCGTGCCGGTTTCATCCCGCCACAAGGGGGCACTCTAACCCTGAACAGCGCAGAGCTCTGTGTGTTCGTTCACCTCTGATTCGACACACTTTCGAAGAGAAAAAATGACTGTACACGCGAAGAAAACATGAAATGAAGAAAACTCGAATAGAGCCGTTTCTTTTGTATAGGCTCTTTGTGTGTGTGGTAGAGCAGCTCTTTGTGTGTGTGGTAGAGCAGCTCTTTGTGTGTGTGGTAGAGCAGCTCTTTGTGTGTGTGGTAGAGCAGCTCTTTGTGTGTGTGGTAGAGCAGCCCTTTGTGTGTGTGGTAGAGCAGCCCTTTGTGTGTGTGGTAGAGCAGCTCTTTGTGTGTGTGGTAGAGCAGCTCTTTGAGTGTGTGGTAGAGCAGCTCTTTGTGTGTGTTCTGCAGATGGGAAGGTATATGATGCATATGTGGCTTACCAGCGCCAGGGACTAGACCAGGCCACGGAGGAGAGACTGGGCCTGTTTGTCACCAGGGTTCTGCCCTATGTCCTGGAGAACCAGTGTGGCCTCCGCCTCTTCATCCACGGCAGAGACAACCTGCCAGGAGAGGGTGAGATACTGTTCAGGGTTAGAGGTTGTGCCGGTCGGGGTTAGAGGTCGACCAGGGAAGGTTATTCTAGGGGTGGGGTAAGTGCAGTGCCCTGTGCTCTGAAATGCACTTAGTAACAACCTGACAGATGTGAGAAAAACACAATCCTGTTTCTCTGCTTGCACATTCTCTATCTTCTTTATCTCTCCCCTCCTTATCTTTTCTCCTCCTCCCCTCCCCCCTCTCATCCCATATCCTCCTCACATTCTCCTCCTGCTCTCTTTCTTCTCTTCCATCCCCTCCTTCTCTTCTCTTCCCCCTGCCCCTCCTCCCCTCTTCTCCTCCCCCTGCCCCTCCTCCCCTCTTCTTGTTCCCCTACTCACCTTCTCCATCCCCTGCCGCCCCCGCCCCCACTCCCAGACTGCATGGAGCTGGCGGAGAGGTGCATACGGCTGAGCAGGAGGCTGATGGTCATCCTCACCCCGACCTCGGGGTCAGGGTCGGGGTCAGGGTCAGAGGTCAAAGGTCCGGGTGCTGCGCAGCAGTACGACTGGCAGCTGGGGCTTCACCATGCCCTGATGCAGAGTGGGGTGACTGTGATCCTGATTCAGCTGGGGGACATGAGCTACACACACCTGCCCCCCACCCTGCAGCTGCTGATCCGCAGCAGCGCCCCCCTCAGGTGGTGTGGGGCAGTGCGGGGCGCTACCATGGCTACATCGGCCTTCTGGAAGCGGGTGAGGTACCTGATGCCTACTGCTGCACCAGCCAGCCAGCAAGCAGAGACCCCAGCAGGGACACCAGCTGTCAGAGATACCCTTCCTGACTGGTGACCCTGATCCAGAGTCACCAGCGGTCAGAGATGACAGGAAGACCCCTGGCACGCTTCTCCTTTGAATACAACCATGTAAATCCCCCCCCACCCCCAAACAAAAGACACACACATTCCTGATACTACACAGGACTTGTATTACCACAACCCCCCCCCCCCCTCACACACACATACATTCCTGCTAGCATATAGAACTAGAATTTCAACTTCCCGCTCCCCCTTGTAAGTCAAATCAAATCAAACTTTATTTGTTTAGCGCATTTCATACAATTAGGCAACACAATGCTTCACAGAGGGTAAAAGGGGTGGAGGGATACTCACATTTATGTTTGACACAAATGTCCCAGAGGGAAGCAAAAAAACAAATCACCCATTATAAACAAACACACACACACATTCCTGCAAGCATACAGAACTAGAATTACAGCTGCTCCCCTCTCATTGTGCCTGACTAAGCAATTACACCTGAACCAACACAAGTAAATGTCACAGCTTACATCCAAATGTTCCTTCTCACCTGCTGGAGGAACCTGCAACGTGAGCCTTCATATTGCATCTGCTGCTTCTCTGGAACTCTGTTAATAATGTCTGGAATTAAAGAGAAACATGATGACGTCTGCTTGTGTTTGCATACTCCTTGGTCAGTGGTATATGTCTGTGTGTGTGGTGTGTATCAGTGTGTGTGTAGTGTGTGTGTGTACTCTGGAGTTTTCTGACAAACCTGACACCTCCAAGGCATCTGTTCTCATGACGTACAGTGTCTGGGGTTACACAGCATGCAAACACACCTGAGGACATTATGGGGTGGGTGGGTGTGTTAGTCGCTGTATTGGTTGTGTGGTTAATCCAGCCAGTGGGCGAGAGAATGCAAGAGACAGACAGGCTGACATTTACTTGAAGGCCATTATCTGTTTGGTGAAACATTTCTTGAAGATTGCTCCTTCAAGGTTGAGCTTCCTGTTGTCTGACTGAGAGTGTTATGGTTCTAAACGGTTCCACCAAAGACAGCTGACAGTTGGATAAGCTCCTGTTAATGTGAGTAGACTCATTGCTATGGCAATTAATCATACTTGTTACACGACATAGGCAAAATATTAATATTTTATCATTCATTGTTTCTGTTTGTGTGTGATGAAGCAGATGGATAGACCTAGGTCTGGTAAAAGATCAAGGATTATCGGACAGATACTTGTTTCCAGTGACATAAATCCCAGCTGTTCCTAAACTGTGTTTTAAACTCTTTTTTTCTAAAAGAGAATACGACAATAACATTCAAATAATAACAGTCACACACATACATGCATTTACACATCACAATAATGTTGCAGTTAAAAAACAACCAAGGCAGTCCATACAAACATCAGCCCTTGATCTTAATCTGAATGTGTCTGAGTACGCAGCTCTGTGTAATTACAGAAAGCCAGGTGCCAAACATGGGTTTGTACCTTTTAGGTAGATCTTCGGATCTACAGATGGTTTACAGGATAACACATATTCTGTTGTAGGATGTGTGTATGCTGAATGTGTGTGTATGTATGTGAACGATCGCATGTGTGTGTGAAAGAGAAAGAGAGAGATGGAGAGAACAGGCTCATGCATGTGGGTGCTTGTGCTTCGCATATGTCTCTATGTGACCTTTCCCCTAGCTTCTAGCCAGCCCCAGACGTGACCGTGGATCCCTGGGTGGAACGTGTGTGTGTCAGTGATGACGTTTGTCCTAACAGCTGTCCGTAGCCCTCTGGGGACCTGGTCCCTGGCTTTGTCCTCCTCTGGCCCCAGTGACATGGCACTCGTCCGGCTCCACACCCACCCCAACCCCCCATCCTTCTTCCTCTCCCCCCTCTCCCCCTATCTATCCCCCTCTCTCCCTATCCCCCTCCTGGGTAATCCATCATGACTTAATCAGACTCTGCCGACACATGGTGACCTCCCAGCCTAGCATACATGGATATCCTAATACTGGTGGTTAGCTACATACTGATAGTTAGCTGCTGGTTAGCAACATACAGAATACTGGGGTTTAGCTACATGGTTGTGGTGAGCTTCATAGTGGTGGTTAGCTATGTATTGGTGGTTAGCTAAAAAAGAGTGGTTAGCTCCAAAAGTGATGCTTAGCTAAATACGAGTGGTTAGCTAGAAGACTAAGACTGTGTTTATGATATCACAGAATGTGGTGTTTCACTTCAGAATTTCCACTCTAATTCCCGGTAGCCTACAGAAACAGCAGGTGGTGTGTGTGCGCGTGTCTGTGTGTATGTGTGTGTGTGTGTGTGTGTAAGGGGGTTGGGGAGGGGGTCGTAAAGGACTTTGAGGGTACAAAAGATTGGCCTTAGGCCTAATGCCCTCAGGGTCACTTAAAGGCAATGTGTGCGCACAAACACACACACACCATGTGGTCTGTTAGGTCCCTCTGGCTTGCTGATCCTCTATGGGGGGTGAGGAGGCATGTGTGAGGGCTGTATTACGTTGGAGAAAAGGATGTGTGTACTGTAATGGAGAGAGAGAGAGAGATGCCATGATAACATTTCATTTGAGCTCTAGGGCACAGATTGATTTGACCTTGTTGGGTTGGAGTTTGTAGGCCTCGCTCTGGCCTTGAGGGCTGGGACTAAAGTAATACCCCAAACATGTTTACACAGTGAGCTTGAAAAGCAAGACCTGCCTGGCCATAGGGACTCCTTCTGTTCCGTCTGTTCCCCAAGTCTTTTGGTCAACAGGATTAGGAGTTGTATCTCCTTTCTCCACTTACACACCCCTTTCTGTTCGTCTTCTACATCTGTGGCTGCTAACAAATCTTTTTTCTCTGTCCAACTTTCCGGTGTATCTATCTCTGCCACGGTTTACAATCGCACGGGACGAGATGAAGCATTGAGTCTAAATGTTTTCTCTTTCCCTCTTTCCCCTCCCTCCCTCTCTTCCCTTCCTTTTTGTTTTCTTTCTTTTATCCTTTCTTCTTAGCACTCCTCTCTCCCCCTTCTCTCTCTTCCTCTCTCTCTCTTTCCCAGTTCTGATCACTGGGGCTATTTTCTCAAGCTGTTTGGCACTTTGGAAAAGATTCTTCCCAACGATGGAAACCCCTGCCGTTTCCCTTCGAAACAGCAGGGCTTCGAGCGTCAGTTAAGGATGGTCCCTCCCAGGTCCAGGCCAGAGGAGGAAGCTCTGGGGCTGGGCTGGGAGGCAGGACGGATGCATGGAACAGGGCTCTGTTAACATTGCTGCAGGGTCTGGTAAGGTGCAGGCGGAGGGGAGAGGACACCTGTTTATGCTGGGCTGGCGAGCAGATGGCCGTCGCTTCACAGTCCCCCAGGGGCCAGCAGCCAGCTCAGGCTCCATTAAGGAGTCGGGGCAAGTCACAGAAGTGACAGAGAGACAGAGAGAGGGAGATACCCTCCACATACACACACTCCACACACACACACACTGCATACATACACACACTAAACACTCACAAAGACACACGCTCCACACACTCTACACACACAGGAAAGTCCGAATGCATCCTGCAATACCCTGCCTTTGCTCTGCAAACCTAGTCCAGCTCTCTCCCTCTGCTATGACATCACCATCTGCTTCTCAGGTACATACTTGTACTTGTCTAATGTCGAAGTGTATGTGTGAAACAAAGAGCTGGACTCCAGATCTTGGACAGGGATTGAATTGAGCGTGTGAGCAGCGCTGTACTGACGAGTCTCAGAGACCTCTCAACCAACTTCGGTGGCAGGAACCGAACAAACGCATCCAATTACAATTGGATTCAATCTCCCGAAGAAACGTATATTCCATTGGACTGATGTTCAGTTTCCTTTGCTAGCCCGCGTGTGATTTTGTCTGTGTTAGCACTTTCTTTTGTTTGGAAGCAATGTGAACGTGTAAAACAATGTCGCTCTAGGTGTTTTTGGAGATGGTGTTAAATGCAAATATCTGAGAACAGTCAAGAACAGACTTAGTTTATACGGCGTGGCTGACGTGTTCCTTGAGGCCAGTCATGTCTGCCAACAACCAAGCTTTTTTTAGATAAATTTCAACATTCAGGGAAAGTTGTCGACCCCATCGCCTGACACTAAATCTTTGGCTGCTTATTTGCCTGTAGTAATTCAGAACCTAGGGATGATCTGCTTTCAACATGATCTGTTGTCTGACCCTTACCCCCCCCCCCCCCCCCCCAATGGTAGACCAGGTGTTCCTCAGGGCTTAGCCATGGGTGCTCTCCATGTCTCTCTGTCTCTAATGGCCCTGTGCCTGGTGTCTGTGTGCAGCTGCTTGCCATGGGCCCTCCTTTGTGTGCATGTCCTCATTGTCAGCATACCCCACACACACACACACACCCATTCATGGCTCGAGTCGGCTGGATGTGTTGGGGGGGGTGGAGGGGTGGGGGGAGGGGAGGGGTGTGGGGGGAGGGGGGTGGGGGGAGGGGTGTGGGGGGAGGGGTGTGGGGAGATTCTACTTTCTTATCTTAGTTTCCTTTGGTGTGTGTGTCTGCGTGTGAGTGTGTGTGTGTGAGTGAAGCAGAGTGTGTGCGTGTATGTAAAGGGGGGGGAGGTTGTGTGTGAAGGGGGGGGGGGGGGTGAGTGTGTGAATGTGTGTGTGTTTGAAAAAAGCGCGTGCCATAGGAGAAGGCTTGACGGAGGGAGAGAGAGAGCGAGTGTGGGTGTGTGCGAGTGTCTCATTGTGAGGTCACGGGGCTCTCATTGGTCAGGAGCAGATTGATACCGCCGCTCCATCTGCTAACTCTCACATTGTTCAAGCTGCCCCCCAGGGTCCTGCTGCCCACAGACGGGATCATAGACTCAGACACAGGGACCTTCTCTCCCCTCAGCTTCCCTGGGACTTTACCTCTTTCCTCCTCCTCTGCTTGGATGCAGAGTGGACTGTAGTCTGGGTCTGGAGTTTCCTTAACATCGACACTGCAAAGCTGGGAGAAGCTCTCGGAAGTGAAACGACGTCCTCGCTGGAATGGCCCGCGGTGTTCTCTCAGGAGTCTACTTCCTGCAGAAGAGAGTGTGTGTTTGGCTGGATTAACTTCTCCCCGCATCACACCCCTCACTGTGGAGCCCTGCGGTGAGTTTGTTTGTGGAGAATTCACTTTTATTGAAAGAGCGGTTTGGAAGTTTGGTTTAAAAATGTTTTCAAAGTCAAAGTATTGGAAAAGAGAAGTCTTCAGTGTGTGTGTTTCTGTATTTAAAAGGGGCCCTCCCTCTATATCTGTAAATGTAAATGCTTTCTGTTTTATGAGTTGTCAATGACTGTGAATTAGATGTCCAATACTGGAATTGCTACAGTCAAATGAATAGCGGAACTTTCGCAAAGTCACATTGTGGAATAGATCACTTCTTCTGAACCTGATAACATGCAGTTTTATGGCTATTCAACCTTGATGACTGTAAAACTTGGAGGCTCCTGGTCATGAAAAACTGTGCCAGCTGGCAGCCAATGCTAACCACAAACATTTGCATGTAGAGCGGAGTGATAAAAATATAAAGTGCACTCATTTTGCTCAAGGCCAAAGGAAGTATTTTGAATGATGAATACTGTACAAGCTAAAGTGTAAATTCATAGGCATAAACTGATCAGAGTTGACAGAACGAGAGGTTAGAGTTTGAAAACAACATACGTTTCGTTTTTTCATCCTGGTGTATGACTCAGCATGATCGGACGGTCAGTGGTGGAAAAGCAAACTGAAGACCTGAACTGTTGACTAACAAAGAACAAGAGGAAACATATGTGAGAGAATTCAGCTGAGGAGCTCAGCTGCTGTGCATCTGTGTGTGTGTGTGTGTGTTTGAATAAGTGTGTGTGAGGCAACTGAGGTGTAACTGAGGTACTCAGCTGCTGTGTGTGTGTGTGTGTGTGTGTGTGTGTGTGTGTGTGTGTGTGTGTGTGTGTGTGTGTGTGTGTGTGTGTGTGTGTGTGTGTGTGTGTGTGTGTGTGTGGTGTGTGTGAGGACACATTTCCAGACGGGTGTAAGAGGGGTCCATGTCTGCACTGAGGGGTGATAGTTCCTACCCCCCTCCCCTACCCCCACTCACACGCACCCTTACTTAGGTCACATGACCACGACGATATGTATCTGTGGTCTGTACTGAGCGCGCTCAGTGGAGGATGAGCAGGGACACCAGTTGCAGAGGGTTCCCCTGTGGCTTCAGCAGGCATCTGTTACCCCTGTTGCCTATGCAGCCCCCCATTCCCCCCTGCCTCCCTCCCTCCCTCGATCCTCCCCTCCCTCCTCTCTCTTTGTCCCCCTCTCTCCAGACTGTAGTGGGGATCTGGAGCTGGCCTCCGTAGGGACCTGGCTCAGGTCTGGCCCCGAGGGAACCAGTAGTGCCCAGGGGAGCCCCCCCCCCCCCCCCCGCCCCCCTCCACTGCCAGGCCAGAGGAGCTAACTCTGGCCCAGTTAGTCCCACCCCTCCCCCATGCCCAGGGGAGCTCACTCTGACCCAGACCCACCCCTGCCCTCCCACCCCTGGGCCCAGACTGCAGCATCTGGTCTTTACCTCATCCTCCACCTCAGTGTCCTGCAATCTCAGACCCAGACCTCATCATTCAGTGTTCTACAGTCTCTGAACCAGACCTCATCATTCAGTGTTCTACAGTCTCTGAACCAGACCTCATCTTTCAGTGTTCTACAGTCTCTGAACCAGACCTCATCTTTCAGTGTTCTACAGTCTCTGAACCAGACCTCATCTTTCAGTGTTCTACAGTCTCTGAACCAGACCTCATCTTTCAGTGTTCTACAGTCTCAGACCCAGACCTCATCTTTCAGTGTTCTACAGTCTCTGAACCAGACCTCATCTTTCAGTGTTCTACAGTCTCTGAACCAGACCTCATCTTTCAGTGTTCTACAGTCTCTGAACCAGACCTCATCTTTCAGTGTTCTACAGTCTCTGAAACAGACCTCATCATTCAGTGTTCTACAGTCTCTGAACCAGACCTCAACATTCAGTGTTCTACAGTCTCTGAACCAGACCTCATCATTCAGTGTTCTACAGTCTCTGAACCAGACCTCATCATTCAGTGTTCTACAGTCTCTGAACCAGACCTCATCATTCAGTGTTCTACAGTCTCTGAACCAGACCTCATCATTCAGTGTTCTACAGTCTCTGAACCAGACCTCATCATTCAGTGTTCTACAGTCTCTGAACCAGACCTCATCCAGCTCCCAGACAAGCAGTGGTTAGACTGGGAAGCTCAGATATCGGTGACAGTCACGGTTTCCCAGGGAGTTTGTGGTTTCCCACCTGTCATTATTATTCTGACCTCAATGTTTGGAGAAGAGGATATCAGACTTGTTAAAGTCATTTGTGGTTTCTCAGTTTCATGGGATGTGAAATGTCCAATGTCATTTAGCAGCTGCTGCCTGTGGTTTTCTTGCTACCATGCAGGTTTCATAACAGTATATAAGTGTGCCCATGAAAAGGAACATATACTCTTATAGATGCATAAACAAGACATATATACACAGAATATGTAGTCGGACAAGCAATGGGGCAGTCCCCTATGAAAAGTACAAGCTCTTTATCTAGCAATGGTCGCTGAAGAGCTTGAATCTTTTAAAGAGAACATCAGTCTGTATAACAGGTGTTATATTTAATAATGGCAGGTAGTATATTTAACAATGACAGATATTTGAGAGCACTCTTGAACTACAGTGGAGGAAACAAATCTGTGCTTGTCTGGTATTTTAGCTGACTGCTAAACAGTGACTCAGGAAGCCCGCTACGCGAAGATGCATCGCTCATTGCGTGTGTGTTAGCAGCGGTGTGTGTAAGCGTATATTTGAGTGTGTGTGTGTGTGAGAGAGCGTGTAAAGTGGAGGGTTGTTTGAATAGCTCCAGCCTCCGTCTGTGCCTGGAGCCCAGGCCTGGTGAACAATGGCTGGTCAGAGAGCTCCAGATTGTGCTGGCAGCTGCTTTGTGAGGTGACTGCAAGCCAGACACACTTTCACGCACCCCCTACCCCCCCCCCCCCCCTCACCCCACCCCACCTCGCCCCACCCCAACCCAACCCCCCCTCGCTCACACGCACACACTCTCGCTCTCTTTCTCTCCTCTTTTGTTGGCGAGTGACTAAATTATTCCGTCTTTCTTCTGGCATTGGTGGACACGCCCTCTGGAGTGGCAGCTTGAGGAGAGGGGCGCGGGTCATGGGGGCTTCTGTCTTCCGGTCCAGAGGCCCTCTCTCCTGCCGCTACGTGCACGCTCCTAGCAGGAAGTCTCCTCACTGCACCTCCACACGTGCACGCTCTTCACCAGAGCTGTGGAATCCCGACTGGACAGAGAGACAACTGCTGTTGATCGTGCGTCTGTTCAGTGGACGAAATCAGTCCACATTCATGCAGTGGCCAGACACACACAAAGTGTCCATGTGGATGAGCAGCCATATGTGGATAATCAGACATTGTGAAGCTCAGATTATGCACCGAGGACGACGCCACACACTAGAAAACAAGCCCTTGTTTAAAGGGTCACTGAGCAATTAGCGGGGTAGGCCTGGCTTCAACAGATCTCCTTTGTGTTAGCCAATCAGGCTTTCCTTCTTATACGACAGGCTCCTTCTTAGTGCTGTGTAAATATGAGGTGCCTGTCTTTATAAAACACGACAAAGACAATAAGCCCCTGGAACCCAAGCGCATCAGATCAAGTCTCCTTTGTCTGAAACATGCTTGAGTTGAAAGGTTGCTATTTGCCCAATAAACATATTACAGCGAAAGGTTAAACGTTTTATTGAATTAAGTCCGCAAGTTATTGAGTTATCATCTTATTGGCAGAGATTTAGTTGTGTGCGAGCATCTCAACACACCTCACGCAACATTGATCGGTTAAATGCAAAGCAGTTGAGAATGAGGTCATGCAGGTAATGGAGACGAGAGAGACAATGGAGACGATTTTTGCTCTTTTGGAGAAACCCTCAGGTGTCTTTTCTGCAAAGTAGGATTATGTTGAATGTGTTGAGAATGTCAGAGGCAAGGCTAAAAGCTGTTCTGATGACAGATGACTTTATTTATTGATGTTCATACAGTACATGCCCCAAGGGCCCAGTGCTGGTTGCAGTTGACTTTCTCAACACATTTACGACCACATTGAGTACATACTGTACGTGTAATTCTGGATACCATTACAGAGCCAGTGGTTTGGCATTGATTGTATTTAAGCAATAAGGTGCTCGAGGCATAGCCTGGTCCTAACCAGACTCTCGTACATTTCATTTGTACAGAGAGTCTGGCCTCGCTCCATTGACAAGCGTTGACTTCCTTGTAGGCGGGTACTCTGTTGAAGTTTAAAACTATTGGATCTGCCCAGAGCCACTCTGATCTGCCATAACCAATCGCTAGCGTTCGCCTTAGCCAATTCCTTCACCACTACTGTAACAGAGCTAGCTGCCGTAGCTGGAAAATCAAACTTTTCCCGAACCCTGTGGGGAGGAGGGCCACAACATCATGGCCACCAACAAAACTCAGCAAAACTTGTTCTTGCTCCGGCTTTAGCTGTTGGATATTCGGCAGCGTTGCCACAACGGACCGAATGGCCATTACGGAACTACAACACAAACTAGCACAGGACACCAACGTCATCGTTCTCAGCCACTCCCTCTGTTCGCTTATTGGACAGGTAGAAAATCAACCTGCAGAATCTAACTTACGGACCTCATGGCCAGACCTATGTACAGAAGCAAATACATTTGAGCGGAAGTACGTAGGACGGCAGAGCCAGGCTACTCGAGGCAGTACATTATCGTCAAATAAAGTACGTGTTCCAGGGTGTTGTTAGGCCCGACGCGCAGCGGAGGGCCGGCAAACCCTGGAACACGTACCTTATTGACGATAATGTACTGCCTCGAGTACCTTATTGCTTTTATAATACGGTTACCAGCGAAATTATAAATAGTGAATAAATAGTAAGCTGTCTTTCAGCACAAAATAGTTATAGCCAACAAACGTTGTGTATCCATTTCAGTAGCCGAGAGAAAATAGTCCCGTACGTGTGGCTGTTGCTATGCAACGGACAAACAGCATTGTGAACTTCACGTTTGTTAGCCTAGCTAGATCTCGCACCATCTCATTCATTCTCAATGCTCATTTTATAAAAGTAGCCCCAAATAACAACAATGACAATGGGACACTTTCAATAAAATAATATTTAATTTAAACATTAGGCCTAAACATTCTAAATCATTCAAATGTAGGCACTGGGTATAGGCTATACTATAGTTACGAGTTACTCGATAGAATAAGGCTGTTGTTAAGATTTGGTTATATTGATTTGGATATCTCCATTAATTGTGCATCCGTGGAACACGTTTCCCATGTCCCCTTCGTCTCTGATGACTTTGCTTCCGACCACTGTTGCTCTCTTAGCCGGTGGCTCGGTGTTGGAAGTGCCTTCTCCAGCAAGGATATTACTCCAACGCTGTCTTTCATTGAGATTTACTGTCAAGCTTGAAATGACAACTAATAACGGTCGCGCACAATCTAACCGTTATTTTGATAACGCACCAATATGGAACGCTCCTCAGCTTAATTGTAAACAGGTGTACAGTTACTTTTTGAGTGCGCACTAATATGGAACGCTTCCCTTTTAAGGTAAATTACAAGGCGCACAGTACTTTATCGCTCAATAATGCACACCCCGGAACTCCCTCTCAACCAATCAGAATGCTTGATTTCATCCACCCGTATTATAATGCATCTTAAGACATTGCCTGGTGGTCCTTCCACAACAATGAGCAACGCATGTGTGTGTGTCTCTGAGTGTGTATGTGAGTGTGTCTGTGAGTGTGTACGTGTGTGAACCCTCCTACCCCAGTAGACCACGTTTGGCCACATGTATCCAGGTAGGGACTTCATTGGCTTATTTGTTTGATGTCGGTACCCTTCTCTTTCAGGCTTCCGTGCCAGGATTGGTCAGACAGCAGCCTAGCAACAGCGGTGACAGTGGGGTCATCCAGGGATTGCCAGAATCATCGAGGTCACGGAGGAGACAGGACTGGATGTATGAGACGACTTCATGGGCCTGAAGGAACATCTGGAGGATGAAACAGGCCGCATCCTCAGCCTGGGTCTGGATTTGGAATATCTCCACGTGGAAGGCAGCGTGCGGCAGGCAGACCTGAGCGCCACGGCTGGTGCAGACGCAGGGCCCTTGGAGGCAGGGGTGGCCAGGGGAGCCCACGGTATCAGTATCAGCACCAGTACCAGCACGAGTAGCAGTTGCAGCAACTACTCTGAAGAGAGTGCTGCTTCCGACAGTGAAGATGAGCGAGTCCAGATCTCTGCTTCTGAGGTCCAGAAACCTCGTCCTCACCCCTCACCAGCCTCGTCAGCTCAGAACCCCACCCCTGGGGAGTCCAATCACACAACAGCCCTCCTCACACACAGCCAGACCAAGGTGGAGTTTGCGCTGAAGCTGGGCTACTCTGAGGATCTGGTGCTGCAGGTGCTGGGAAAGTTGGGCCCAGGCGCGCTCATCAACGACATCTTGGGAGAGCTGGTCAAATTGGGAACCAGGACAGAGATGGAACAGGAAGTGATTACCCATTATGCGTCTTCCTCCTCTTCCTTTTTATCTTCTTCCCACTCGTCCTCCTCGTCGTCTCTGGACTTCTGTCGCCAGGTGTGTGAGTCTCCCCGTCTGGAGGACCAGGACAACCTGAGGCCGGTGGTGGTGGACGGAAGCAACGTGGCCATGAGGTGAGTCTCCTGTCACCTGCCCTCCTCTCTGTGTCTCCCTTCTCCTGTCTCCTGCCCTCCTCTCTGTGTCTCCCTTCTCCTGTCTCCTGCCCTCCTCTCTGTGTCTCCCTTCTCCTGTCTCCTGCCCTCCTCTCTGTGTCTCCCTTCTCCTGTCACCTGCCCTCCTCTCTGTGTCTCCCTTCTCCTGTCTCCTGCCCTCCTCTCTGTGTCTCCCTTCTCCTGTCTCCTGCCCTCCTCTCTGTGTCTCCCTTCTCCTGTCTCCTGCCCTCCTCTCTGTCTCCCTTCTCCTGTCTCCTGCCCTCCTCTCTGTGTCTCCCTTCTCCTGTCTCCTGCCCTCCTCTCTGTGTCTCCCTTCTCCTGTCACCTGCCCTCCTCTCTGTGTCTCCCTTCTCCTGTCTCCTGCCCTCCTCTCTGTGTCTACCTTCTCCTGTCTCCTCCTCTCCTCTCTGTGTCTCCCTTCTCCTGTCACCTGCCCTCCTCTCTGTGTCTCCCTTCTCCTGTCTCCTGCCCTCCTCTCTGTGTCTCCCTTCTCCTGTCACCTGCCCTCCTCTCTGTGTCTCCCTTCTCCTGTCACCTGCCCTCCTCTCTGTGTCTCCCTTCTCCTGTCACCTGCCCTCCTCTCTGTGTCTCCCTTCTCCTGTCTCCTGCCCTCCTCTCTGTGTCTACCTTCTCCTGTCTCCTGCCCTCCTCTCTGTGTCTACCTTCTCCTGTCTCCTCCCCTCCTCTCCTCTCCCCACATTTGCTCTCTTGTGTTTCCCAGTATTGTAGCATGGTGTAAACGTGTTGGACATTCTGTCAGTTCACCAAGACCCTCTCCTCCCTGTTCTGTCCCCTAACCAGGTATCACTGCTCAGTTGAGGGTGGGCATTTGGGGAACCCTGGTTGTAATCTCTTGTGTGCCTGCATTTACTGTAGACTATGTCATCCTGGTGTTCAAACTGTGGTTGTCTCTGATGCTGTGTGGGATCTGACCACCAAGCTCAATCTCCCCTCCTCCCCTCCTCCCCTCCTCTCCTCCTCCCCTCCCCTCCCCTCCTCCCCTCCTCTCATCCCCTCCCCTTCCCCTTCCCCTTCCCCTTCCCCTTCCCCTTCCCCTCCCCTCCTCCCCTCCTCTCCTCTCCTCTCCTCCTCTCCCTCCCCCTCCCCTCCCCTCCTCCTCTCCTCTCATCCCCTCCCCTCCTCCCCTCCCAAGCTCAATCTCAGAGCCATCCTGAAGCTGCTGTAGACATGACTGAGAACGTTAGGCACGTCTTGACACTACTGATCACGTCCTGTTGTGCTTCGCAGTCACGGGAATAAGGAAGTGTTCTCCTGCCACGGCATACAGCTGGCAGTTGATTGGTTCCTGGAGCGCGGCCACAGAGACGTCACAGTGTTTGTGCCCGCCTGGCGGAAAGAGCAGTCGAGACCCGACGCACTCATCACAGGTACCAGCAGCACGCACACACACACACACACACACACACACACACACACACGCATGTAGTCTCACCCATGAACGTGCACGCACACACACACTCATACACACACAAGCAGACACACACACACATGGGCGCAGACACACCCATGAACGTGCACGCACACACACGTACACACACGCACACACAGACACGCACGCAGACACACATGCAAGCAGACACACACCCATGAACGCCCACGTAAGCAACACACAAACAAGCACACTTGCAGGCACACACACACAGTGAAGGAGTTTCTTTACCTAGATGGCACCTGTGTATTCAGGTGCTTACTCAGGCTTTTTCCTCTTTAATCATATCAAAGGCCAACCACTGCCTCGGGTACAGACTTCCCCACCCCTCTGATGGGTTATGCCATGTTTTGACTAGTTCTTGTAGGAAAAAGGCCAATCTCATATAATTTGAATGGCCAACACCGGAGGTCTTTTTCATGTTGCATCTAAATCTGATCCAGTTCCAGAGACTAACAGCAGAGCTGCCAACTCTCACGGTTTCGCCGTGTGACACACGCATTTCAACCATTTCACACGCTGTCACGCCACACCTTGTATATCTCACGCTGAAAAGGCAATGCCAACCATGTAGCCCTGCTAACGTTGTAAACGGTAACGGATGAGGCAACACAGCTGCACGAGCTAACAGCCCTGAAAACTCAGCTGTGGGGGCGGAAAGCTCGCCTCGGTCTCCAAGGTTTTTGTAAAAGTTGGCAGCCCTGTAACAGACACAATTACCCCAAAATACAGAGTGTAGATGTGGTGAATTAGAAATCTTGTTCACATAAGGTTAGTATAACATGCAAATTTAAAGCAAATATGTGCAACTTTTTTTCCCGATGCAATCTAAGGAGCAGTGGCTACACAAGGAATCATGGAATGAAAAGGGGATTAAAGCTCACATTGGCCCTATAAAGAAACCCATTGAACTGCTCTTCAAGAACAAACTTATGATGAATGTAATGGTATGATGATAAGCATGTATGCTTAACATACAGTTTTTCATCAGTGTAGGTCACGTATAGCTTTACAAACAAAACCAACAAAGAAATTTGAGTATGACTTCACTTTTGTATACACTGCATGTTTAATGTGTTTCTGTATTTTTCTCTCTCTCCCTCCTTCTCTCCCTCTCTCTTTCTGTCCCCCCCCCCACCACCACCACCCTTCTACTTCACTGTCAATCTCGCTCTACGTCTGCAACAGACCAGGAGATTCTTCGCCGCCTGGAGAAGGAGAAGATCCTGGTGTTCACGCCTTCCCGCCGCGTCCAGGGCCGCAGGGTGGTCTGCTACGACGACCGCTTCATCGTCAAGCTGGCCCACGAGTCGGACGGCATCATCGTCTCCAACGACAACTACCGCGACCTGGCCAATGAGAAGCCAGAGTGGAAGAAGTTCGTCGACGAGCGACTCCTCATGTATTCATTTGTGAACGACAAGTAAGGAAGCCCCGCCCACTTTGTCAGAGACGGGTCATTGAGTTCCGGCTGATTCCACATCAACAATGCAACTCTTGTTGTTGTCATGGTTATCCTTGCTGTCTGCTGCCAGGTCTCGTTGAGTTGTGTTGTTTCAGAACAAAGCTCACACTTCCTGTGTACAGGTTCATGCCCCCTGATGACCCTCTGGGTCGCCATGGCCCCAGTCTGGAGAACTTCCTGCGGAAAAGACCTGTCATCCCCGAGCACAGGAAGCAGCCCTGTCCCTACGGTAACCACTTCTTCCTCCCTCCCTCATTTCATTCATTTCTTTATGTCTGGCAGTTGGTTCCGCAAATAGACCAGCATAAAAACAGTTCTGGCATACATTAAGAAACATAATGAAAAAAACATACAAAACAATAAAACTCTTTCTAATGTCATCCCATTAAAAATGCATTGTAAAAATGTACTGGTTCAGCAAACACTTTTACCCAAAGTGTCGCTTTGGATAAACCTGTCAGTCACTGGGGGGATTCTCTTGTTCTGAAGCCAAATGCTATACGCCTAAGCTATATTCATCCCATTTATAAAAGCAATGTCATATAAGATTATGAGTTTTGTCAGCTTCATGACTGGCTGTTGTCATTATTCACTCCTCAGGTAAGAAGTGCACCTACGGGCACAAGTGTAAGTTCTACCACCCTGAGAGGGGTTCCCTACCACAGCGCTCCGTGGCCGACGAGCTTCGGGCAAGTGCCAAGGCCTCCTCTTCCTCCTCCTCCTCTTCCTTCTTCACCTCCTCCTCCTCCTCCTTCTCTTTCTATTCTCCCTCCTCTTCCAAGACTCTGGGTGACTCCATCACGGGAAAGAGCCAAGCAAGCTCCAGGATAGACTCGTTGTCCGAGTCCCGGGGCGGGCACCCTAAGAGGCGCTCAGACTCCTACAACGACCTCCTGGATGAGCAGCTGGAGGTACGGACCAGGATAGAAGCTCGTAGGGGCAGCAGTGGCAGCTTCCTCCCTCCAGCTGCGACGCCCTCGGGCCAGCGGGACCGGAGAGACCGGCCTGAGGGAGGAGGAGCCTCCAGGGGCCATGCAGCGGTGGGCCTGGGTCCAGGGGAGTCTTACCCCAGGTGTGAATCCCCAGAGCTGGGCTACCCCTCCTTGATGAGGGCCTACTCAAGCCTGAGCCTGGTGGTGCCTCAGAGCCCAGAGAGGTTCTTCCCTGCAGAGCTGGGGCCCGGCTCCTTGCCCTCGGACTGTAGCAGTGAGGGCAGCGTGAGCTCGGACTCCTTCTCCCCTGATCCAGTGCTGGAGGAGGGCCTCAGATATCCCCACCACCACCACCATCACCACCATCACCCCTGCCCCGGACGATACCCCCAACCGCCCTCTCACGCCCCAACCGGCATGTCCCAGCACCCACACCACAGCTACCCTCTTTCCCAGGGCCTGGGGAGGATGCATGGATACTCCCTGGAGGATCCTCCCTCCTCCCTCCTCCACTTCAACGCTCCCCTGGCCTACCTGCCGTCCCACCTGCAGGCCCGCTCGGGCTACCCTGGGGATTATCCCCACCCCCCACCGCAGACCTCCAGCCCCCACGCCCGCTCACAGGGATCCCCTCTGGGGCGCACGCTGCTGGGCACAGCCTGGCAGGATGATGGGCTGTTGGAATCTCGGCTGTACGAGCCACTCCCCCCACCGCCCCAGGAGGGGCTGCTCTGGGCAGGAGTCGCGTCTGGCCAGCTGGGACCCCCACTATCAGCTGTCCTCCCAACACTGCTACGAACCCTTCTCCTTTCACAGCCTGCCAGAGGGACACCCACAGCCCTGGTACTCCCCTTGGGCCAGGGGAACGCACTCCCCCCGTGGGCCTCCATCCTCCCTGTCCCCTGCCCCCCCAGCCCTCCCCACCCACTCCTCCATGATGGCCACCCAGCTCAAGGAATCCCCAGACCAGAGCCGTTACATCGAGCTGCGGGAGAAGGTGTTCACCAACTTGTGTAACATCTTTCCTCCGGAGCAGGTGAGGGTGGTGATGGGGAGGAACCCCCATGTGATCGATCCCCAGCAACTGGCGGCGGCCATCTTGGTGGAGAAGACCCAGAATGGGTCTTGATGCTGGCGGCAGCCATCTTGGTGGATGACTCGGGCTTCTCTACCCTCAACACTGGAGAAGCGGATCTGCTTGTGTGTAGCAGAAGCATTCTCACTTTTTCTGACTGTAGAAAAACATGCATCAGGAGCACTGATGTTAGCTTAGCTTCCAAATAATATGCTTCATCAAAGCGGTGTGTCTGTTACTTGATACTGTGTAAAGGAAAGTCCTAGCTACCTTATTTTTCTATGTTGATGATTTTTTTGTAACTGTTCAGAGTACCTTCAGCACTTCTTTCTCCATGGGCGGAAATGTTTTGGTGTAACAATGGGGAAATGTCTACGTGGTTTAAGTGTGTGCGGAAAATGTATTTTATTGTGTTCTTTGTTGACTTATTGTTGTTGGGATCCATTGCTTTAATTTATTTATATTTTACAGATGTTTTAAGTAAGTATTTCATTATTCTTAAGTTATTTTAATAGCTAGCATTCTGTTCTGGCACTTTTTGTTGCTTTCTTATCAACATTTTAATTTTGGCAATCATACTTCCGGGGAAGGATGATTAGTTTAATAGCTTTTGAAACGTTTCCTGAACATATTTAATTTGTCATGTACCAATCTGGCCTCAGTATGAACCGGTTTCAGTTTCAGCCCTTCATCATTAGATTTCTCTTACCAGATGTTGTGTTGACTAAGGTGGTAATGTATTTTATGAATTTCCCCTTTAGAGAAGTGAAACCGAATTAAACTACAAAAAAAGCCCTTCAATGTTTTAGGAAAAAACCCTTCAGATCTATTTACTGAGTTGACTTCCCCTCCTGGTCTAGCACCCTGCCCCCTTCAGAATCTGGGGGATTTCTACATAGAGTTTTACTTTTATTTATGAATTTTTTGTCCTCAAACCATCCTGGCCATTGAAATCACATCAGGATGGTTTTGGGAGATGTGCAAATTTGTTAATTTAACATTGTTAATTATGTCACGTATGTAAATGTTTGTGTCTGTGGCTTGAGTACCATTGCAGAAAAAGAGTCTTGCCATCTAGTCAGGTGTAACTTCAATGACAGACAAGATCTGTCAGTTCCTGGAAGGGCTTGCTGGTTTGGAACACGTTCAAAGTTAAAACCTTCTCACGGCAAGCAAACAGTAAATTAAACTGCAAATTATACTTGCGTGTAGACACTGGCACACATACAAAAAAAAAAAAAAAAGCGTCTGCTAAATGCATAAATGTAATACAAAAGGGATTCTTTTGTCCTTACAGAACAGAGCTGTTGTCAGAGTCACCAGCTCAGCACTCCAGAAAACACCTCTCCTATCGTTGATACAAATTGTATTCTTACTTATCCAGATAATTGTTTTATAAGAAAATATTTATACAAGAAAGTATTTGAATATATCTTCCATGTTCTGTATAAGGATACAGGACGTCATTTGAGTTGGAGGAGAAAAAAAGAGCATCAAATGCTATTTCTTCCAATAGCAGGGTTGTCTGACAGTTTACGAGGAGGTGCCAGTAGAGCCTGTCAGCATAATTGTTATGTAACGTTGACCCGGACGTGTGTATGCTGGGTGCTCAGAACATAAGGGATTGTTAGGACTGCTTAGTTAGCTTGTGCTTCGTGAGAAGCCTGTGGGTGCTTTTATAAAAGTCTTAGGCAGTTTACATACACCTTAGCCTGACATGTTTCCATGCCAACCTGTCACTGCTTGGGGATGCCAGTGAGGTCAGCTTTGTGAATGTAGCTCATTTCCTCTCACATAGGAAAGATGCTTGCTCAGGGGAGAAGCTCAGGCATCTCAGGAACCAGTTTACTAACAGCTTGTCACAAAGATCTGCCTGATTCACTTTTCAATGATTTAAAAAAGTATTTTCCATAGTTTGTCTGTCTGCATGGTAACAGTATTACGTGACATGGCCCTTGGTTACATGTTGAGTTTCATCATCCCCGAAACTGGTTTGATTGCTTTGAGATGACAGGGTTGGTGGAATAAGCCTTTTTTCTGAACACCAAGCTTGGAGAGCCCCTGGTAGAGGCACTGTGTGCCAGCGTGAGCTGACAGGTTGGTGGAGGTGGGGGGTGGGAGGTGGGGGGTGGGGGGGCAGCTGAAGCCATGTCTTGGCAGGCATGGCTGTTTTTGTACTGTAATCTCAACCAGCGGATCATGTGGATGTGTCAAAGATAAAGCTTTCCACATTAACGTTTTATTTTTGTATTTTTTGAGAGATTGAAATATTTCATCTGAGGGTGTCCTCCCTGTTGCTGAATTAGGAGTTTTGATCATTTTTGCAGGAAAATAGTATACATCTGGTTGATATTTTGTGTTCAGTTTATGTACTGTTTAAATGCATGTTGGGACGGTTGGTGCTGGGGTATAAACCTGTCATGTTTGAAAGCTCAGTTGTAATTTGGTTTTGCTGAGTCAGCTTTATAGAGAATCGTTTTCATTGTCAGCATGTCTGCGTTATATCAGTGTAGTTCAGTGGAACGCATACACATCCCAGTCAGGAACATATCCCGTGTTCACTAGAGCACATCGCTGTTTATTTCTGCTGTCCTATCATCAACACTTGAAATGTGCTGTCTGTCAAGCTTACATTTTTTTTTTTAACCAGGTTAAATCTTGAAAGAAATGTTTAAAACCAGTTTAACCTGGACAAAGGTGGGATGTAGTATTCTTTCAGAGACCAAAGCAAATGGGAAACATGACTGTGTTAAGATAATTATAGTTATTCTGTAGCTTTCTGAGGTTCCTCTCCACAGTTTAGCCTGTATAGGGTGGAGGGAAGACCAAAACGTCCTGACCAGACTGGATGTTTGGATTCTTCCTACATGTTCTGGGGAAACTTTAGGCACTGCAACCCAAAGCCATGCCTTTCTCAGACAGGCCTGTGTTCAGCATAGGCCCATTCAGGGAAACGGGCCAAAATGTTGACTTGTTTTAGTGTTGTGATTATTTACGCAATAAATTCCTACTTAAGCTTTCAGATGTTGTGACGATTGTTTTTAATGGATTTTAGTGAGGCTAACAATGTAATGATTTATTTGAATTATATATGGTAAAGTACCGTGATTTCTCTGTAGAAATACAAATCTTTTTATTTTGTTAACATCCTGTCAACACAACTATAACACAAATCTAACACAAACCACCTTGTTTTAGCATATTTAGTATTTGAATCCTGTCCCACCAAGTAGAACTTTGTAGATGTAAGGAGTGGCTTTGTGTGGACGCTCCAAGCATAGTTGCGTGTGATTACAGGCCATGACGAGAACTCTCCTTCGCTGACATTTACAGAAGGTCTAATTAATGCATTCTTGTGTGGGATGAGCACCCTGATGGCTTAATGTCATACAGAAAGCTCCCTCTCGAGCTATAACCTTTAACTGGCTAGTCTAGCCAGGCCTGGCAATTATGGGGGGCTTCCACCCCGAAGAAAACCCCTCCGAAAAAATAGTGCCAGAGGTGGTATTTTTTTAAAGAACGTGTTAAACACTTACTTTCCATTAATAATGTTTATTGTTTAAACGCACTTGAGTCTTATGTTTTCTGGGAATAATGTCACAGGTAGGATAGACTCAGGAGTTTCACTGATTAAATAGACTTTCTTGATCCTCACGTGGGGAAATATTGCTCCAGAAGCATGTCTATTGTTGATAAATGTGACACTTGAAAGTTAAATAACCAGTAAAACACTGTATCTGCTTCACAGAAGAATTACCTGATTCATAACATTATTCCTACTGGATATGTAAGCATCGGATGACAGTGAAAAAATGTAATCGAAATTTTATTGAGAACCAATATTTAAATGTTAACAATGAACAATGAACATCCAATCAGAAAGAGGGTAGCTAGTAATGAACACAAGTGTTCCTCAGGAAGTCATGACGGTTGGTAGTTAATAGACAATTTGATGAAAATATAGCCTATAGTACAAATCATTTATATATATATACACACATACTGTATATGTATATATCATTAGTCAGTCCTGAAAGGACCATGAATGTGTCGGCCCTACTTAGCCCTGTATTTGAAGAGACCCCAAAACAGGGACTAAATGAGAAGCCTGGTTAGGCTGAAGGTTAGGATGACACATCAGACATGACTGCATCTGATCTAGCTTGACAAAATACTGCTCACCCTGGGAACTATGCACCTAATGGAGAAACCATGGAAACCCCTATTGATGGTGAAACCATGGAAACACAATGAGACAAGGCTGTTTATACAAGAACATTGTTTAAATCCTTCAACTGTTGACAAACAAAATAGGTATGCATAATTAAGCTTTACATACAAGCTTAGTGACATCAAAAAGCTACAAATGGCCATTTTCAAATAAAAGCGAGATTATCAACCAGCTACAGTTCCTTCTTCTTATCCGTTCTTCCATAAGACAGTACGAGCGTTAAAGCAGCCTTGTCCGAACGGCCCGTTAGTTTGAACAGGATACCTCGTCTGCAGTTTGCAGCTGGTTTCCCGATGTGGCTACAGGCCACATGTTGTTTGCTTGGACACCTGCTAGTGGGCGGAGCTTTGGCAAGGCGTAGAGGGCGGGACACCGGAGCCCCGCCCCTCTGACCTTTATTCTGCAGGGGGTTCGGGGACGGGGCAGGGTCAAGGGTCAGCTGTACAAGGAAAGCGAGGCGTCGTCATGGCGAACGAGCGTCCCTCTCTCTCACATGGACTCGAACTCGTCGATGCGTTGCTTGGTGTTGCCCTGGCGGATCTGCCTCAGGGTCTTGTACTTGTCGCGGCCCGCCTTGACGTTCTCCGCGTGCAGAACGTCGTTCTGGGTCTTCTTGGAGTCGTCTCGGGCCTCGGCCAGCTCTGAGCTCAGCGCCTGAGAGGGGGAGAGGGACAGAGGTCAAAGATGGAGGAATGACATGGAAGTGAGTGAGTGAGTGAGAGAGACAGAGAGAGACAGAGAGAGACCAAGACACACAGAGGCAGATACAGGGAGCTGGAAGGGGAGGGGTTAGGGGGCTGGCTCCTCCTACCTGCAGCTGCTTCTTGACGCGGTCGTTCTTCTGGGCCTCGGTGATGCGCTCCTCCTCGCTGCGATGGCTGCTCACCCCGTCGCTGCGCAGCTCGGCGCTTGCCTCGCCGTTCGTCTCGTCCTGCTCGTCCTGCTCCAGCGCCGGCGGCGATGACATCACGGACTTCAGCTCCTCCTTGGTCTTCTCCAGGTCTTCCTGAGCTGACAACGCCTGCAGGGGCGGAGCCAATCACAGGTCAGACACTAGGCAGGGGCGGAGCCAATCACAGGTCAGACACTAGGCAGGGGTGATACTAAACATAAGTAACAAAGAAACCTTTGTTTTTACACTCACACTGACACACATTCACACATACATCCAGTCATGCCAGGGATGTATAAAGATACAGGAAGAGGAGGTAGAGAGGGCAGCATGCGTGTGAGGGGGGGTAACCGTTACTTTGTGCTGCCACTCGCTGGCCTCCTCCTCCTTCTTCCTCTTGGCTTCCTCAAGAAGAGCGATTTTGGCTGTGAACTCTCCCAGCTCAGCAGCCTGCAAGCAACAAGCACAGGGCACACTCCTCTGTAACACACACTTACCTCTGTGACACACACTACTGTTATTATTAGTGTTACACCCACACACACACACACACACAACTTGCCAAAGGCTGGAGCTCCATAGTGGGGCTGGGCTGTCAGAGTTGATCAATTACTGGATGATTTATTGAGTTATTTATCTAGATGCTAAATTGGGACCCCAGGTTTAACCCCTCCCCCAGTTATAACCCCCACTTTTGACCCACCTCCCCCCCCCAACCCCCCCAAGTGTGACCCTCCAGGTATGACATATGAGACCCCACCCAACCTCCACCCCCTCAGGTGTCTCCACCAGGTACGACCCCCCCCGCCTCCCATCCAGGTGTCTCCACCAGGTACGACCCCCCCCCTCCCCCCCCCCCCCTCCCCCCCCCCCCCCTCCCCTCCAGCTGTCTCCACCAGGTACGACCCCCTCTCTCCCCCCCCTCCCCTCCAGGTGTGTGCTGTTACCAGCTGCTCCTGGTTCTTCATCTGGTCTGCAGCCTGCTGGGCCAGCGCTGCCTTGGCATCCTCCGCCGCCTGCTTCTCCTTCTCCAGCCGCTCGGCCTCCTCCTTCGCCCTCTTCCTTTCGTGCTCCAGCTCCAGAGCCCTCAGGGTCTGCTCCTCCAGCTCTGAGGACACACACACACCCAGGACACACACATTCATATGGATATATAGGACATGTGTAGGCATATACACAGACAAACATGTTAAGGCACACACACAGTCACCACAGACATACATGTACAGACACACAGATACATTTTGACATCAATTGATCTTTCATCTTGAATTTAACAACCGCATGTTCATGTCCATTCCGCAACTCCTGATCCACCAGTCCGTCGTGTGGGACCTCAGCTATGTTCACAGATACAGAACCTCTACTGTTCTATAATATATACTATATATGTATATATATATAGTATATATATAATATACTGTACCTTTCTGGGCCTTGAGTGTCTGCCCCTCGATCTGTCTCAGCTTCTCAATGAGCTCGTCCTTCTCTCTCTCTATCCTCTCCTTCTCCTTCTCCGCATGCTCTCTCTTCTTCTTCTCGTTCTCCAGCTGGGCTCTGCCGGGCGGAAGCGTCCAAGTGATCAAAACAAGCGTGTGTCGTGACGTCCAACTGCGTGAGAGGAATCTAACGAGGGCCTCAGAACCAAGATGTAACCTGGCTTATCTATGTGTGTGTGATGGACCTCTCCATTCTACAGCTCAGACACTGTGGCCCAGTTTCCCAGACATGGACTGAGCCTAGTCCAAGACTAAAAACCTTTTTCAATGGAGATTTTCATTGAATTGTTCTCTTACTTTAGGCTTAACCCATGCCTGGGAAACTGGGCCTCGGTGTGCTACTGTGAACCTTTTGTGTTTGGATGTCCCTGACAGTTTTACAAATACAATGCTGCCCCCTGTTGGTCATGATAGTTCCATCACAGAGCTTGACTGAGGCCGAATCCCAATACTTTGTCTTACCCCTTACCCCTACCCCTTAGTTTTGTGCGTTCACGTGAGAGTAAGTGGTGTCCCAATACTCTTTTTGATCGAGGGGTAGGGCTAAGACGAAGGGGTATACACCCCTTAAAAAGCAAGTGTTTTCGGGAGCTTACTTGAAACCGAGGGGTAATGAATACTGTGCAACCTGCAACAGTGGCGGCCAGATCAGCCAGAGAGTCCCATAAATGTAATATTTTCGGCTTAAATAATTGATAAAAAAATTACGACAGTCTTGTTTTGTGCTCTACACAGTCCTGTACATATGTATTTGACACTCTGGATAAGAGTGTCTGCTAAAATGACTAAATGTAAATGTATTTGCAACCATGTTCTTAATTGAAACGTTTAAAAAAATTGCTAGTTTGCTACGCTAACGTTACATTGCTAATTTGCACAACAGTCCCGCATTTCTCTGATTAGCCTTGAATGGACTCCATGCATGTCTACAGTTTTAACTAAACTCCATTAGCAGCAAATGTTGTTTGATATCAGATATACGTAACCGTAACCAAGTGGTGTCTCATTTCATAGGGCTATGTAGCCCTTACCCCTCAGTTTCGAGGGACAAGGGCGAGGGTAAACTAAGGGCTAGGGGTAGAGGTAAGACAGTATTGGGATTCGGCCTTAGTCTGTTCTGTGTATGTGAGTGTGTGTGTGCGTGCGTAGGCTCTGTATGTACTGTGTATGTGTGTCAGTGTTGTGTGTATGCATGCACACTATATGTGCTTTGTCTATGTGTGTGTGTGAATGTGTATGTGTGTGCATGTGTGTGTGAATATGTGAGTGTGTGTGTGTATGTGTGTGAGTGTGTGTGTGTGTGTGCTTCCAGTAACCTCTCCATCTGTTTGTGGTGTTTCTCCTCGCGGGCCTGGGCCTTCATCTGCTGCACCTCGATGGTGTCGGGCTTCCTCCTCCTCATGTACAGCTCGTGGTTGCCCATGCACAGGGCCAGGATGCGCTTGTTGATCCGCAACCGGGGAGCGTAGAACACAAAGTCCTGGGGAGATGTCTCTCGTTAGCGTGTGTGTTTATGCGCTCTGTGTGTAAGTGTATGAGAGAGAGAGAGAGAGAGACATAGAGAGAGAGACATAGAGAAAGAGACATAGAGAGACAGGAGAGACAGAGAGAGACAGAGCATGAAAGAGACAGTACAGCAGACTTACTGGAGCTTTCTTGTCAATGGGTTTGATGACAAACTTCTTGTCATTGAAGGAGATGTTTCTTATCTCGCTCCAGGGGAAGCCGATCTTTGGTGTCAACCTGGAGAAAGAGAGAGAGACAGAGAGAAGGAGAGACAGAGAGAAGGAGAGACAGAGAGAGACAGAGAGACAGAGAGAGACAGAGAGAAGGAGAGAGAGAGAGACAGAGAGACAGAGAGAAGGAGAGACAGAGAGAGACAGAGAGAAGGAGAGAGAGAGAGACAGAGAGAAGGAGAGACAGAGAGAGACAGAGAGAAGGAGAGACAGAGAGAGACAGAGAGAAGGAGAGAGAGAGAGACAGAGAGAAGGAGAGACAGAGAGAGACAGAGAGAAGGAGAGACAGAGAGAGACAGAGAGAAGGAGAGACAGAGAGAGACAGAGAGAAGGAGAGACAGAGAGAGACAGAGAGAAGGGGAAAAAGAGAGACAGGGAGAAAGAGAGAGAGGAAGATCCAGAGAGAGACAGAACAGCAGAGAGAGGGAGAGAGAAGGCGAGAGACAGAGGGAGACAGAGAAAGAGAGATGATTTAAATCCCTGAACAGCCCTTCAGGGTTAGGGTAAGGGTGGTGTGTTTCCTGTGTTACTAAGCAGAATGGACCAGTTTGTACTGCTGTCATGCAGCAGGGGGCGCTAGTGTCACACAGCTGCTCTGGCCTGAACGCGCTCAGCCATCTCCATGGTAGCAAGCCTGACGCTGCCTCATGGCATGTGATGAAGCATTCTGATTGGCTGATACTGTCTGTTACCACAGAAACACATATCAAGCACAAGATCTGGTTGACATACACATACAGTAGTCTGGCTGGGTTAGCTTCAGGAACTGGGAACTAGGATTAGGGACCAGATATAAGGAGAAGGGGTAGACTTAGTGCTAGGTGCTAGGTTTAGGGGATAGTTGTAGGTGTCAGAGGAATGTACTAGGGTGAGGGGCTAGGGGAAGGTACTAGGAGTAGGTACTAGAGTTAATGCGATGAAGTTATTAACTTTACATTAACTTTTCATTACATTGCAATTCCTATGTAAGCCCTCTGTGACATGCTTGCATGTAAAAAGGTCTATACAAATAAATTTGATTTGATTAAGGTTACATGAACTACCATGTAACTACATAGCAATGTCTATAGTACTAACATTGTAGAAACACTACAATGCTTATGTAGTGCCCTGTGTTAGCAGTACAAGTTATTGCGTGAAATTTGGTATGGGGCCGGCTAGGCTTTCCAGGGGTAAGAGGATGTTAACACTGATCTTGTTTCGGTAACAACCTTCAACTGCCCCTGTACAACATCCACATCCTCCTTCCATCCCTACCCCACACAGTGCCTTCTTCCATCTTAGCAACAATCCACACCGCTAACGGCTAATACAATTTCATTACATTGCAATTCCTATGTACGCATATGGTTTTGACTTCAGGTCTTGCCATGTAGTGACATGGTAGTTAATGTAACCTTAACGTAAAGTGTGGCGTGGTAGAAGAGCAGTAGGACAGTGTGGCGTGGTAGAGGAGCAGTAGGAGAGTGTGGCGTGGTAGAGGAGCAGTAGGAGAGTGTGGCGTGGTAGAGGAGCAGTAGGAGTGTGGCGTGGTAGAGGAGCAGTAGGACAGTGTGGCGTGGTAGAGGAGCAGTAGGACAGTGTGGCGTGGTAGAGGAGCAGTAGGAGAGTGTGGCGTGGTAGAGGAGCAGTAGGAGTGTGGCGTGGTAGAGGAGCAGTAGGACAGTGTGGCGTGGTAGAGGAGCAGTAGGACAGTGTGGCGTGGTAGAGGGCAGTAGGAGAGTGTGGCGTGGTAGAGGAGCAGTAGAGAGTGTGGCGTGTGTAGAGGAGCAGTAGGAGAGTGTGGCGTGGTAGAGGAGCAGTAGGAGAGTGTGGCGTGGTAGAGGAGCAGTAGGAGAGTGTGGCGTGGTAGAGGAGCAGTAGGAGAGTGTGGCGTGGTAGAGGAGCAGTAGGAGAGTGTGGCGTGGTAGAGGAGCAGTAGGAGAGTGTGGCGTGGTAGAGGAGCAGTAGGAGAGTGTGGCGTGGTAGAGGAGCAGTAGGAGAGTGTGGCGTGGTAGAGGAGCAGTAGGAGAGTGTGGCGTGGTAGAGGAGCAGTAGGAGAGTGTGGCGTGGTAGAGGAGCAGTAGGAGAGTGTGGCGTGGTAGAGGAGCAGTAGGAGAGTGTGGCGTGGTAGAGGAGCAGTAGGAGAGTGTGGCGTGGTAGAGGAGCAGTAGGAGAGTGTGGCGTGGTAGAGGAGCAGTAGGAGAGTGTGGCGTGGTAGAGGAGCAGTAGGAGAGTGTGGCGTGGTAGAGGAGCAGTAGGAGAGTGTGGGCGTGTAGAGGAGCAGTAGGAGAGTGTGGCGTGGTAGAGGAGCAGTAGGAGAGTGTGGCGTGGTAGAGGGAGCAGTAGGAGAGTGTGGCGTGGTAGAGGAGCAGTAGGAGAGTGTGGCGTGGTAGAGGAGCAGTAGGAGAGTGTGGCGTGGTAGAGGAGCAGTAGGAGAGTGTGGCGTGGTAGAGGAGCAGTAGGAGAGTGTGGCGTGGTAGAGGAGCAGTAGGAGAGTGTGGCGTGGTAGAGGAGCAGTAGGAGAGTGTGGCGTGGTAGAGGAGCAAGTAGGAGAGTGTGGCGTGGTAGAGGAGCAGTAGGAGAGTGTGGCGTGGTAGAGGAGCAGTAGGAGAGTGTGGCGTGGTAGAGGAGCAGTAGGAGAGTGTGGCGTGGTAGAGGAGCAGTAGGAGAGTGTGGCGTGGTAGAGGAGCAGTAGGAGGTGTGGCGTGGTAGAGGAGCAGTAGGAGAGTGTGGCGTGGTAGAGGAGCAGTAGGAGAGTGTGGCGTGGTAGAGGAGACAGTGTAGGAGACGTGTGGCGTGGTAGAGGAGCAGTAGGAGAGTGTGCGATGGTAGAGGAGCAGTAGGAGAGTGTGGCGTGGTAGAGGAGCAGTAGGAGAGTTGTGGCGTGGTAGAGGAGCAGTAGGAGAGTGTGGCGTGGTAGAGGAGCAGTAGGAGAGGTGTGGCATGGTAGAGGAGCAGTAGGAGAGTGTGGCGTGGTAGAGGAGCAATAGGAGAGTGTGGCGTGGTAGAGGAGCAGTAGGACAGTGTGGCGTGGTAGAGGAGCAGTAGGAGAGTGTGGCGTGGTAGAGGAGCAGTAGGACGAGTGTGGCGTGGTAGAGGAGCAGTAGGAGAGTGTGGCGTGGTAGAGGAGCAGTAGGACGAGTGTGGCGTGGTAGAGGAGCAGTAGGGACGAGTGTGGGCATGGTAGAGGAGCAGGTAGGAGAGTGTGGCATCGGTAGGGAGCCAGTAGGAGAGTGTGGCGTGGCAGAGGGGCAGTAGGACATGTGGCATGGTAGAGGAGCAGTAGGAGAGTGTGGCATGGTAGAGGAGCAGTAGGACAGTGTGGCGTGGTAGAGGAGCAGTAGGAGAGTGTGGCGTGGTAGAGGAGCAGTAGGAGAGTGTGGCGTGGTAGAGGAGCAGTAGGACAGTGTGGCGTGGTAGAGGAGCAGTAGGAGAGTGTGGACGTGTAGAGGAGCAGTAGGAGAGTGTCTGACTTGTCTTCGTGCTCGTAGATGTTGATGGCCCAGGGCGTCCACACCCAGCCACAGCTCAGTGCCACTCTTGTTCTTGATCTCAAAGTAGTTGACCCCGTACATCTCCAGGTCCTGGGCGATCTTCAGGTACTCCATCATGGAGTCCTCCCTGCTCACACAGATATACACACACACAGGCACCGTATGTGTCAGATGAATGACACGTACACACACACACAAGCAAGTATGTAGTGTATAAGTCAGGATAGTGACACACACACAAACAGACTTCTGACCATGTATAAACATCCTGATGTCAAAAGATCTCAACGCATACCTTGAGAGACCCAGACAAAGGAAACACACATTCACACACACACACACACACACACACACACACACTCACACACACGTACCTCAGCATGCCTCTGTGCTCCTCGTGCCAGCTCTGTATCCTGTCTTCCCACTGCTCCTTGGTAAGCTTGTGCTGTTCCAGTACTCTGCAGGACACACACACACACACACAGATTAGACCCGACTAGAGACACACACACACACTCACAGAACACTAACACCGTCTCATACCACTACTGTAAAAGGGACACCTCTGTTTTGCACCTAAAGCATATTTTAGTCTCCATCCACATGAACAATGGCCGTCCGAGCACACACACACACACCACACACACACACCACACACACACGTGTACACACACACACACCACACACACGTACACACGTACACACAGACAGGCCCCCTCTCAGAGGAGGGGGGCGGGGAGGAGACGAGCAGCACATAGAAGGGTCCTGGGGGCCGGTCCTCCCAGTTACTATGACAACACGGCACCCACTCGAGCAGGAAGTGGACAGGCTAGACTAGCGCTTGGTGCTGGGGCTGAGGTGGAGGTTTTAACGTGGTGAACTTACAGCGATCCGTTGACTAGTAAACTATGAAAAACAATCATAGCTGCTGATTTGATCCACAGCCAAACATGTATTGGAAACAAGTATTAGAATGACATCAGGACAGTTCAGAGTTAAACCTAGCAGAGAACATCTCTCCTCGTCTAGCCAGCGTTTCTACCCAGTGTTCTACCCCACAGACAGACAGATAGACAGACAGGAAGGCTTGCAGACCTCTGGGGCAGAAGTCTGTCTGAGGTGAGGTATCCAGGCTTGTGGAGGTCCTTGCTGTAGTCAGCGTACTTGGACTGGACAGAGTAGGAGGCCAGCAGTACGGCCGTCTCTGGAGGACAGTAGTTCTCATCGTTCAGTATGGCCTCCTTCACCTGGAACACACAGCATGGCTTTACTCTAAATCTCTACATCCCTACTCTGCATCTCTACTATGCATCTCTACTTTGCATCTCTACTCTACATCTCTACTCTACATC
Source organism: Thaleichthys pacificus (assembly GCA_023658055.1). Taxonomy (NCBI): domain Eukaryota; kingdom Metazoa; phylum Chordata; class Actinopteri; order Osmeriformes; family Osmeridae; genus Thaleichthys; species Thaleichthys pacificus. Next base: position 4,169,774 of record CM042867.1, read on the forward strand.
TCTACCCTACATATCTACTCTGCATCTCTACTCTAAATATCTACTCTGCATCTGTAACCTGCATCTCTACTCTACATCTCGATTCTGCATCTCTACCTTACATCTCTACCCTGCATTTCTACTCTACATATCTACTCTACATCTATACTCTACATCTCTACTCTACATCTCTACTCTGCATCTCTACTCAACATCTCTACGCCACATCTTTACCTTCCATCTCTACTCTATATCTCTACTCTACATCTTTACTCTACATCTCTACTCTACAGCTCTACTCTGCATCTCAACTCTATATCTCTACTCTACATCTTTACTCTACATCTCTACTCTACATCTCTACTCTCCATCTCTACCCTCCATCTCTACTCTACATCTCTACCCTGCATCTCTACTCAAAATCTTTACCTTCCATCGCTACCCTCCATCCCTACTCTGCATCTCTACTCTACATCTCTACCTTCCATCTCTACTCTACATCTCTACCTTCCATCCCTACTCTACATCTCTACTCTACATCTCTACCCTGCATTTCTATTCTACATCTCTACGCTACATCTATACTCTACATCTCTACTCAAAATCTCTACCTTCCATCGCTACCCTCCATCTCTACCTTCCATCTCTACTCTACATCTCTACTCTACATCTCTACTCTACATCTCTACCTTCCATCTCTACTCTGCATCTCTACTCTACATCTCTACCCTCCATCTCTACTCTACATCTCTACTCTTCATCTCTACCCTCCATCTCTACTCTACATCTCTACTCTACATCTCTACTCTTCATCTCTACGCTCCATCACTACTCTCAGCCCTGTTCTCCACTTGCAGGGAAACCTCCACTGACGCTGGAGTTCCTGTTACAAACATCATGACATATTTAGGTGCTGAAAATATATTTTTTATAAATTATTTTATAAAATCTTGACCTGCAGAAACAACGTAGAGGTCCAACGTAGAGGGCTGAAGGAAGGATGGGCGTGTGTGTGTTTATGTGTGTGTGTGTGTGCATGAGTGTGTGTGAGAGAGTGTGTGTGTGTGTGTGAGAGTGTGTGTGTGTGAGAGTGTGTGTGTGTGCAT